>JAPZDY010000022.1:4120443-4134886 GCA_029783645.1 Ctenochaetus hawaiiensis
CCCTGTGCCGGGTGACGAGGCTTTTCCTCTGTCATGAGACTGAGGCAGGAGGAGGGACAAATGTAGCATCTTGCATGTAGATGGAGGCCTTCAAATGTTCCGTTTCCATTTAGATAAGTTAGCTAGTTGCTTCGGTTCGCATTTATAATTATGTGTAACATTAAACAGGTGCTAGTTGTTCCGGTTGTTAAAGCGATGAGTTACTGCCGAACTCGATAGCGTTGTCGCATAATTAATGAGTATTCCGGTTTCATATATCCAAGGCACCCTGAGCCGAAAGCAACTAAAGAGGACTTCACTTAAATGTAACGTTACTGATTTGATTAAGTCCCAGATACTGCCTTTATCGAAAAAAATGACATTTAATTTAACGTCACTCACTTTTAGGGAGGACCGATTGCACACATTTTTTAAGACCTAATAGGAGCCATTCATTCATATACCCCTATGAAGCCGATTGTACATCCTGTATCTTGTATCAGCTATGATGTGCAAATGTGAATAATGTTCAAATTTTTAAATGACTGTGGATAAATTGAGTAGTGGCCTCAGACTTCACTTGAGGATTCATGGAAAACAAACAAAACACGACGGGCTCTTCAAAATATTAATACATAAGCGTGTGATTAATTTGTATCCTCATAATAAGCATACACATTTTGAGCACAGAGAAAAAGAATAAAAAAGGGAAATATATGAAGCAAAAGTTAGCAAAATGTCTGACCAGATTCATACAGAGGGCAAAACTTGCTTTTATCCATCAAGAATGTGTCACGTGAAAGGAGGAAGGGCTGTTTTTGCAATAGTGGGCGGGAATTTCATTAGTTATTTATTTTTGTCTTAACACTGAAGCCATTCATATCAAAATTCTCCCTGAAATTACTCAATGACCTCATACAAACAAATGCAAATCTGTAAAATACTTGCTTTTACTGTTAAATAATTGCTTTTAAATAGCACTATAGTAACTCAATACTTTGTGTATAATACAAAATTCTCACTGGAGATGCTTTTGTTTTCTGTTCTTATCATTAGCCTCTCAGCCTCCAGCCAAAATGATCCACAGCCTGTTTTTAGTTAACGCCTCAGGGGATATATTTCTGGAGAAGCATTGGAAGAGTGTGGTCAGCCGATCGGTGTGTGACTACTTCTTTGAGGCACAGGAGCGCGCCACTGAGCCGGAGAACGTCCCACCAGTGATCCCCACTCCACATCACTACCTTATAAGTGTGCTCAGGCATCGCATCTACTTTGTGGCAGTAATTCAGAGTGAGGTGCCACCTCTGTTTGTCATTGAGTTCCTGCACAGAGTCGTTGACACATTTCAGGTTCTGGCTGTATTTGCATTTTTCAGTTAACTTCTAGTTTACCTGAACTGGCTCATATCAGACTTGAAATACCCATACTCTGACTGTGTTCTTTGTTCCCAGGACTATTTTGGAGTGTGTACAGAGGCTGCTATTAAAGACAATGTGGTCGTGGTCTATGAACTACTGGAAGAGATGCTGGACAATGGCTTTCCACTGGCCACAGAGTCCAACATCCTGAAAGAGCTCATTAAGCCTCCCACCATCCTCCGCACAATGGTCAACACTATTACAGGTCCAGTACTCATACAATGTCTGTTAATATTCCAACTGATTGTATAGATTATTCTGTCAAATCATCATAGGGTTGTTAGGTATAAGGTTTGATCAAAACTTCAAGGACTGTCCTTGTTGTGCTTGAACAGAGTGCAGCAATGAAATGTGTATGTAGCAGTCGTAAGCAATAACTTAAGTGAGTAAATATTTCAAGTTACATGGCTTGATCATCATCAACTCCTGAGTTACACACAGTTTTTATGACCACTTGTATTTGGCATATGCCATTTCAACATGAACCTGAAACTACAAGCCAGAGACCTAACTTCATTATGAGGGAAAAAAGAAGTTGCAGGGAGCCAAAATGGTTGCTTAAGAGGGTGAGAACCAACTTCGATGTACCTGCGGTCAAGAGAAACACTTGTTTGACAATCTCACCCGGGGGGGTCGGTCTGGGGGATGAATTCAGAGTGCAGTGATGCTTTGTCTTTACCTGATGAAAAGCTTTTCTTGATTTGATCATTGTTTTTGCTCAAGTTTGTCGGTCCCACAGCACAGTGGGTACAAGACTTAGCCAGTTTGAGATGAGCTGCTTGCAAATATGCAGTAAGAGTCTGTTATCAATGGCCCTTTTTTGAACATCACACTGTGACTGTTTCTGCTTGTATTTTTTTTCCAGAAATATCAGTAAATCTGTTTGTACTTAAGGGAAACTGCTATTAAAGATTATCTGTCTCAGGTGCAACCTGGCCCAACATTTAAAATGCTAATAAAAAATGCAAATCAGTGCTGCATGGTTGACTCATGGGGACCCAAAGTGCTACTGGAAAAGCCATTCTTTTCCTGTAAACGAAATCTGGATCCTTCAACAAGAGCAATATAATGAATATTGATAAAAATAGATCCTAAGGAAAAGGTCTATCTTTGTTGAAATCCTTTACATATGTTGTCAGAGGTTCAGATTAACAAGCAGAGCCTGCTGATGACATCAACACTTTGGGTGGTGGTTTATTAAGGGTACACAATCAACCAGGATGAAATTGCAGCCCAGTCTCACTGCCAGCTGCAGTGCTTTTACTGAATACTGGACCAATTTTCAAAATTTTTTCCCATTAGTCACTTTGACACAAAAACGTGGGGAAATAGGGTTATGGTTAAAAAATACCAGATGTTCCTCCTGAAATAAGTTACCATGTATAGAGTTAAGAAGTTAATCTTTACACTCATGAAACAACACATACATTTAATCCAAACATAGATCCCATTTAGATAAACTGATAATTTGAGGTCACAAGTGCACCAAATAATGCAGATTGGAATCCGTTTCTTCTGTGTATATAAAGGAATTCTGTGTAATTGGCTTTTATTTTAACATGTGTTTCATGTCTGTATTCCAGGCAGCACCAATGTTGGTGAGCAGCTTCCTACAGGCCAGCTGTCAGTGGTTCCATGGCGACGCACAGGAGTCAAATACACCAACAATGAGGCCTATTTTGACGTGGTGGAGGAAATTGATGCTATCATAGATAAATCAGGTATTGCTCTGAACAGCATGCTGATCATACACTGTACCACTGCTTCATTATTTAGCGTCTCTCTTAGCTGTAAACCTGTTAAGGTTCTACAGATCACTCATTGGAAAATGACACTGACAGGTTTCATGATGCTGAAAAATCATCACAAAATGCAATGCAAAATATGATGTAAATCAATTATTAATTCATACTATAATAAGTTTGATTAATTTTGGAGTTAAGAAAATGGGCAGGTAAAAATATTAAACAACACTATTAAAATGTCAGCTGTTGGCAACTTCACTCCATAATTATTAGCATTTGCCCTCAAATCCGTTTTTTTGTGTGTGTGTTAATCCAATGGTTTATGCTTTTGCTGCCTTCTCACAAGAACCCCCATTCATTCTCCACAGGCTCCACAATTACAGCAGAAATTCAGGGAGTTATTGATGCCTGTGTTAAACTGACGGGCATGCCTGACCTCACTCTCTCGTTTATGGTAAGTTGTCTCTGTTCCAGAATTTCAACAAATGTTGTTGCTCTTTTCATTTACTCTTTGGATCCACACTATTTGACTCACGGTACATTTTAAACGTCCATGATTGGAAGTAAAATCCAAAAAGGATCAAATGAGTTGCTTGGATGGATACTGTAAGTTGTCACAGATGTGTAGACAGCTGTAGACTCCACTGTTTTTTTCTGTTAAGTTCTCTTTTTCTTTAGCCAGAATGTTTTGGAAAAGGTTTGACTCCGCACAGGGAGGATAATTTGTTTGAGCAGCTGGAAATACAAAAGCCACAAGCTAAAGCAATTGAATGATCTCAACAGTGTAGATTTGCACATTCATTTTACTAATCCCCCAAACCACCCTGGCCCTTTGCCTCTGTGTACCAGAATCCTCGGCTGCTGGATGATGTCAGCTTCCACCCGTGTGTTCGGTTCAAACGCTGGGAAGCTGAGCGGATCCTCTCCTTCATTCCCTCTGATGGAAACTTCCGTTTGCTCTCCTACCACGTCAGCTCTCAGAAGTCAGTGTTTTTTCATTCAGGCTTTGTGCCTTTCAACATATTGTCCATGTCTTTTTTATCCAGTAGTCGCAAATATACTGCATATACTGTATGTTTTCTGTCTAAAGCTGTTCCTACATCCAGTGCATAAATATTAGCAACAGGATCTTATACATATGGATTAGTGATCACTTTTATGACTTACTTTTGTTGTCTTTTGACCCGTTTAATCTTCAGCCTGGTGGCAATCCCAGTGTACGTTAAGCACAACATCACCTTCCGGGAGGGAAGCTCCCAGGGACGTTTTGATTTGACCCTGGGACCCAAACAGACCATGGGCAAGGCTGTGGAGTCAGTTCTCGTCAGCAGCCAGCTGCCGCGGGGTGTCCTGAACGCCAACCTCAACCCCTCCCAGGGAACATACACTTTTGACCCAGTCACAAAGGTACTCAGAAACTGTGTCTCAGTGTGTTCACACACCTAAATGAAAGAAGTACACATGAACATAAAAATAAAATATTATAATTAGAGGTCAGTTTTTGTGGCTGTAAGCTTCACGTCTTAAAACCCCTCAAGTTTTCCTATTTTATAGCAATCTTCTTTACAACCAAAGATGCCACTATCCATACTGTTGTCACTATTTGTCCAAGTGGTAGCAATCTTGTAAAGCCACCTTGATGTTTTGTGTTTGCTAGATGTTGTCATGGGATGTTGGTAAGATCAATCCACAAAAGCTTCCCAGCCTGAAAGGCACCATGAGCCTGCAGGCCGGGGCCTCCAAACCTGATGAGAACCCCACCATCAACATCCAGTTCAAGATCCAGCAGATGGCCATCTCAGGTACAGACACACACCCCACCATCAACAAACACACACCTGTTAAACTTTCAGACAACAACCAGACTGTGAATTAGATATGAAAGCATTAATTAATGAATATCTTTTCCACTTCAATTGTGAAAAGAGAGTAATTTGACCTCAACCCTCCACACATAAAAGAAGCTTTCATCACAGGCTGCTCAGCTGATAACCACCTGACTCGTCTCTGCTAACAGTCAGACACAGTGGCCACTAGATGGTGTTAAATGCAACAGATCCATCTCCTCTCATATCACAGTTACAGATGCAATGTCTTTGAAAAATGTATTGCCTACAATAAAATTTTAGGACATGGAAGACATTATGACTAGCATGCATTTGATGCTTTTGATATAGTCTTATGTGTAAAGGCAAACTCAGTTGTGATTAATCCATCACTTTGTGCTTTTCATTTATTATCATTTGATGTCAAATCTTTTGAACATGTTTTTCAATTTGCAAATGTATTTGCAGGACCAGGTGTCAGAGAATGACCTACTTGTCCTAAAACAGAGAAATATTAACATATGGTTTGTGTATTACAAATTGTGCATGAACATATATATATTTTACCAGCTTAGGATGAGATAAAACAAAGAGGCATAGAAGTACAAATCTTTTCAGTCAAGAATATATTTTCATGTAGACTGATAAAATAAGGTCTCTAAGGATTCGAGCAATACCTTCTTTACACTATTAAATAGTTCAACAGGTTTATCTTAATGGGAAAATCAGACATATTCAGCTGTCAGCAGCACTGAGCTGAGAAGGGATGTATAGATTGAGGTTCTATACAAACCTAATGTTGACATCTCCGAGCCACCCATCATCTGTTGTGGGGTTTTTGTGAGTGTTGTCCAGCTCTCATCCAGTTATAAAAGGTAAGTGCACATCAGACTGTGCATAATCAAGAAATAAACAATATATTTGTCTCTCAACAGGGCTGAAGGTGAATCGACTGGACATGTACGGGGAGAAGTATAAACCTTTTAAAGGCATCAAGTACATGACGAAGGCTGGCAAGTTCCAGGTGCGGACTTAAAGATGACTGCTCTGTGACTACCGGACCAAACCGCCATGAGACTGAGGGGGGATCTGAGGGGGGAAAGGGGAGTTGGTGCATTCCCTGTGTATTTGCATTTCAGGATTTACCTACAAATACTGAAGGCTTGTTGTAGCAGTTAAGAAATGGACCATTGCACATAGAAACCTCTGCTGAAGTAAATGCATCACACGTCCAGTAAACCAGTTAGAGCTTTGATGGAGTCTGGAGAGTTTGAGCCATTAGGCCTTTCCCATACACATGCACTGGCTTGACATGACTTGATTTGGGCCGGTGCATCAGCCCAGCACAGCAGGGATTTGCATTTCCATTAAAACCTGCATTTAGGTGTGTCTGTAACTGATGACGTGATTGTCTTGAGTGGATGGTTGTTTTTGCTGTGGGTGTTCTTCCATCATACAGAACAGCAGGTAAAAGAAGTATGTAGAAGTATGATAAGAGCCTGCTCTCTGCAGCTCTTCATCTCACAGTCCAATGTGGCTGTGTCTGCTTGTACCCTTCCTCTCCACAGTGTGATGAACAAATTTCATTTTCTATCAATTTTAACAATTAGAGTCCCTTTTTATGTTCTTAGTTTAAAAGCTTATAAGCAAAAAAATCAGGAAATGTTAGATTTTCATATAAAGTAACTGAACACAACTCATACAGCTGAAAGCAAGCATGATGGATCAGCAAGATAAAGCAAATATTTGGTGTAGAAACAGGAACACAGGAGAAAAACTTGACTTCAAACAACAGAGATTCAGTTAGAAGCTACTTACAGCTGAACACAGACTTTTAAAAACACCTTTCTCTCTGGTCTCCTGCACAAACATGAGAAAAATCTTGCGACACACACTCAAGAGGAAAAAGGGGCCTCTTGATGAGTTCGCTGTGGTTGACGAGACGTCACTGCAACCCACTTGAGGCGGGTTTGGTGCACTTTGGCCCGATATCAAGATGATCCATCTTGGGCGCAACTCGGGATGTTTAAATTGCTAATGGAAATGCAAATCAGCACTGCATGGTTTGACTTTAGGCGGCTAATAGAGCCAAAAGAAAAGCAGATCAAGTGTAATAAAATGTTTCTATCTCTGTCTAAGCTGAACCTGGGCCAAACTCAGCTGATGCCAGTATGGGTTTTTTCTCAATACAAAGCATACTATTAATAGCTTTTTCTCCACTGATAACTTTAACCGTGAGGCTAAACCATACCCATGTAGGTACACGTGAAGTTGTGCCAGTTTGTATCAATTCAGGCTTCTAAGATCAGACTTAAATGTCAAGCTCTAACAAACAAACAGGCTGCAATCTGATGCTGTGCAGTTTCAGCTGTAGGTATCATGTTTGAAAGTGATCTGTCCTCCATATTTCCACACAGTATTTCATTGTCAATGGCATGTTTGGATATCTGGATAGATATGTGCTGGTGGCTTTTTTTTTGCACTCCAAACAAGAGATACTGAATATTGGACCAATAATGTATGAAAATAGAAAAAATGATTTGTGATAGCATGAGCTTTTAAAAATGACAGAATTTCAGTGTTTTCCCATGTCAAGGGGACTCTGCAATTTTAAGCAGAAGTGTTTTGTTACAGCACAGTAGGACACCAAACTCTGTAACCTTTCTCTTAATCTGAGGAACAAGCCCTCACCACAAACTACCAATGAAAATGATATCACTGTAGATCTTACTGTCGTTATTACTCTTCCTTCCATTTTTTAATTTCTTTTTCCAGCATTTGTCCGTTTGCCTTTCTGTGTGTTCTTTTGTCTTGTTCCTCTTTTTCTGGTTGCAATGATTTGATGGTTTTGTCTGCAGCACTGGAGTCAGCACACTGACATATAAGAATGTGACACTGGAGCCGTCCTCAGTCATGCACTTTTACATCACATCTGCTGGTACTAACATTTCCTTTTGATTCAAGTGAGATGGATGTAGAATAACTGAAACTGTTCGAGCTATTTATTACAATGAAGGTGTCTGGAAGAATTTCAGGTATATGTTCACCTGTTTTATTGAACTTTAGTATTTATAATTACAAATAAATGATCAATTTAATGAAGTAATATCTTGTGTACAATGTTCCCATTTCTGTATACATTCATTAAATTCTTAAAAGCTTTAACTCTACAGATGCTTATTATTTGGCAATACTGTGACCAAACAATGTGGTCTGTTCCCTCACTGGTTTTTGTTCTTAACAAATGGAAACATGGCCAAGAAAAAGATCAGATCTGTTCCTGTGAATTTGGTGCTGAATGCTGATATCTTAATTATCCCGAAACATTTTGCAGTGCATCAAAACCTCAACAGTCACAGAAATAATGTGTATGGTGTATGTGTATGGTAACAACTCTGAATAAAATGAAAATCCTGATGAAAATATGTGCGATGGTATAATGGGCGTGTACCTGAGAAGAAATGTTGACGGTTTGCATTTGTGTGTTTGTTCAACAGCCTCCAATGGAGTGTTATAATGGTGTAAAAATAAAGGTTTGATGTGTCATGACTGAGTGATAACACATTATTTATTGACTTTATATTATTGTTTCCATGTTAAATGTCGGGATACCAGACATGAAGTCATTGTTTAATTATTAGAAAATGAACTTGATGGGTCAGTATTTAAACACACTTTGAAGCTACACCTTTGATGGATATTTATAAGAGAATTTACCATGTACTTGTATATTTGTGTGTGTATGTGTAGACTTTACCAAGATCATGCCCCCTGTTATGTGTCTGCAACTGATTTCGCATACTGCTGGACACATCAGCCTAATATATCTTGTGCATACGACAGCATGCTAAAGGACTTCAGTTGCTGTGATACACAATTTTTGAAAACTTTTTTTTTTGTGACTACTTATTGATGCTGCTTATTGTTATTGATTACTGACTGCTCTCTAACCTAAATCGGCCGGTAGGGGGGCGTGAGTGATCAGCAAAGGCTTCAGGTTGCTCCAACTTAAGACACATCTAGAGGTAATGATGCGGATATCGGCTCTGATGCCGTCTGAATCAGCATGAACGCAAACTAACTTCTCCTATATAGATCGCCACGCCTGGGAAAATTCTCCCATTTTGCGTGTCTGTGGTCATCATCCACTCACTACCAAGCTAAACCCGCACCACACGTGGACATTTCACTGCGCCTCTACCGGTGTTTGTGCGCTACGTTGCCTTGTACCTGCGATGTGCTGTATAGAGAGGCTGCGAATATAGAAGCCGTCGCTATAAACTTTGTATGACGGAGGAAACAACATTCAACTTTTAAGTCTCTTCAGTAGTTTTTTAGACATGTCATATTTGCTGTAGTCGAGGCATTACCAGCAGGAGAGCTTTACTCTCAACAGTTTAACCAGTCTGCATCTTTTGGTTGTGTAGAAGAACAAAGAACATGAATTAACATTAGATCCTGGACTACTGCGTGTCAGGAGATCTGAATAATCAGTGAGGATGTAGGAAACTGTTGTGTCTCCTGCATAAAAGCGCACAGTGTTTCTCTGAGAAAGACTCTTGCCTGCTTATCGTTTCTGCAGCAGAGAAAAGTTGTTCTTAAAATGGTTCTTACTAATGTCCGCAATGCAACCAGAACATCACTGCTTTTTAAAGATCTTCAGTGGTGTTTTGTTTTATGCAAATCAAGGCTCGTGTAAGAAAAAAATCACTCTGTGGCTAACAAGTCCTTAACCTAGTCAGTTGAAAAACGGAATATTTACAGTTTGTTGTAGTTGGTGGCACAAATCTCCTTTGACTCTCCTGTTTTTTTTAAGTATCTTGTTTTTGACTTTATTCTCCTCTCTGACTTTATTTTGCCTCTCTCTCTCTCTGTCTCTCTCTCTCTCTCCGCGCGCTCCTGGCGACTTTCTGGAGTCATACCACTTTTAGTGTGACATCATGGCCCTGCTTCTCTTGATCACAAACAACAATTACCTTTTTCACAGTCAGGATTCTGTATATTGTTCCTCACTGTGTAATCTAGACCACACAGGCGCCTTTTTTTCATTATAACATTTGAACCATGTCTTTATCTAAACCATACTTTTCTCCACCACAGTCCTAAATCCTTTTCCGCATCTGAGAATGGTGTGAATCATATGACTTATCCTTCTTTGTGACACAAAGCTGTTGAGACACCTGAACTCCGTCATCTGGGGCCACTGCACCCCCCACCTCCACCCACCTCCACCCTTCCCGCCTCATCCTAACAGTACAGCCAAATTATTCCGGGAGGGAGACAGGGTGTCTCTCATGACATCATGTGAAACCGATTATAGCCCACTCTCTGACATTCAAGTCACCAATTAAATTTTCAATATAGCACCATGAGAGCAGCTTTAAATCATTCATGACCTCAAAAATGCCACTTAGACTCAGCATCACACAGGCCAGATTTTAACCCTTACACCCCTGTTGTGTGACGTCACCCCCCCCCTTGCTCCATCTGGCAGGACTCCACTCCATAACTTACTGAGAACTTCAACCCCTCCAAAAAATACAACCTTTCCCCTTTCTCTCTCTCTCTCCCTCTCTCTCTTTACCTCTCACTCATTTTCACTTGCAGCACCATTGACGAGACAGCAGCTTTAAAGTCAGAGTTCGGCCTGTGTCACCACGCTACAACTTGAACCTCCCATTCCCCTTTTACGCACGAGCATTTGTTTTTCTGGAAAAGTTATTTTTAATTTTTTTTTTAGCTCTCAACCTCTTTTATTATGCTGTCTAAGCAAATTCGTTAGATTGCATCTCGTTGCTCTTCTATTTGCAGACGCCTCAAAGGTTCAAGAGAGGAATATCGAGCCATTTAAAGACCTGTTCATCGCAGGTGGTAGGTTGTTTCTTTTTATTGTAAATATTATGAATTTATTTCCTGTGCAGACTTTGATGCTGAGTTTGCCAACCTAAGTTAAGTCAACCTACTTTTGTGTGTTTGTTTATGGAGCAGCCCGTCACAAAAGTTTCTGAGTTTCATGTAGGCCTAAAGGTTGTTTATATAGCATATCAACCAGCAGGGTAGATATGCTACATGGAGGTATGATAGCCCTATTCATGCATTATTGCATCGTAAGTTCTTTTACTAAATTAGTAAGACTTTTATTGGTGGTTTTGTGACATGCAGGTTAATCACCGATAACAGGTTCATACGTTAGCCAAAGGCTTCAGGACTGTCGCGTGGATGTAAACCGAAATGTGTATTCACACCTGATGAAAGTGCTGTTTTTGTCACCTTAAGCCATTAGCTCAGTGTCCCGACTCACAACCCACTCACTCTTTTGTGTATCCTGCCGCAGATAATGAGCATTTATCTGCGTCTCAGGATGCATGTTAGTTTTTATCGGATTGCTTTGATCTGTGTGGGCTCCCTGTAGAGATGTTTTGAAGTGTGCTGTCGGTAACCACGTGGACATACAGTAACAGTAGCAACGGTGACTGACTACTGGCTGCGCATATCTTACTACCAACCATTGAAACACGTGCGGACAGCACATCCTTTGCAGCGCGTGGCCACTTTCACCAACGACCTCTGGAGACTGAGTTTATCAAACGTATATTTATCAGAAGCAGAGATATAAAGCAGGATATCTAACTGCCACAGTGGACAGGAACTAGAAACAAGGAAATTTGACTTCACAGCAAATAGGAAGCGACACCATGACTCCTCGTGTGGAAGCGTTAAGTTGTTTGTGTCGAACTCTATTTTAAAACTTAGGCAGCGGGTTAGCCAGATAGCATCCATGCAAACAAGCTAAAAGTTAAAACTTTTTAATTGAAGTTGCTGTGTGTGTGTATGTGTGTGTATACATGTATAAAGAGAGAGAGAGAGAGAGATACTTTTTGGTTGACATGTTTTACTTTGTCTTTAATTGTTTTAAGGTAAACATTATACGTCAGTAAATTTATTTTATTTTTTTCAGTTACAGCTGGTGTTATGCTGAAGTCCAGATAGGAACACGAGTAGAAACTTAAGCAATACCAAATTCAGATACACTAATTATCAATGTGTTATTTTCCCGCCTTCAGAGGTGCTTAAACAGCTATATGTTTTTATTTTTTTAACGTTACATCTGTCAAATCCATATTAAAGCAGAAGCCCACTTAACAATGTTAGCTTAGAGCCTGCATATTTTATGGTAAACTGAATTTAGGAGGCTTTTACATACCACCTCACTGCCGTTATCATCCAAACATCATGTTTAGTGCAGGCTGTGAAACCCGTCAATAGCAAAGACACATTAGGTTTTTTCAGCACAATTCACTCATTGACGGTTGACTGGAGCGTGTGACCACAGGACAAAGAGGACTGTCCCTGGTATCAACTTATCAACCCCCATCTTTCATTCAGTGAGACATAAGCCCCCCCATCCATGTGGGGTCTGCCAATAAAACACAATGTCTGCTCAAACTGCTCACATAGGACTGCTCACGTAGGCCTGTGTGGATATTAGCCTATTGGATGCAAAGCACTGACAGCTGTGTTTGAAAACCAGACAGTATGCAGACAGCGTTCAGGGGTGACAGAAAGAACTCTTATCAAGTATTGTCAAATCTTGCACAGCCACAATAATATAACAGCCAGTTAAGCACATGTTGAGTTGTTAAATGCACTGCTGAAATCAGTTTTCTTGCTAGATAGCTAATAAGCTGCTGAATGGCAGCACATTAAAGAGCGTGCAAACATATCTGCAAATGTCAGTCTGGTTAGATGCTGGTGCGATCTGTACGCACACGCTACAGCAGAAGTTTGTTTATTTTATTTCTTGTTCACTAAGGTAAGATGTGACACGAAAACCCTGGCAGCCTCCTGCCAACAGTGGGCTGAGAAGAAAAAGAATATTTCTGATAATTCCCCAAAGGCATTTTTTACTTGTTTATTTTTGGAACTTTGTATGTTGCCAAAGTCTTCTGATAATTTACAAATCAGAGGATTCTTTGGCGTAAAACCTAAATAATTAAAATAAAATGACAGAGTAAAAAACAAAACACTAAAATATAGTTGAACATGAAGTTTGAAATGAGGATAAAGTACAGTAAAGTAAATACTAACAGATGCTTATGAAGGAGGAAGTATTTGTAGCAAAGCAGAGTCAGTTACATTCGAGTTTAATAATAGTAATGATACTGTCATATGGGGTAATACAACAATTTTGATATATCAACTAATCTTCTCTATTTGAACATCATTTTCATTTGCATATTTGCAGAAATTTCCTTTGTACACATTTGTTTGAGTCTGTATTAATTGAGTTATAGTCATTGGGTTTACATCCTTTCAGTTCAAAATTCAAAGATTTTAAGCAATTGTTTAAGCAATCACAAAAGATTTGTGAGGTTGCTTTTCTTTAGTATTATTAGTATATATGTGTGGATAAATATATATACACACACACAAACACTCACACAGAGCATTAGAACATCTCATTTTTAATGTCTATTCAGTGTTATTTAAAAGGACAGTAATTTCCCATTTATGACTGAGACATATTTTGTGCAGAGAAGTGTTTATCTTAAGTAGTAAAAAATATACATTTCATTCTGAAATGAATTCCCAAGACATGCTGAAAATTCATCCTTGAATGTCCCCAAAAGATTTAGTGTAGAGAGATATTGTAGAATAAGTCCCCACTGCCAACCTAAAAAAGAAGAGGATCCTTTTTAAAAATAATAATAATTTATAATAGTGTGTCTTATCCCACTAACCCTTTGCTGTCTTTTACTCTTCAGACAGTATCAGGCTGGGCAGACATTGCCGTGATTCCCCAGGCTTCAGCTACGCTGCCCAGACTGTGGTGGACCGCCAACCATATCTCAGGATAGTTAGGAAAGATGGACTCGATACTGAGAGATACCATCTGGATTCTCCAAGGCCTCCCATGTGACCAAGAACACAATATAATAATTAAGTTGTCCCTGAAGGGCTAAGGCTTCAAGACATGGTGAACGTCAAGCTAACTTTTTTGGCAACATCCCACAGAATTAAGAAGACTGAGGCTTTTTCCACCTAGGTTTAATATCTCAACAAACAAAGTCAACAGCAAAGACTGATTCAAGACAAGTTAACTACCTGATGATAGGACCAAACAGACTTAAAGCAAATGCTGCCAGATATTCATGGTATATTTGAATGTTATCTGGAGTTCATTTTAAACTCCACGCTTTTACATTTAACTTTGCTTATTTGTTTTTTTCACTTTTCCTAATTAAGGAACAGATTAACCATAAGGTAGAACAGTCACCATGCCCAGGCCAAGGACGGGGCCTGGTCTGCCACCTGAGGACATTTTTGAATTCTCCCTGGATGGGGAGGAAACTGAGTCTCTGAACTTGCATAGGAAATCCTTAGAGAAGACATCCCCGCTGAGCAAATATATTGAGACTGAACACCAGCAAGCGGGTCTCTTCTCTCTGTCTCCCTTGGATGCCTCCCAGGATGC
>JAPZDY010000022.1:4145244-4165552 GCA_029783645.1 Ctenochaetus hawaiiensis
CTCTCTCTGCCTCTCTCTCTCTCTCTCTCCCTCTCTCTCTCTCTCTCTCTCTCCCCCTCTCCCCCTCTCTCTCTTGTCGCCCTCACTTGCTCTCCTTCAGTTTCACCCTAGCAGCAGAGCCCAGCCCGGCCTCTGATTGGTGGACGGATTGCCTTTGTGTGCTATCTGTAGCGTGACGTCTCTCCAGCGAGCTCTGTGTGTGTGTATGTGTGCATTTGTATGTGTGTGTGTGTGTACATTTGTTCGTGAGTGTATATATTTGAAGAGAGGGAGGTGGAGCGGGGGAGGGGGTGGTTGAGGGGCATTTACATTATGTACGCAGAAGGAGAAGAGGGGAAAAAAGGAACGAGGTTGAGGAAGAAGTGATACCGATCACAGTGTGCGTGTGTGTACGAACGTGTGTGCAGTAAACCAATTGGCATACTAGCAGAAGAGAGAGAGAGAGAAAGGGAGGGGGGTAGAGCAGGCGAGCAAGCGACAGAGAGAGAAAGAGAGAGAGAGAGAGAACGTGCGTACGAGGGCTCATGTAAAACCAGATTAAAAACACAAGATGGCTTCCTGAATGGGCTGCTGGAACACAGGCGAGAGAGAGAGAGAGACCGAGAAAGAAGAGTGGAGAGGTAGAGAGAGAGAAAGACAGAGTGAGAGACAAGAAAGGGATAGAGAGATAGAGGTGAGGACGAGAGGAAGCCCGATCCTTCTGATGGGGATTCGTCCAGCGGACGGAGGAGTACAAACCAAGGCAGCTCAGAGGCTTGCAGGGTAAATATTCATCACTCCAGACTATTTTAGGATTGATAGGTGGGTGGCTGGGGGTAGAGGGGGGGTGAGGTTGGCGGGACTGGGGAACAGCTCGAGACAAAACACATCATTTAACATTGAGACAGCCAGGGCCAAATAGACAAGGGGGGCATGTTGTGCCAAGTAATAAGATGTTTTATTTATTTTTATTTTTTAAATAACCGACCTGCTTTGATGAACCATTTCCACCTTTTTCATCTCACTCCAAGCTCATCTCTCCACTGACACTTGTGCACATTTTAGCTGATTTACCCTTTAAAAAATCAGGGTATTGCATACTGCTCTAATGCATACATTAGGAAGGCTGCGCCAGGTCAGGATACAGACATTACATAATTTTATAACAGAAATTGAATCTGGCTTTGCTGTCTCTCATTCTCTGTCCCAGCAGCAGAGGGAAGTGCCGGCTTACTGTTTGAGCCCAAATCAAAGAGATTTGTGTGCACGGCTGCTTTATATGATGGCTGAGGATGACAGGAATGATGAGAAGATATTGTGTTAAAAAGGCATGCATGTCATACCTGATAGTCCCACTGCCCTTAATGACAAGTCTTTTTGAGCAGGCCCTTGTCGCATTATTCTATTGATTGTTATTCTCTCCCCCCTCCCATCTCTCTGTCTCCTTCTCGTTCCCCCCTTCTCCTGCTCTGTTGAATGGCTGTAAAGGTGGAATATTTTGAAGACAACAGACGGTGCTGCTTGGAAAACCTTGAACTGGCAGCCGAGGTAAGAGAGGGCATCGGGTTCGTGTTACTGTGCGTATGTGTGTCATCCCTGTCATCTGTGTGTTATCCCCGTGCCTCCATGTTGCTTTGATTCTCAGCTGTTGGCTCATCAATGCTGTGAGGCTCCTCTGGGGTGTAAATGTGATGATTAGTCAGTGAACGCAGCAACCAGTTCCTCAAACTTTTTTATGTGACTGTTTTTTGCACGTGTCTACAAGTGTGACCCCTGATTGTTTTATTTTATGTGTGTATGCAGGAATGTGTTTGTGTGAACTCATTTGACCGTTGATACCTGTACCAGACATATCTGTGACTGTCACCGCTATTTGCTGGGAAGTCATTCAACTATATGCTGCTTTCTCCGGCGAATACATGAGCTCATTATTTTAGCCCTGATATCATTGCAGGATGGGAGTTGCCCTGCTTGGAAGCTGACTATATTAAGTCAGCTACTATGGCTTTATCTCCAGGCCGGGGTGAGCTCAGCGCCTCAGTGATGAAGTGGTGGCGTCCTCAGTTTAAAGCGTCCCACGCTGCCCGCTGATTGGTGCCAGAGCCAGGCATGTGTAGATACAAGAGACCAAGGAGAGGAGGAGGGAGGAGGAGGCACCCTACGCGCTGGCTCAGGAGCCAGGGGGGCCGTCCTTCTTCTCCTTGGTTCTGGAGTCAAATGAGGTAAAGGGAGTAGAAGTTAGTGGGTCACGCATGCGTACGTGTCTGATTGTCGGGTGTAGTAACCTGTAATCGCTTAGAGCTGCTGTTCTACAGCTTTGCCGAGTCAGGACATGCTTGTTTTGGCGGAAAGGAAGTTTGAACGGCGAGGCTTCATAGAGAGAGGATTTATTAAACGCCAAACATGCCGCTGTCTCAGAATCCGGCTATGTCTTCTCCAAGCAAAAGCAAGGAAGCTTTGATGTAACTTCCAATCAGCTGCATAGTGAAACATATCAGTGTAACATACAGATACAGTCAGCTGGGTCACTGTGATAGATAGGAATATAGGTTATAGGTTAGTCACTCTGTTTTAAATGTCATGAATGGGTTTAACTCAATACTACTGGCATACTTTAGCTTACCTCTAAGCCTGCTTTAATCCCCGACCATGTGCAGACAGTGTCTTTCTCTACAAGGTATAGATGACCATCTGGTATGCAAGGAGAAAAATCACTGAACTGGCCGTTCACAAGAAGAACTTGAGAATGTGTTTTAACAAGTTTGGGTCATCTGCCTTTGTGTTTTTCCTGAGCTCCTGTTTGAGGATGATCATATGTGTGTGCCCATGGTGGACTGTTTATCTCGTGGAGATCTGTTTGCTCGACACGTGTCCGTGCACGAGGACAAATCTGAAGGCACTGTTTTGACATGTTAAATGAGAAGTTGTACAGTATCCATTGTGTTTTTTTTCAGCATCCACATAGCAGATCCAAGATGTTGGAACATAAAAACAATGACAATGACAATAGACACTGTTAAAATCGAGTCAGGTACTTTAAATGGTTTACTTCAGTTTAACAGCATAGCGTTCCTTTGCTAGTTGTCTTTGCTGTACAGAAAGCAGAACTGAATCAAGAGTTCACCACAGGTTGCAAGACAGACAGACCGCACTTGCGTGATTTTTTTTTTTCTTTTCCACACCTATACACAGGGTTTCCTCTTTATACATCAGATTAAATTCACACAGTACGTTGGTAGGAAAGAGTCAACTAGAGCAGAAACTCACGGAGCAGCGAGTGCGTGACAGCAGACGGAACGTTTGTTAATCATATGTTCTGCCTCGCGTGGAATCCCCAGCCTTGTTCGCAAAGGGTTAACACTGACCCAGTTTCCGTGGCAACACTGAATGTCTGATGACATCATTGCATTAATTTTAGCTCAAGACTAGCGTCCAAGGTTGGTCATGTGACCAACTAGCCGGAAGCACGTGTGTGTGTGTGAGTGTGTGTGTGTTTGTGAAGTGAGTGGTTTTGTATATAGTGCGCAGCGTCAGGAAGTGGAGGGTTTGACATCACCTCTTCCATTAAGCGCTGGCTTTCGATGTATTTACTGCTCTGCAAGGTTTCCACTCACTCATTACAGAGCTGCAGCTCCGTTACAAATGTGCCTCGCCGCAAGCTTGACGCAACCAGTGATTTAATAGTTGATGAAAATGTGAGTAATGTGTGACAACAGTTATATTTGTAGTAATGGGATGGTTCTCACGATGAAGCTCCTGCTTAGCTTTGTGATCTTGAAATCACGGTGTCCTATCCTGTCTTAAAGAAGGACACACTCTAAGAATCTTTTTGTGATCTCTCACAGACTGTACAAGTGGCTAGCGCAGTAAAACAACACTTGTAAAATATTATGTAATGTAATTTAATCTTTTACAAGCAGAGTTGCCCGTCCTCTAAAAATACATTTTTAATTCCATTTTCCTTGATCGTTCATGGTATAGGTCTTGGTGTTGTTATGGTGCTGTGTGGACAATCTTGACTACAACACTGAGGAAAAGTATGACCACATATTAATTATGTGTCTAGAAAATTATTATTTTAATGAGTCCTTTTTGGTGACACTGCTGTATTTTATATAATTTCTTTCAGCTTGATAGTACTGATAATATGAATGAAGCTCAAGGTTGATCAAACGTTGTCTACAGTTAAAAAATGATTCACTACATTTACGCAGTTAACCTCAACTACAACTCTGCATGCACACCCAGAAGGAGTCAGTTCTTACCACACTGAACAGCTCTTGTATGTACAGTGAATCAGTTCCTTTAATGGTTGTACTAGAACAATTTGAACAAAGACACCTTGGGGACTAAAAAACACACATCATATAAATCCTCATAGGACTTTTAATTAGCATTTTTTATAGTGTCACCAACAATTACCTCAGTTGCATGCAATCACTTATACAGATACTTAAGAAGCTCCACACTGTTGTCAGGTTTCGTCTCTAATTAATGACATTTAGCAGACGTTTGTCTCTGTGCTGCCTGCACTGCTCACAGTTCTACATGTGCTGGTAAACCGACACTGAGTCCAGGGTTGGATCGATACCCTGCGTGGCACGAGGAGCTGTGGTTGGTGGCTCGTTGGCATCGTTGGTGGTATCTGTGTTTGATGTCGGAGGGAGGTTGTCAGCCGCCTGGTGCCGCAGTTAATAAAAAATGAATGGAGAGAGAAGGGGGAGGAGCCCGCAGCTGTTGCTGGAGCTCTTTAACTCTCGCCTCTCTGGTGGCTGCTCTGCTGCTCCCATCGGGCAATGCAGTTCATACAATCCTGAATCCCACTGCTGCCCGACACTGCCAGGTTTTATGTAACACAGCGCCACAGCTGTTGGAGTTTTCATCACACTTTATTAAAAACGCGCACGAAAATATTGATTTCTGAAACAACAGAAGTATATTCACAGTAATACAGCGGAGGCTGATGTGTCCAAAGAAGGTGGATGATTGGATGGTTATAAAGTGAGAAAAGGCAATAAAATGGTGGTGGTTCAGAAAAACATGTAGTTCTCCCAAACCTCACATTGAAAACGTAAAATATCATCCAGCCATGATTGAATCAAATCCAGACAGTTGAATAAATAAGAATACATTTTCACTTGGATTTTAAATCTGGATGATTTAAAGGCTACACGGCTTCACAGTACACAGTCGAGCACTGGCCCTTTAAGCCCGGCTACGCCTGACTTGAACATATGGGAAGCTAATCTTAGCCCAGGTCCTGAGAGAGACAAGGCTGGCAACAAGCCACTGTGCAGAGCTGAGGAAGGTTTCTCCTGCTTTCTGTTTTTCTCTCTCAAGTCTAAGCAGTTTCTCATTAAACCCCCTCATACAGTCTGTCTGTCTCCAGTCCAAATACCCATCACATAACCATTGCGACTGCAATGTGTTTCACCTGGAAAATAATGCTCTAGTACTCTGTTAATGATTACATCACTGTCCAGTGAGATCTGACTGCTCAGCTCTTTTTTATGACTTGGCACACATTAGGTTGGCAGGTAGTAGTACACAGTGTTACTTTATTGTTTTTGAATCATTTTCAAGTCATTTGTTTTCCATTCATTTCCCTCCTTTCTCTAGTCAACTGTGTCTCAGTCCTGAGAAGTTCTAAAACATTTTATATTTTGATTACATTCCTCTTCTTCTGGTTATGTCCCAAACCTCAAACACAAAGAGCTGCCTCTTAAAAAACAGCCCCCCACTCTTCTTCCTCCTCCTCCTCATTATTTTTTAGCGGCTCCACCCTGCCCAACAGCCCCCCACCCATCACCACCTTTTCATTTTTTTTCTCTCCTCCCACCCAAACCACTCGTCTCTTTCCCTTTGTGAGGAATGGTGGTGGCAGTGGCGGTGGGAGGGGGGGGTAAACCTTCCCCAGCTGGGCTATTCGTGCCGACTTGCACGTGCCGAAAGTCAGGAGGTATGACTCAGACTTGATACCTTACACTCAATACTACGATCTACACCCAAACACACCCTGAACCCAACACCGTCCTGCCTCGCAGCGCGTCGGGGGTGGGGGTGGGGGGCAGATGGCAATGAAAGCAAAGACAAAGAGAGAAAAGCGGCCAAAACAGACAGATGCAAGGATGAAATAACAAGGAGATGCCTTAAATGTGAACAATATGTTAACAGTCTGTTAGTCATTAAGGACAGGCAGATGGGAAGGACAGTTCATACACAGATAACATGCACTCTCTGAGCAAAGGATGGAGGATGTGCAACCCTTTGTTTAATCAAATCCTAATCATAATCATAATCATAATAGCTTCCAGCAAGATATTAGTCTTATTTGATTAACATGGCTGAGACACTTTTGTGTTGCCTCCACTCTGTCAAATATGCGCTTAGTGCAGCTCTGCAGCCTCTTGTCCTGCCCACCAATAAACCCAGTGACCCTCAGAGAACAATCCAATACTGTATGCATACTGCCATGTATGTGTGCGGGGAACAAATCATTAAAGTGTGTGTCTGCCTTGGTCGCCAGTGTGTGCCTTCGTAGGAGCCTGCAGTGTCTTTGCCTCTATGTGCGTGTGATGAAAAACAGGCATGCGTGTCAGGGGGGCAGTAACACAGAAAGAAAGGAAAAGATAAAGAGACAGAGAGCAAAAAAAAAAGAAAAAAGAGGGAGGGGGGGAGGAGACAGAGTTACAGAGTGTGTCAGATCAGATGACCTTGATGCCATTGGACTGCAGGGCAATATGGGTTGGGGGTGGGGGCGTATGGAGGTAGAGGTGGAGTCAGCTGACAGGAAGAGATGGGAGGAGGGGAAAGGACCCTCATGTCATGACTGTGATGCTCATGCAAGCTGTTTAGTGGCTTTTGTTTTTTTTTAAATCCTAAATGACACAAGTTCATCCACTGATGAGCAATGATGAAAGTGCAGAAAATAGTGACATCCCATCAGTTCTCATAAAAACTATTCACCTGTGGTTCCTTTAAAAAAGAACATGTTGTTCTTTGCTGATTATTGTGAGTTTCACAACACACACACAGACCTCCCACTGCCAACGTGCTGGTAAAAAAATCTAGAAAGCTTGTTTCGAGGTGTGAGGGTTTTATGTCAGGACTCTGTTGAGAAGAAAAGACACGAATGACTCAGGCTTAGTCATGCAAGCCAGTCCAACACACACTGCTGAGGATGGACTTTTGTTGTCAGTCATCCTCCTACAACCAAGACCTTTCCTCCGTGCTGCTGAGAAACAGTGAGCAAGAGACAGAGAAGTGAGAGAGATGGAGAGAGAGAGACGAGGGCGTAAAACAACTCATTTGGACGGTAATTTGACTAGATTGTGAGATGAAGTGCTCGATGTGAGAATTGGAGTCTCTGTTGTACCTTCCTCTCTCTCTATCATGCCGGGTTACAGCAGGTTTACCGTAAGTGTGTGACAAACTGGTTCATGTTTTCTGTTTCATTTCCACTAAAAAGTTAACTTTCTTCAATTGCTGCTTTTCCATTGTACTAAATTCTTTGTGTCATGTGAGGTGAATTAGAAGTTAACAGAGGCATGGCCACAGACTGTATGCCTTCCAGTTATCATTTAATCTGTCACATTGTTGTGTTATCTAGTTGAAAAGTAACCAGTTGTACTCAGGAGGTGATTTAAGGACATGCTCTCTAGGGCAAACTTGAATGGCAGCATGGTTTTGCCCCTGTACATGATTTAAATCACACAGCAGCATCTTATAGCCAAGGGCATGTTTTTTGTTTTTTTTTTATGTCATTGTTGCTTTTCTAAATTCTCTATTAAATCTCTGTTCTCTGTTGGAAATAGCCAAATATAATTCAGATAAAAAACAGAAGTGTTGAACAGTTATTTACTTGAAATGACATGTGGTTTGTGATGCAGGTTTTGAGTCATCAACGACTGTTTGAATCGAGAATACCTACTGTAAGTCAGTTTTATCTGCCTACATACAGTCAATTATGTCATATACTGTTGTTTAAAGTGTTGTTGTTATGGATCCAAATCCGTTATCGTGGAGCTTCTTTCTGTGTTGATGTTTAGGTCAAACTGTGCTTCTTTGATTTACTCAGCTGTGTATGTGGACAGTAAAAAAGTCCCCTCAGAGCTCGTGTTTTTATAATGCCAGCGAGTGAGTTAATGTTTTCAGCTGAAGTACGGTACTCTCCTCTAGGTCACATGCTTACGTTTCTGTTCTGTTTTCTTGGCGTTCATTGGAAAAAAGTGGAAATGTTTCTGCCATGTCATGTCATTCAGTTATAGCACCGTTCATATTAGCCAAACATATGTTAACTTTTTAAAATTATTTATTTTGGCAAGTTGTGAGAGCTGGTATTCTATCATAATTATAGTAAAGAGTAAATGTAATAGCAACGAGGTAACTATAATATATCAAAAAAAAGAAAGAAAGGTGTTATTATTTGATAATAGCACAGTGTTTAGGGATAACAAAGCCTTTTTTGTTCATTAGATCTTTAAAAGGAGAAACTGTGTGTGCCGAGCATGTGATTCAGGGGTTAAGTTGATCCTTGAGCTAAAATGCTGTGTCACTGCAGCTGGGGGAGTGGGAGAGCACAAGTTAGTTGGTGACTGAAGGAGCATGTTTTCAAGTATCCGTTGGCGGGTGGTGTTGGTGATAGTAGAGAGTGGGCATGTGTCAGATGGCACATGCACCCACCCAGTGGTGGAGGCAAGTGCTCTGGTTTGAGACAGCGGTGGTGATGATGACAATGCAGCTTCGTCATCACCACATGTGTTTCCTACCTCTCTTGCTCACTGTTCTCCCTCTCGCTCATTGGCACTCGCTGGTCACGTGACCTAATGCTCCACTTCTCCTCTCCTTCCCTTAGACAGCTTAAGCTGCGCCGTGTTTCTCTTTGGGATTGACGCTCATATGTGTGTGTATATACGAATTTGTGTGGCAACAGAGAGACAGATAGCGTACTATTTACAGGGCCAGAGAGCGGGTGCGTCAGAAAGTGTTGGAACGGTAATACAATAAGTTATGCTAGAACGGGAAAAGGCTCAGGAAACAAAACAGAGAGATATATTAAAAGAGGGAGGCAGAGGGAGTTCGAGAAAGCCAGAGAAATGAGAGATCAAGAGAGACCAGGAGAAGCAGGGAAAGGCTCCTGAAGTTGATCCAGCCAAAGCGCTGTGTAGCCGGCACACGCTCAGTAATGTAAGAGAAAAATACTACGCAGGAGATGACAACGATCTGCATGGGAGAACCAGCCATGTTTTTCCCCTCCTCCTCCTCCTCCTACTGGTTAAATCTGCTCCAAAACTCCAGCGATGTTGAGAGAGAAGAGAAGAGACGCCACAAGGCCAGACAGTCACCAAGTGGGCAAGAGGAAACATCCAGCGATTACGAAGACGTTGATCATGATGATGATAATGGCAGTGACGCCAGAGCAGAACTACGGTGAGGAGAAAATAACAAGAGGACATGATTGTGGACAGGAGAGAAGTCTTTCGTCCACAGTGAACTGCAAAGGGCTGATTTCTTGCGGTTGCTGTCTCATTTGGCAACAACCTGGCGATCCTCTTTCTGTCTGTGCCCTCTTCTTCCTCCTCATCGTCTTCCCTCCTGTTACAGAATCAGTCACATGAATAACCAAGGGACTCTGTCTTTCTTTTAACAGTTTTCTCTACAGACTGCCCTCTTGTTGTTTTGCCTCTCCTCACCGTCTTCCTCCAGTCCCCTCTCTTCATCCTGCTATTCCTGCTCGCTGATTTCAAAGTGTCAGCCGCTGTTCCCTCTCCATTGCCCAGCATAGTTATCTCGCTCTTGCACCTCTGTTAAAATCATATGGCCATCCGTTTTTTCCATTTATCCCCCTTGTTGGCAAGTGAGTTGACATTATATAGTATTAATGAATAACTGTGTGTCAAGTGGCCCGCAGTTTCCTGAAGTGAGAAACCTTCCACCTCATCTGTATCCTTTGGATCTTGGAGGAAGGGCCAGCAAGCCAGCTCCCCCCTTCATATACCAAGCCTTCACTTTCCTGTGCATGCAGCCTTGCTAGAGGATCTATTATCGGCACCAGGTTTGAGATTCAAGCTCTAAGCATCAAGCGAAGAATGGGCAACCGATGTGACTGTAGATGAGGCAAAAAAACGGAGATTGAAGAACCATTAACAGTGGCTTCTCCTTTGGCCCAGGGCTGAGCCAAATCAGGACGCTCAAACATGGATCAAAGTCTCCGTAAGAAAAACCACATGGCTTTTGCAGAAGACATAAACAAGCAATACAACGTTGCTTTTCTTAGCTCCTTTTTTTCTTTTTTCTGTGGATGCCGTTGTGAGTTGAGATTGTCTATTCGCTTAGCCGCTGGTTCGCCTCTGCACTTGAAAGCCGTGGAGCTCTGTCACAGCCGAAAATTGCCAATACTGGGCTATTGTGGATAAACAAAACACACAACATAGCCTTATATGTAACATCATCTAATGCAGTAAAGCAAGTAGTGTTGAAGGGCGTGGAAAGAGACAGGAAGAGGTTTTCTCATTGGTAAGAGCTCTGCTGTACTGTGCTGTTTCCTAGGCTGCCACTACTAGCGACTATCCCCCACAGCTCTCTCTGTTTCTGCTCACTGCACACTCCTCCATTCCATCGTACGTGCCCGCTGTGGCTCAGATAATGGCCTCTCGCTCTGCACACACTGAAGAGAGAGAGGAGAGGAGATGGAGGGAGAGGCTGCACGAGAGGGAGGGGAATGGAGGGAGGGAGGGAGGGAGAGAGAGAGAGAGAGAGAGAAGGGGGAAGGTGGGGGCTGCGAAGAGAAGCTGACTGCATGTGTAGCCGAGAGAAAGAAAGAGGATATTGAAAAAGGGAAGGGAGGAGCAGACAGAGATAATGAGAAAGGAAAAAGGAGAGAACAGAGAGCGTCGGCCATAAGAGGAGGCAAGAGAATGAGAAACGTGTGTGCTGGGGGGAGGTGTGTTGTGTGTGTGCGGCTGGCTGTGTGTCCGTGTGTGAATGCATGCATGTGTGTTTCGGCGCTCACTCTGTCTGTGCGCTGCATGGACTGGAAGGAATAAAAAGGAATACAACCCAACGAGGCCGGATTGCTTGTGGGCTGCTGTCCCGGCGAGCAAGTCTCATGCTCCTCTCTGTCTCCTCTTCTGCTATCTGCTCTGCGACTGGCAGCACCGTCTTGACATCTAGGACCACGTAAGTGTGCGTCTGCTCCTCCTTCGGGCTCTTAGCCGGCTTCATATTGTCAGGGTCTCTGCTTCATGTTTCTGCTCGGCACGGCAGCAAAGGAAGGGGTGGGGGAAGAAGTAGCAGGACAAGAGGGAGGATGGGGAGGGTGCTGTGTATCAGGGATTTAGGTTCAGCTGTCTACTCACAAGCTGAAATTAACCCTCCCATAGCCACTAGTGTCTTTACACACTCTGTCTCCTCCCTCTTGTGTGTTTTTTTTTTTGTTTTTTTTTTTTGCAGTGTCATTGTTAAACAGCCCTTGCTTTCCCTCTTGTTTAAAGGACTTGTAGACTCGGTGACCGGTCTACCAGGTTTTGCAACCTCTGATCTGGTTAGGTGCGTTGATGCTTTTTGATCCACTTTCTGGATGTGTGTCAAGCTTGTAAAAATGTGTGCATTGAATGTGTGGGAAATAGAGCGGCACAGTTATAGAAAAGTTAAAGTCAGACTTCTAGCAAGGCTCAGTTAGAGTGTAAATATTTATCAAAGCACGTGGTCTGTGCAGTTCAAGGCAACCGCATAGGTGCAAAGTGCTGCAGGTGTTGAGTGCAGCATTGCTATCTGGATCTACATGTAGACTAACACAAAAGTCAATCAAGGTTAATCAAATCGTATAAGGATTCAAAGGATTTTTATTATTTTGTGTGCGGTGCAACATCTGTTATCTGCATTGGCAAAGCTGAGTTAAGTTTTCAATGTAAAACTTGAGGGGCTTTAAATCCATGTGACAGGTTGACATGTTGTGGCAGTGCTTGTGTATGTAATTGTGAGAAAAAGAGGAAAAGAGAGTGTCAGCGTAACTGATTGTGCACAGTGTTGCAGACACCGTTTCAACACACTGCAGTTCTCATAACTGTCGCTCCCCCCTTCCTCTTTTCCATCTGATGCCACTGATAGTGTAGACATGGGGCTTCTCACGTATTGCACGCCGGCTGTTCACTGCCCTGCCCCCCCCACAACCACCACACACTAATACACACACAAACACGCACACACCCACACACACACATACACACACCTCTCACCAATATCGACGTCACCCCCTTGGAGTCCTAAAAGACACCCTGTGAAGAAGGTGGAATTCAAAAGACTAAAACAAATAGCCTGTCCTGTAATTAGTTACTTCAAGGCTAATTTGAATAACATTCAGATGATGGTGAAGCTGGACGTCAAGCTCACTTAAAGCATTAGACATTGATAAAGTGATAAACACAATCCATCTTTCTCTCTCCTTTTTTGAAATTTCTTTGAGAGAGGAACTAGTGTACTAGGATGTGAGAACTTCAGTCACCTTTAGTTTTTGTGTTTGTGTGGGGAATTGTGTATTATTTATATAATTACTGTTTTTTTACTTAGTTCGGGCTATGTCCTAGGAAAGGATTGTGCTTACAACCATAGTTTAAAAGCATGGAAGTGTCCTTTATAGTAAAGGTTACCTTAGTGTGAAACAGCCAGTAGGTGCTTGTTCAGGGTATGTGGTGTGTTTATAGTACACACAGGATAAAGAGTTAGAGACTAAAAAAAGTTATTAATACAATATGTTTGCTCATATTTATGGAACCAAGCAAAAAATATACTTAAAGAGTGAATCCTGCCATTGTTAGTTTGTCCAAATGGCGATTAGATATGTAGTAATACACAGTTCGGCCACAACATGAACTCTATCAATGATTTCTAAGCCTGCCCTTGGATTATCTTGATTTGTTTTCCCTCTCCAGACTCACTGATTAATAATCTATGAGCATCTAACCTGGCTGAATACTGTTTGTAGGTAAAATTTTAGAATTAAAGTTGCTGGTTAGCTGGCTTCAACTTATTGAGATAACTCAAAGTGGTGTTAATTTAGACAAATGTAGCAAAGAATTGCTTTTTTGTACTACTCTTAACAATATAGTGGTCAAGCTCATCCCCATTGTGCCTTATGCTGACTAAAATAAAAAGACAAATATGAAAATGTATTTTGACACAACTGCAGTTTTCATTGCAACCATAAAATTTTTAACAGTTCAGCTTAAAAGTGAAATATGCGTGGCTGCACTTTTCAGTTCCTGATAAGTGTCATCAGAAGCCTGAGAATATCTTTAAACCTGAACTAAACTAACAAAAGACAATTTTTGCTTTTACTTTGTTTCGCAAATAATTCGCAAAAAATCTTTTTTCTTGTGCTGATTACACAAAGTCTATAATAAAATGAAATTACTATGCTACTTTTCCAGCCAAAGGTAGATTTAGTTATAGAGCGGGAAAGATGGAATGGCAAAGCACTTAGTTGTTGCTTTCCATAAAAAAAATCAGTTTTCTTTTTTACATTAAGTGTGCTGTTTAACCTTTCTTTTAACAACAATTTCTCGGGTAAAAGAGTTGCAATGCTAAAATAATTTTTTTTAGAACTCTCGATGAGACTTTGGCTTGAAATAACATTATTAAGCTCATTATGAACAACTGTAAAACATGCTTCGGTGTAAGTTCTTTAAAAGTTAGGACAGTCAAGACAGCAGTGACACAAAAACCCAAAGTGACGTAGAACATTTTTTGATTACTGATATTACTGACGAAAGCATTTCAACTCTTAATTGGAAGCGTACATAGGTTGTTATTAGATGCAGTGTGTTTCTGTTTCAGTGGAACATTTCTACTGAGTAAAATGTATACATTTAATTTATTTCTACTTAAGAACAGGTGATGTTAGTCTTCAATAAATTCTGAAATTGATACATAATCTGTTGAAGTTGACTTTTTTAATCTCCCATAGCTTTTGTGTGTTGAATTTTGTTTTTGTCATCATCACTGCCCCACCCAGTCTCCCAACACAGTGGGTTACATGTATAAGTACACCTGCCTGCTTTGCATAGCCCAACTGATCTGGAGCAATGTGTTCATTTAAAAATAACAGTGAAACCTAATTACATGACAAAACTCTGATAAATCACTCCACTAAAGCAATACCTTGTGGAGTTTTCCTTAGCCCTGCTGACCCGACCCCACAGCAGTATATGTCATGTATTTGTGGAAAAGAAAACTAAAGCCTGATATAATTTTAATGACTGTAGTTTTTAATTCAGTCAAATTGCTCTTGGAATACAGATTGCAAAAATCTAATTTATTTTATTATGTTATGGTTGTTAAACACATAAAGGTAACACAGGTAGATTTTTTTAAGTCATGGATAATGAACTGAGTGAAATGTTTTGAATATCAGTCCAAGATTCTTTTTAACTCACAAATGCTACTCCATATTTATCTTTCAGACTGTTTGCGAAGTCACTTCAGTGGATGGCACCAGAAGTGGAGGCCAGATGGAAATTGGGTCACATGACCGCCTCCAGGAAGGCGCGCTGAGCCTGGAACTGGCCAAAGGAGTGAATAGCTACCCTAATAATGATGATGAGACATCTATGGAAACAGAGCAGCAGAGGGCAGGAAGTGTGCCTCCAAGACAGTGGGTGTCAGGACATGGCAAGGTCAGTGACCCCCAACAACAGCAACCATGTTGGAACAGCAGTAGTGGTACAAACCCTGGTGAACCTGTCCACCATGCAAACATGGAGGATGCCCACACTCTGGTGGCTTTTTCTGCAATTGCTGGCTCTTTGCCTCCTTCATCCTCCTCCTCCTGCCTTGTGCAGCCTAACACAGCCCATTTGTATGAGAAGTTCACCCAGGAGATGGGTTCTGAGGGTGCTCAGGCCAGGCTTTCTGCAGGGGCTCCTGAGGGTAGCTGCCAACCTCCAGAAGACTTGAACACCCTGCAGGCAGCACTGAGCCAAGCCAAATATGGACACAAGCCCCCCAACTGCAACTGTGATGGGCCTGACTGTCCAGACTATCTTGAGTGGCTCGAAAAAAAGATCAAGTTAGCAACCAGTGAGAATCAAGGTGTCTGCAAGATGACTGATGCACCCCAACACTTACAGTCTCACTTAGAGCAACCCCATTTGCAGCATAAACCTCAGTCCTACCCACAGATGAATGGTGGTCACTGTCTGCCTAATTCATACCCAAAGCAGCAACAGGGAATTCATCCAGACCAAGTGCCCTGCTCAAAACCCCCAATTCCCTGCTCTCCCCAGGTGCTCTCCATAGCCAAGGAAAAGAATATCAGTCTTCAGACAGCCATTGCCATAGAAGCCCTAACCCAGTTATCTGGTACTGGGCCGCAAGCTGCCAGTTCACCAAGTCAAACCCCCTACAACAGTAACCTCCATAACCACCAACATACCCAGAACCTCCATTCTCAGCCCCCAAATGGCACTAGCTTGATCCTGTCCTCTCCCGGTGTCCACTCATCTTCCTCACGCTCTCAATCCGTCCCTCCAGGACTACACACTAGCCAGCAGGCCCCAGTGTCCTGTGAGCACCACAGGCCCCAATCCCAGGGTCAGCCACCCCATGCTACCCCTCTCCCATCCTCTACCTCTCCCTTCCCAGGTCAGGGAAAACATCCAGGTTTTTGCCCTAATCCCCAGCAGTGGCAACAGGGCTCAGGCAAAGGCTCTGAACAGAAAAACCCATGGATGTGTATTAAGTCTGAGCCCCAATCTCATTATGTTGCTGCACCTCACAACAGCTCAGACCCCATGTCAGAACTCAAACAGCTGCTTGGTGACACTAGTGGCAAGTTCAGCAATGCTCTTTTCAAGCTTCCAGTCACACAGCAGCTCAGGTTGAGCCAGAATGGAGGTATTCAGGCCCAAGACAACCCAGGATTGGCCAGGATCAAGCAAGAGCCAGACTCTGGTGATCACTACCGTCACACTGCCTCCATGGGACCTTACGGCATGGCTAATTGTCAACAGCAGGGTCAGCACTCCCCTGGCACTCCCCTGTCTCCTGGCCTAGCAGCCATCAGTCACTCCACTCAGGCAGCTCTGCAACAGCACCTTCACTACAAGAGGAACCTCTTCTCTAACCACTCCCCTGGCTTTGGAGCACAAGGCCCACGTGCACCTCTGGCTTGCCAAAACTTGAAAAATTGGTGGACACAGATGGAGGTAGAAGGTTTGTCACATCTGGCCATCAAACAGGAACCCAAGGAACCTAAGAAGAAAAAAAGCAGCCAAGGATCTCCTGTCATAAAAGCTACGAGTGGGATACTTTCAGTCCCTCCCATGCCCAAACCTAAACAGATAATCATCAAGAAGACCAAGCAGAAAGCCTCCATGCCAACCTTCCTGCCTCAGACTCAGATCACCATACAAAAACCACCAGTCCTCATAATGGACAGAGCTCCTGCCCTGACCAGCGTGCAACCAGGTTCTCTACCCACTCTGTCCCTCCACAGTAACTCCACTCAGGCTGCTGCTGCAGGCCTCCCTGCCCCAGCCCAATCTCAGGTATCCATTTTCAACTCTTCAATGACTCCCTCTTCCATTGTCTCTCCAGCCCTCATAAGTCCTCTGCCCCCGCCTGTGGCCCCAGTAGCCCATGCTAAGTCAGAGGGAGAGGGCAGCCTGGCTTCTAGTAACACCAGCACCACCACACCTCTGACCTCCACATCTCCATCTAGCACCTCACAATTACCAAGTCTCATCAACATAGACCCAAAATACGAAGAACTGATCCGACAATTTGAGGCTGAATTTGGGGACTCAGACGTACCTGTGAGTCACCCAGTGGAGGAATCCGCTACAGCTCCACTGAATCAGTCCCAGAACAGTCCTCAGGGTCTAACTCCCACATCATCATTAAAATCCTTGGCAGATCCCTTAGTTCTCACCACTCAAGCCAGCTCTACACCTCATCCAAATTATCAGGATAAGGAAATAGACAAGGATGAAGCAGGAACCCAAATTGAAGCAACCTTAAACAAGACATCCACAGAAAGCCCTCAGGAGGGGCAGCGTGAAGAGTCCCTCCGTGTCCCTCTGCATCAGGAGACCTTTCTTGACAAGCAGCAGCAGCCCACTGAAATAGAAGATACATTCAGCGTGCCAAGTTCTCCGCTGCCTAAACGTATAAAGATCGAAGCCTCTGGTGATATAACAGTACTCTCCACCACATGCTATTCTGAGGAGGACACACCCACTAAGGACAGTCTACCTTCTTCTCCATCTCTAAGAGGCTTCCTTGAATCCCCCCTGCGCTACCTGGACAGTCCCACCAAGACATTGCTGGATACTCCTTCCAAGGATCTGCAGGCTGAGTTCCCCACTTGCACCTGTGTGGGTAAGTCTGTGTGTTAGTTTCTGTCAGTGCTTATATGTATGAAGGAGAATGAGGTCACTCTCCAATCTTTTCTACATGAGCATTTTTGGGCAAGTATTTAATAGAGTTCTAACAAATATCAAGGCCCAATTTCTTTTTTCCACCTCTACACATCTTCGTTGGGTTCCTCGTTGCCTCAGAGGGTTAGGGTTAGACAGAACAGTCTCAAAAATCAACTTGACAAGCTGGCATTGAGTTAAGAAAGTGCCCCTTTCATTATGTTTTGATGTATGTATTTTTGAAAACATCAGAATTTGCTATGCATTTAGGGCAACCAAATGTTATCTTTCAAATTAGAGACAGTCTTGCGATGGGATCATATCAGCTGTGACACCAAAATGGTCTTTTGCAATGGAGAACATAACATTTTAGAAGTGATTTCACAAAACAGGTGCAATATCTTTTTAAATATTGTTGCAGTGTCCATTTGAAACTTAAATGTTTCAGAATGGGCTGCTTACAGCTTTCTATACACTGACTGTGAAAGATTATTAAACAGTAATATTAAAACTCAAAATACCTGCATGCTTTTTAGGGAGAACTAGCACTGCTGAGAAAGATCCATCTTCAAACCTTTATATCAATCACAGCCACTAACATACAGTTTTGTGACAGCATTACCCAGATGTGAAGTCAATGCATTGTCGCAATACTTTAAGTACCACAAGAACACAGGGAGGCTTTTTTCCCCAGGCTATGACTTAAACACATCCTCTTCACACAAATATAAAAGGATTTGTCATTAAAAACATATTATGGATTGTAATTGTAATTATATTACATTATATCATGTATAACATATATATAATCAATCAATGTACTTTTCTGTTTAAAAGTAGTAGTAGTAGAGATAAACTACAAATTAACTTTTACTAAACAACCCTGTGTTGTAAAATACTTAGAAATGAATCTTGTAACTTGTATCTTGTATCTCTTAAATCATTCCACAAAAACATAAACACATAGCAAATAACTCAAAACCACTTCTGTGGTTGTTCCTATGACAGTAGGTGTCTAGAGGACTACGTTGTGTCATGATGACACAGAGACTCACAATTTAAAAACAATACCAGCAAGCATCTGGTAATCAAACATCTGGTTACTTGGAGTAATAGCATGGCAGAGTAGAACAGTAAAACTTCTCACTGTGAAACAGAAAAATAATAAAAACAGGGAGACAGGAAAGGTTGAAAGAGAGTGGATGCTAAAATTCTTGCAAAAGCATTTTTATACACAAACATTATTATGTCTTGTGATATGCTGCTCCTAAAGACTGAAGTAATTGGGATCACTTTATAAAATTGTACATGAGCAGTTAATATTGAGGAATTCACATTAGAGACACTATTACTAATTCAAATTGGCCAGACTGACTATATATGGACTAGCTTGTTAGCCTTAGTATTAGCAAACTTAGCAACATTAAAACATTTAGAAATTACTGTATTTAAATTGTATGTAATTGACATAACATAAGTGCACTTCATCTGTAAAAAACAGAACATCCATATAGAAAATGTAATATAGTGTACACAAAATTAAAAATAAAAAGAATTAAAAGATAAGTAAGATAAAAAGAATAAAAAAAGTAGATATAATAGAGTAAAAGCAGTAGAAGTGTTCTCGATTGTGTTTGTCAATAATAGGACACCAAATAGAGAATCATAGAGCAGAAGCCAACCAATATAGTTTAGCCATAGCCTGGAGTTGTCACTTTCCAGCCAGGAGTTACTGGGCATCTGCTTCCAGAATGAAAGTGCAGTAGAAATATATACAAGATCTGAGCTAGCTGAGCTTCTGAAGTGCTTTATAGAAGAAAAGGATTATGCATACTTTACACAAATGACTCTTTTGGGAAATCTTTTTTAAAATTTGGAGATGCTCAAGTGTTTCTCAACATTAAGAGCTGCACATTAATGAACATGTAAAGCTGTCACTGTTTGTGCTTTACCGTACTTATTAAATAACACAGATCCATTATTGAGTCCGTGTCCCCCCCCAACCTTCACTTCTCTGTCTGGATGCTTGTTGAGCATTTCTAAGAATATGTGTGTTGCCAGGGTGTGTGGCTTTGGCCATCCAGACTGCAACAGTGTGAGGCACTAAAGGCAGCAGGCAAGAACAATAGCAGCTGTGGCAGAGAGAGCCTTTTGTGTGGGTTTGGGTCTGGCAGGCAAGCAGAACAGAGCTTTTGTTTGACCAAAAGGGGTTTAGTCCCATAGTTTGGGTAGTACCCTGTTCAGGTGATTTGTTTACAACAGAGTTGGGGGTCCTACAATAAAAACCATGAAACTTCATAGATTGTATTGTATACTACTCATTAACAGTAAATAGGAAAAAAAAATCAACGATAATTGAAACTAGCACTGGCAACTGGCCAAAAGCAGTTGATTTTGTGAAGTGGCAGGTGCATTTAACCAATTGACCAGCCAGTGTTCTTGTTCTGCAGAAACACCTCTCTGGTCATTAATCAACGCTATAACTCAGGTACAGATTGGGATATCGTAACCACATTTCCTTTTTGGTTGGATACTGCATTGGTTGAAACTTACCTTTGGGGTCCATCCGAAAACTTTGCTTATTTGTTAGGTCTTCTTTGCTGCCAGGTTGAAGATATGTGTGAAGAATCATGTTTTCTCCGATGAGAAAAGGTTGAGTCTTTATTATTGAAAAGACAGGGCCTGCCTACCCGTAAAGCCATTAACATAGTAAAACTTAAATTATGTTTTCAAAAATGTTCTCAAGAATTATCCCCATTTTCCTGCAGTTACTGAGTGTTCACTGTAGGGCCGTTACAGCTTGGTAAATAGAGCCTTTCTCTCCCTAAACATTAAAGAGGGTGCACAACAGGGGTAGAGCAGCTGCAGGAAAACACTTGCTAGCTGTGTTCTGTTACTGATGGTAAAGACCAGCA
>JAPZDY010000022.1:4165652-4184196 GCA_029783645.1 Ctenochaetus hawaiiensis
AACTCCCTGTAGCGTAACACTGCACTGGAATGAAATTGCTTCCAAGACACACAGATATATTGTACAGCCATAATGTACACACACTCAACCAATTTCCATGCAAGAATTTAGTATGACTCCTCCACTTCCTGCCCTAAGATTACACCTCGGTTCCTCCTTTCACCGCCAGGGGAATGTGACCTCATATTACCTCTGTATCAAAGACGCACACAGCACTGAGTGTCTGTCCACATTTTAGACAATCAGTTGATAGTGGCAGCTTTTACATTTAGGGCAATTAGTCAGTGCTTTCAGCAGTTTGGGCTATACAATGGGATACAAGTTGTGTACAAGACCAACACGGTAATGGTTGCCATACAATCATGTTTTAAAACACATGGCAAGCTGTTACAGAGAGAGATATTTCAGTCCATTAGGGTGTGACATTTAACATGGGATACATTCAACTGCACCATGTCTCATACACAGATTAGCAGTGAAGTCACAGGACATGGTTCACAACCACAGCAGTGTGGAGGAGGATGCAAATGCACTTTCATACAAGTACACACACTCATACACAACATAAACACAGATGAACACAGTGCACACAGACACACCCTCATTCACTCCCCACACTCACACAGACTGAGTCATTCATCACTACCTCAAAAAGCTTCTGCTTCACAGTGTCTCCACAAATTCACCACACCCTACAGTCACAGCCCACTGTGTGTGTATGTGTCAGGATGGTATGTGTGTTCATGCGTGTTTATTCGAACTGGATGTTGAAATCAGTTGCACATTCTCACGCTTTTAATAGATTACTTGACTTCAGCTACAAAGACCTTTTTTTTGAGTATGTTTAAAAATACATCAAAACATGACAATAACTTTTCCCAAAACTCCATAAAAAGCTGAGATGTGATTATGTGCAGAGACACAGATTCACTCTTTACTAAGTTAAGGGACTTACTGTTAATTATTATCAACTTCAGTGAGATATTTACTCAAATCAGTTAGGGAGACATCCTTTAACTATACGTTAAGTCAACTCTTTCCAGGCACTTGTACATTAAGATTTAAGACAGAAATTCTTCATTTGACTAAATAAATTTGGAAAAATATTTAAAACCCTCAGTAATTTCTAGGTAAAAGAATATGGCTATGTAGCTGATTATAAAGAGTCAAGTATTACATCCATGCAAGTATAGTAGAAATAAGTATTTAATTTAGAAGCAAAGCTTGAAGTAATTTCGTTGGTGTAAGGAACACTTTTTAGCATTAACATTTTTTAACCAAAAACAGTACATGATACTGGCTGTGATCATAACACCTGCTACTTTCTTATGTGTCGGTTTCAATGTATATATTTTTAATCAAGCAAAAATAACCCAAAGTGAGTCATTTTTCCACACTTTCTGTCAGAGAGAAAGATGAAGAACTTGAAAATTATAATTTACCTTGCATGCTTGTTAGTTTCGTTTTGAAAAAATTTTAGTGTTCATGAAAAACAAGCAGATATACTAAATAAAAGTTATTTTTGGTTTTTTTTTATGTTCTTTACAAAGCGGTTATCATATGTAATAGAGCATAAATTAGGGAATAAATAGATTATTATCACCAAATGTGATCTTTTGTATATTGTGAAAAGTTACTTACATTTTAGAAAATGCACATGTGGAATTTTCCACAGGTGCATTTTCAGGTCTAGTTATTTGTTGTTTTTAACCCTCTGCTGTCTGTTTTTCTAGAACAAATTGTGGAGAAAGATGAAGGGCCCTACTACAACCACCTGGGGTCTGGACCTACTGTAGCTTCCATACGAAGCCTGATGGAGACAAGGTGAGCCTCTCCCTCCTCTCCTCTATTGTTGTCTTTTCTCTTCTCCTTTTCTCTTCCTCCTACACGCTCTTGCCTTCTCTGCCTTCCCCTCCTCCTCCTCTCTCTTCCACCTTCCCTCCTCCTCACATTTTGTCCTCAGGGAATCCGTGACCCAGAATCTAGTAGGAGGAAAAGGAAGTATCAGCATCATCAGCATATCAGAGGCAGAGCGAGAAGCACTGTAGTAGCAGTAGCCAATAGCAGAGAATTAGAGGACTAAATGTGAAAGAATGATATAAATCAAATTAGAGAAAGAGAGAGATTGAGGCAGAGATTAATAAATTGTAGCACAGGAGGGAGAAGGGAAGGAATAAAGTAACTAAAGAAATATTTTAGTAAGAAGTATGATGTGCACAAATATCTATTTTTATTATGTGGCAGTCCTCTGGTATTAAAGGCTATATAGTGTTGGATAACTGTTTTTCCATGCAGATGATATGCATACAAAACTAAATTTGCTGTGTGAAACCTCATTTGAAACAAATAATGTCATTGTCAATTTTAAAAATGAGGTGACAGATATATTTAGCATTAGCCATTAGAATCCTAACCTAATCCTTGTCACATTTACTGTACCACATGGACAGCATCACGAAGCAATGTAATAAGCTATTATTACTTGCTCCACAATGCATCAGCAGAATTTCCAACAAAGACATCTTGAGTTTAGCAGTTTGATCTTAGGATTACTTATTCAGTTTAGGAATAAAGCACCTCAGGACTCCAGCCAGATTGTAAAAGCTATGGTCTGTGTAATGGAAGTGTTGTAATGCCATGTTATTAAAACACTGATCACAGGGGATCAGCTGCTATTGAGAATGCATGAAGAATTCATCGCTTAGTTAATACATTCTATCCTGTGTTGTCTGTCATTTGTAACCTCCACATGCAAAAACGTTTTGCATTTCAGGAGTCTGCTTAGTAACCTTCTATAACCAGCTGTTGTGCAGCACCAGATGTGTGTATTCAAGCTGTATAACCAGGAAGTAAGTCAGATTTGAGTAGCAAATCTGGTTACTTAAGATTAGCTGAAAAAAATCCAAAATGGACATGCAACTGGACTTGAATTTTAAGAAAGGCGGATTGTGACTTCACTTGTATTTCATGCTTTGACCCCTAGGTATGTAGTACTTTCACCCAAGCTCAAAGGTTAAAAGGTTTTTTATTTAGAACGTGTGCCACAAGTTAGTCATTCCCTTCATTTTCTGAATCTACTTAAGTAATGTCTGTTCATTCCCAGAAATTCTGCACCTAATTCCACAGATCCAGTTTTAACCAATCATACAGCATCCAATCAAAGTGCAAGAGAGAACCATAAAGAATTAACATTAAAATTACTTAGCTTCAGTCGCAAGAAAATGATACCAAAGATTTTTGTCCTGGTGTAAAATAATGTAACGGTCAGCTTTAAAAGAATTGCTTGACTCGTTTAAGACTCAAAACTCATAGGGCTAAGGGCTTTACTTTGGTTGTATAAGTTTTGAATTGGGACTTGACATAGGACTTGCCTGTCTTAATACAGGACTTGAGAGTCAAAACTTGAACAGTACTGAACACATTTGGCACACATTTTTCTGCTGTTTATTGAGAGGCTGGAGGAGAGCACAAGTTGAGTAAGGGGTCTGTTGGGCCATTGACCACTTTTTGTTTTTTGAAAGATGAGGTAAGAGTTTAGACCCAATGTCCCTGGATGACCTTTAACCCACTCCTGACCCCAGTGGGCCACCCCGTGGTGACAGAGCTTTCTTCCCTCCCCCCACTGTCAGCAAGCTCTGGGTGATTCCCATTCAGCGGGACCCCCTTGTGTTCACTGTCAAACCAAATCTGCTCAGGGCTGAAGTTTTCACAATGGCTAGTAGCAGCCAAGCAGGAGACCTGATATGAGCTGTGAGCAAACATCTGACAGGTTCTGATGACCTGTCCCACCCCACTGCAACCTCTGACCCCCCCCCCTCCCCCCCTCATCCTTTGCACATCCCCACCATACCAAAAGACCCACAGACCACCATTAAATCATCCTCCAGCACTCCTTTATTTGCTCAAGCAGGTGTTCACAGACACACACAAACAAACCCAAGAAATAGAAACCTGCACACAAAACAAGCTCCCGCATTCACCTGTGGATACAAACACAAGTACAGAAACACCTCCAGTAGCTGTCCTGGCGTGTCCCTTTGGCTGGCATTGTGTCAAGGCTAGTGGTCTACTCTTGCATGCTTGTGTGAATCTTAGCAGAGCCTTGTGAACACTCTTCACCAGCCAGTGCTGCTGAGGTTGGCCTGTCTCTGTCATAGCTGACATACACTGCTACTCCTGAAGACTCCTGGAGGCACAGAGAAATACCAGAGATTCACAACAACACAGACAAAAAAAATAAGAAAGAATCTTGATGAGGTCAGTTAAGGATTTTTTTAATATAAATTTAACGAGTAGGATTGTGTCTTCCGTCACAGTTCTGATGCTCCAAACCAGCAGACAGCGACTGCTAAGCTGCTATTGAACTGTTATTGGCTGTCTGTGTATTACCAATAGTTTTTGCAATTTAGCACCATTTAAATTGTGTTTTTTGTTGAGAATTAATTTCAATAGACTCACAACATGAAGGTCAGTTTTTCTTGTCTTTTAATTCAGTTTGGCAATAAACTGGCCGCCAATTTTTGAGTTGTGTCCATGTGCAAACTTTGAAGGATCAGGCAAAGTATTTGATCAGTCAGTTTGTGCTACTTCACTGAGGGAGGCTTGGTGGCTCCTAGGCTCTAACACTCACCTCCTCACTAAGGTAAAAGGACAGCCTATGTTTAAATTTAGGCTACTTGAGTTTCAGCTTGGCGTATCAGAGCCCTAAAATCAGGTGTCAGGGCTATCTGATCTGAAGAGGATCCATTTTGGCTCCACATGCCAACTGCTGAATGGGATAAATGTTAAAAATATCTAAATTGTTTCTCCTCCCGCATAGGTATGGAGAGAAAGGAGACGCCATCCGGATTGAGAAGGTGGTTTACACAGGCAAAGAGGGAAAGAGCTCACGAGGATGTCCTATTGCTAAGTGGGTAAGTAGCATCACATTACATCATCTGCTGTGTAAATGTGAGATAAGTTGCAGTAGCCTTGGTATGGTCAGGGCCTCATCTTTTTCCATTTACTAAGTTTACATTTTAAAAAGTAGCTCAAGACAAAAACACTTTTGACTGTATGTCAACAAGTAGAGAGAGAAAATGAGAACTAGAGGTGCTTGGACTTTTTTTTCACCTGAAAATAATGACAGCCAATCAACAACAGATTCATGCGGTGTGTGTGTATATAATGAGTGGTACTGGGGAGACAAACCAGTCAAGTTTGTCACCACAATGTGTAAATAAGTAGGAAATCTCACTCTTTAACAACTGGCCAGCCTTCTCCTCACTGTCACCCCTCGCACATCCTACTAGTGACTTTATAGATTCAAATCGGCCACCTACTGAGAGAGGGTGAGTGTCTGTATGTGTGTTTTGGACTTAGAGACAGAGAGGGTGAATATAGACATATTGGTGGCTATTGATATTATTTCCTTAAAAAAATGGTGTCATTCAGTATTGAAAATAAGTATAAATATGTGAAGTATGAACTGACTCTCACACTGAGTAAATTTAACCTTTTCATTATAAGCAGATTAAAGGATTTGTATCCATTTACAACAACAGGTGTACAGATATATATCAGTACCGATATCAAACATCCTACCAACAAACACTGTAACCAATAACAGTGTCTCACGTCTGGTTCAGTATTTTGAAAACTTCTGTGTTTTCTGGACATCTAAAAATGACTGCTTTTTAATTAAATATAATAACATAGTTAGATCATAGTCAGTTTTACAGCATTTTGAGGTTTAACTAACAATTTATTTTAGTTGTATAAAATTCTGTGTGAAAGTGGAAGTGGAACTTTGTGAGCAAACTAAATAAAGGTGTTGCTGGTAAAGAGCCACAGTGATTGCCAAACCTCCTGTGGGTGAGTAAAGGCTGCAGTGATGATAAGGTCTGTCTTTCTATCAGGTGATCCGTCGTAGCAGTGAGACAGAGAAGCTGCTGTGTCTGGTGCGGCAGCGTGCAGGCCATCACTGTGCCAATGCTGTCATCATTATCCTCATTATGGCCTGGGAAGGTGTCCCGAGGGCCATGGCTGACATGCTGTATCGCGAGCTCAGTGATAGCCTCACCAAATATGGCAACCCCACCAGCCGACGCTGTGGCCTCAACGATGAGTGAGTAGCTGATGGGTGCACTTTGACTCTGGTTTTCTGATACACAAGTTAGTGACTGTGCATATGACAGCGGGCAGGTTGTCTCTCTGTCAGTGCTGTATTGCATTAGTGGACCTTTACTGCATGTTTATGTCCTTTGCTAATGGAGGAGGACTTTTTTTTAAAGCACAAGATAAAACATTTTATCTTAAGCTATCATCATAAGAACTTTCTGGAAGATTTATGACACCAATGAAAATATGATAAAAGTTGGGTAATATTATTGGACATAACCATGCCAGGTGAGTTTCAATGGTCTAATCTGTGCTTATGTTTATAATCTGTTATATGAAAAAGACTCCAGAGGCAGAAAGCTAAATTCAAGCCAGAAATTGTGTGTAGGCCCAAAAGCCAAACGCTTCCTTATTGTTAATAGATGTGTACATGTTGATGTGTACACTTAGTCCATGTTAAACATCTCTGTCACACATTTAGCTTCAGATGATGACACACCCTTGTTTAACCTGATTACAATCACCATTCGCCATGTGGTCAAACTATCAGTTTATTGACTGATGGCTCCTGCTTGGGTCACATTTTTTTTTGTCTATGATATGTGTTACATAGATCTAAAGAGAATTAAAATAATTGTTTTGTAACATTTCTGAGAATCTATTATTGATGTTCTTTAAATCTCACACACCAAATGAAGAATTGCCCTAATTCTCTATTGACATTTATCTGCTACATTGCTGTATCCCACTCTGCTCATTTAAAAATACAAGTGCTGAACATTAAGCTGAGAGAGTGCTCACTGTCTCCCCCTGCAGTCGTACCTGTGCATGTCAAGGCAAGGACCCTGAGACTTGTGGTGCTTCCTTCTCCTTCGGCTGCTCGTGGAGTATGTACTTTAATGGCTGTAAGTACGCCCGAAGCAAAATGCCACGCAAGTTCAGGCTACAAGGAGATCACCCTGAAGAGGTACTCATCACATAAAAGCCACTTGTTTTGTAGCATTGTATGGTAATGTGTTAATGCTAATGGTGAAAGAGTTAAGTCACTGTCACAGTTTTAAGTAATTTTTAGCTAGTGTTGTGTGCTGTATTGGCTCTGTATTGTCTTCTGAACCATGATTCTTGTTTTTGCTTCTTAGGAGGAAAAACTCAGGGATAAATTGCAGAATTTGGCAACTGAGGTGGCTCCTTTATACAGGCAGTTGGCCCCACAGGCCTACAGTAACCAGGTGTGTTGTGGGGTCAAACACCCATCAGTGAAAATAAATTTTTAAGGGCTTTACACTGTAACAACATAGTGTACTCTTCTGGCATCCTCCTCACACCCAATGATTAGGAGGTTATACTAGACGACCAAGTCTTTGCCCCACTGGCAGGGACTGAGTTAACTCAGCAAGTAATTTTTACAGTATGACATATTGCATGCCTTAGTTAAAAGAAAAAAGAAAAAAAGCTTTATTTGTGTGTTTATATTTAGGATGAATGTAAAGTAATAAAGTAATCTCTGTTCTCTTGCTCAGTGCCAGTCAGAGTCGAAAGCTCCAGACTGCAGGCTGGGCTTAAAGGAAGGACGTCCTTTCTCTGGAGTCACTGCTTGCATGGATTTCTGTGCTCATGCTCATAAGGACCAGCACAACCTCTACAATGGTTGCACAGTGGTAAGTTCACCTAACACACTCCTAAATTTAAAAACTTGTTTTGAGAGGAACTTTAAGTGAAAAGTTTTTTTCTGTCGCTCCTAACAGTTTACATTCCCTCTTGCTGTTTCTCTCTTCGTTAGGTGTGTACTTTAACCAAGGAGGACAACCGTGAGGTGAAGAAGATCCCTGACGATGAGCAGCTGCATGTGTTGCCCCTATACAAGGTTTCCCTTACTGACGAGTTTGGCAGTGAAGAGGCTCAGCGCCTCAAGATGCAGACAGGGGCTATCCAGGTGCTCCAGGCTTTCCGCCGTGAGGTACGCAAGTTGCCCGAACCTGCAAAGTCCTGTCGACAGCGTAGACTGGAGGCCAAGAAGGCTTCATCAGAGAAGAAGAAAAATAAGCTCATGCAGCAGGCAGGAGAGACACCAGAGAAAACTCTGGTCAAGGCTGAGCTCTGCATCACTGGTTCCCCTCAACCTCAAGGCAATAAAGGTAAATTACTTAGTTGTTTTTTTGTATCACTGAAATAATTTGATTGTGATTTAATGTCAAGACTGTGAGGAAAATATTTTGAATTGTTAGACTTTGGGCATAACCTGTTAGAATAAATTGATTACCTGACACTACCCAAGGTATAAAACCAGTGAACAACAAAACTACAATAAAATAAAGACATATAAAGTTCACATTCAAGGCTTTTGAAGTTTGTTTTATAATTTAACTTTCCTTTGTTCTGAACATTTAGCAATTATAAAACAAGAGGTGAAGCCAAACATCAAGAGGGAGCACTTCAACGGATCGATAGATGGATACCCTGTGCAGGCAGCAGACCCATTCAACAACATCTATCCACACCCTGCCTACTATGCAAGGGGAGGCCTTCCCCCAACTGGCCAGCCCTCTGCACAAGACCCAGTAAATGGTTACCACCACAATCTGCCCGCAATGCACAATGGCTACTGCAACTACCGCCCCAATGCACTTTTCCCCCCTAAGCTGAGGACCTATGAGGGTCGAAATAGCTCTTTGCCGAAAACAGGCAGCCAGGCTGACCAATTGGAACAGAAGCCTGATATTCACAGCCTTCAGACCAGACTGGCCCAGTCCTACCCCAGCTACCCAGAGCAAGCCAATCAACCAAACCGCAGCAGCTACACCCAGCCTGCAGACTACAACCAGTCCCGCCCTTCCTCTGTCTCTTCTGAGCCCTGCAACAGAGGAACTCCAGTCATCAAACAGGAGCCCATGGATTTGCCAGTCTATGAGGGCGCAATGCCTGGTCAGGCTGGTGCTAACACACCTAGCACCACCCCCCAGTCTTTGGCCTGGCCGGTACACAAGCTTAATGGAAGTATCGTTCCCACCAACTGGGATGGCCATATCAACTCTAAGCAAAGCCCCGAAGTGTCATTGTTGAATCCAGACAGGCAGCAGTTTCACCAGCATTCCCAGCAGCGGCAGCCCTCTCCTTGCCCCCAGCAGTGGATAACCTACCCTGGCTCAAATGCTCTGATGGCTTCCCCTGCACCATCGCCATCACGCCAGGTACCTCCATCTCCAGCTCCCTCTCCTCAGCTTGGCACAGCGCTCCAAGGTAACATACATCAAGGCTCCACACACCCGGCAACCTTACACCCGAGCACCCCTCACCCAGGTACACCGCAGCCTGGTGGCTGTCACTCAGGCTCAGTTACACCACAGCCAGGTACCCCAGGCCCAGGCACTCCGAGGCACTGGGCCAGCCCTGCTCCTAGTCCTCAGCCAAATGCTTGGGCCATGGGGCCTGCAGCGTATAACCCTGGTATGAAGCACAGCAATCCTGCGGGAGCCTACCCTGACAAGATCTGGTCCAAGACTGGAGAAAGCCGGTGTTCCACTCCTCTTGGGCTTCAGGAAAAGGCCTGGAAGTCTTGTGGAGGTTCAGTGGCAGGCAGTACCCCTTCCCCTGCCCCTGAGGGGCGCCTTTTCCCTGATGCCCTTCAGCAGTCGAATCAGGCTTGTTGGAACCCCAGCCGAGCTGAGAGTGATGCTGAGATCATCAAGCGCCGTGAAGAGGAGGATGATGAGGTGTGGTCTGACAGTGAGCACAACTTTCTGGATCCCAATATTGGTGGTGTAGCAGTAGCGCCAGCCCACGGCTCCATCCTGATTGAATGTGCACGTCGGGAACTACATGCTACCACCCCGCTCAAAAAGCCTGATCGGTCCCACCCCACGCGCATCTCCCTGGTCTTCTACCAGCACAAGAACCTCAACCAGCCCATGCACGGCCTGGCTCTGTGGGAGGCCAAAATGAAGCTGCTGGCAGAGCGAGCGCTGCAGAGGCAGCAGGAAGCAGCTCTCCTAGGCCTCTCCCAGGATGACATCAAGGCCCTAGGAAAGAAACGGAAGTGGGGGGCTACGGTGGCAGGTGCTAGTCCAGGACCTGGACAATCTAAAGACAAGAGGGAGGGGCCAGTGACGCGGTTAGCCCCCACGTTCCACACCACCTCTATAGTTACTGTGTCTCCCTATGCCTTCACCCGCCTCACTGGGCCCTACAGCCACTTTGTCTGAGGTCAAACAGACACAAAAGACTGATAGCTACAGAATGGTGCAGTGGAGGGCTGGAGAGAGCGATCAGCAGGATGAATGTCTCTCAGCCGTCCCGCAGTCTGGCATCTCTCCATCCTGCCCCCTTCGCAGTCCACTTGGAGGAGGGGACATTTTTATTGTTTTTTACCTCATGTCAGGCAGTGGTTTGGGCTTCAGACACACTGCCTGTGGTGCTCTTCCTCTCTCTTCCCCAGAGAGGAACTCCATTGCTTTTTCTTGTTTATAGAATTTTAATGATTCTAATTATTGCTATTATTATCAATATTATTATGATTGCTATTGTTACTGTCAATGTTGTTATTACAGGTATTATTATAATGAAGACTTGTTTGTTTTTTATTATCGCTGTTTTCTTTAATGTTATTATTAATGATGTGATTGTTTTTTTTTGTTATATATTTTTTTAAATCAATCAGTCTGAGTCAGTCAGACTCAGACAGTTGCTTTTTCCATGTTTGGAAAATGTGTTCCCTATTTTCTGTTTGGTCTTCTTTGTTCTCGTCAATCTTCCAGCTGTACTCAGAGGAGGAGCCATTGTCTGCCTGACAAGACAGCAAATCAATCTCAAAGTAATCATATGCACATATAAAAAGAGTCCCATCAATAGGCTTGCCTTTGATAGCTGTCTCTATATCCACAATATAAAGTTATGTATCTTTAAGACATATTGAAAAACGTCAGGCAAAAAGAACTACGATTGTTTTTAACCTGGACATCTATTTTCTTAATATTATAAATGCTATTTATTGTACCAAGATCCATGCACATCACGGCCACACTGCATTGGGACCTGCCAACATCATTTTTAAAATTTCTGTAACTTATATGGAATGTATCTTGGTATTTTTATCAGTCCAGATTTTTACTTTTAGCTGTGAAAGTCCCAGCACTTCAGCCTTCTACCACAATTCACAAAGAGAAAAATTCTTTTATTGTCTACGCACCTGGTGAAAAGTAGAGCAAAAAAGGAATCCACCACACTCATTTGTCAAAGTAGTGTAGTATAAGTCGTTTTTGCACAGATATACACTTTTGATGTGGCTACTGTAGCAAGGAGAACACATGAAAAGACTCTTTCCCGTAGAGGCTGCGTCTTTGATGTTACATGATTACAGCTGAAGAGCAATGCTGGGTGTCATCTGTAGTGTTTTGTGTCTGTGCTTGTGTATGAATGAGCAAAGAGCCTAGAAGGCCAAACCTGAACTCAAAAGTTACAAACAAACAAACAAAACCAAACATCATGATGCAGAAAATGGCAAAAATGATTCCAGGTTAAAAATAATCGCAATTGCCCTTTAAATGACATTGGAAATAAAAATGGCTGCGTCTCTTGTTGTTAGATGATGCGCTTCTCCTCCTCTCCTGCACCCCTTCAGCTTTCGACTGGTGCTCAACTTCCAGCTCTGATTGATTCTCATTCCACTACTCTTCATGGCACTTCATGTTGTACTTAGGTGCTCTATCTTAAATCTGGCTCAACTGCTATTAGCGGGTAAATATTTTTGTTTTGTCCAGTTTGGAGTACTAGAATGATTGGATTTATCACTTAAAGACATTGATGCAGAAACTTGTAATGCAAAGTTAAGTATAATGAGGTATCACAGAACACTGTCTTTGTTTGTCTTGTTTTCCTGTGTGGAAAACTGCACATATCTAGTACTCCACTGAGGCTAAAATAAGTGATGCTAATTTCTAATGTCATTTGACCCAGATTTATGGTTACCACATTAAGAAGAAACAGGTGACACAATTTATCTTCCTAGAACATTAAAGTAGGAGTGAGCACATCCCAGTGCATACTCTAGAGGGCAGCGGTGTATGCTGTTTCAAAGTGGGGTGTACAAACAAGCCTACAAGCACTTGAGGTTCATTCATAAGCCAGTAGAGCCTTGCCTTGCTGCTTTAACCATTCATGGGCAGTGGTGGCGGTGGTCAGAGGGGAAGTGTCCATGGCCATGAATGGACCTCACCAAAGCAGCTCAAGGCAAAGCTGATCTTTGTCCCATTGTCGCGCAAATGTGAATGAAGTCTGGAAATGCTTTTGGGAAGCCCATTCCTGGGATACATTCAAAGGAAAAAAGTGTTGGGACAGCGGTGCTTTTGGTGCTCGTTCTCACTCTTGGTGCTTTCCTATTACACTTGATTTACTGTGAAGGGCCCACTCTTTCCTCTGCATGGTGCTGTCATCTTCAAGCAGAGCGAGGTGTGTCCTTCTGCAGGCATCTTGTCACCACAGAGCCAGCCAATCAAAGTGGCTGCCCTATGGTTGCAGCTCTGTCACTGGGCTCAAGAACAGATTCCTTTATTGGGTTTCTGCAGTTTTTTGTGGCAGAGTGGTTTTGTCTCAAACAAACTACACTGTACAGGGCAGAGAAAGCACATTCATTCAATGCATTTTTGGTAACCCTTTCACAGAGAAAACAGTAGTGCTGAGAGTTTAAGGGAGACTTTGAAAATTACTGTAGCTTCTGGGAGTTGGCTCTAAAAGCAAACGTGTTGATCAATGAGTCTCTCACTTTGTGTATGTGCATCAGCGTGTGCGTGTGTGTGTCTGGAAAATGACACAAATGCATGGATGTGTAAAAGAGAAGAGCCAAAGAGAGAGACTATTTGATAGCCTAGGTAGAGGAGTCCCATGAATCATTTTAATTTTCTCTCCATCAACCATGTGACTATTTGATTACTTAAATTCAAATGGCGACATGGTTTTTTTACTTGCAACATGTGTTCAAAACTAAAAATGAGCAACTAGTAGAACTAGATACAGGCTGACTCCTGGCTGCTGGGTAGTTGTTTGGGTCATGGCCCTAGTCATCTGTGAATGACCCTTTTACCTCTCCCAGAGGTCTCCAGCTCTCTACCTCACGTTGTAGAGACACTGGTCACAATCACAATTTGCTACTGAGGGCAGAGAATCACGCATATGTCCCTTTGTGTGCTCTAATTCTCCACACTCATTTTAACCAGCTTTTTTTCCTTTTTTTTTTTACTCTTATTTATTACTACATGGTGATGATGATAATGATTGTCTTTGATGTTATTGCTTTTTTCCATCTTTTTTTATATAGCTAATACAAATTGTACATAGAGAAGAAAAGATTTATAAAAGCACTTTTAATCTTGATTTTAATGACAAAAAGAAAGAGCCAATTATTGACAACTTGAAGCTTAGGTCTTTGTTTTTGTTTTGTTTTTTTTATTTTCTCAAGAGAGAGATAAAAAATGTAAATATTAAAATATTTAGGTAAGATTATTTAACTGGTGAGGATAGTAACTAAACCATGAATGACAAAGGCGTATTTTGAAGTATCTGACAGCCCTCAACCACAGTAAACAACACTTGGTCCCAATGTGTTGTGTGTAAATGTGTGCTAAGTAACACTGCTGTTTTGCTTTCCTAAGTACTGTACCCCTTTTCAGCATGTAACTGACAGAAATCTGTCACTTTACAAACAGACTCATTTTCCCAGTTTTAAAATGAGAAAATATACTTGACTTATTCACACATACAGTCAAAATAATTGGAGGATCCCACATGTTGCAGTTCTCTCACCAAAACCTCATATCTGCAAAAAAGTACAAATTTTAGAGATTTAAAAAAGCTTGTCTGCTTGAATATTTTGACATTTCACAGCAAGTGTCAACCAAATAGAAACTCTTAACAGAAATCAACGGCAATGTTTAAATTTAAATCTAAGCTTGAAAAATACAAAATTGTAATTATATGGTGCTCAACATGTGATCTGCTGTCAGTAAGCTAAGGACAAATCTAAAAAGGTAGCCTCAAACCTGATATGTTTACCTAATTGTGAAGAGAATAAGCTGGATATTTTGGGAAATAGACTTAGCCCACTTGCTCACTGTGTCACAAGTGTCACAAGAGAAGACTGCTACACCTCTTGCCTCTGTATGCTAAATATGTACTAGCTCAGCTTGACATAATGGCTTGAAATGGAAAACGACAGGTAACAAAATGTTTTTACCAGCATCACTAAAGTTCTCTAACACATATTTAGTGTGCCTAATGTTTTAAAAATAGATTATTGAAGAAATGAAGAAGAAATTATCTGGCAAATAAACTTCTTTGGTCAGAGCCATGCTTGATGATTCCCATTGTATCCTGTCTTTATGCTTAGCTAAGCTAACCGCCTGCTGGCTCCAGCTACATAATTAGCACACAGTCATGAGAGTGGTATCAGTATTCCTATTTTTGTCATAACAAGAATGTTAAGAAACAAATTTCCCAAAATGTTGAACTATTCCTTCAATAATAGTCAAGTTGCCCGTGATAAATTCAGCGACAGTCATGTGCAGGACTGCATCCAAAGTGGGGATGTTAGGGGGTGTACTGGTCAGCTAGTTGCAGAGCCAGTCTGAGGTGAAACAGTGGGTGATGTTTAGCAAGTATTAGCCCAGCACTCTGTGTCAGTTGTGTTAGACTATCAGGTAAGAGATTGCCCCCTTCTTGTTTAGATGTGTGTATGATTATTATCTAATCTAGTTCTCATAATAGTAAGAATGCAATTGGCATTCAGGACATCCCTGCTTAGCTTGTGATAATTAATATTGTGATACACACATCATGGCCAACAGGTGCAGAGACTAGGACTGATACAGCGACGGGGCTGATAATACTTTTTAAGCATAATGCATGGCCCACATTACACACACAAACACACACAAACACACAGTTGCCTAACAACTGGTGCTGAGGATACAGTATACATTATATCCTAATAACTGTAAATTTCTAAATATCTCACAAGTTTGGTGGATGGTTCTCATGAGGGGTGCCACCTCCCAAGCTCGTACCAAGATGTGGGGTTAGCTGGTGCTATGATGCTACACCTTAAAATTCACTGTGTAAAAAATGTAAGGGATAAATGATTACCAGAAATATTTTTCTGAGCTCTTCGAATGTCAAAAGAATTATAATTTACTTTTGATTCAAGCAGTTTCACAGGATTGGAAGCTGCCCTGGTGCTGACTTTATGAAAAGACTTTTCTTACAACGCTACAAATTTACATCTCTTTTTGAGGGCAGGGGGGCACTCAAACAGTTGATTACATTCTCTGTTAATGTTCATTCCTTATTGTACTTGAACTCATTAAAACAAGGGTGAGATATAGAATCATATTATATGCAGACTGTTATCTTGGTTTAGTGTTTGGTACAGCACAAGTACCAAAGGCTATTAAAAATTATCTTTTGAGTATGTTGTACATGTTGATGGTAACTGAATGCTGAGATATTTGAACAATACAAGAATAGCAATTGTGTACTGCCTCCCCTCTCCTCTCCCTAGTCATGCACTTCACTTCCTTTACTCAACCCCTCTCTTTCTCTGAACACCTTGTATATTTTAGCTTTTTCACACACTCACACAAACAAACATAGATATACTCATGCACATCTCACTGTGTATGGCCCACTTTTAGAAGTCGATTGATCACCTCATTTAACAAACACTCCACTTGGGATAGAGACTTGGACCCTGGCCCATACAAAAAATAAAAAAATAATCTTACACAACTGGCAGCTACATTCCTTTCTGAGTTTTAGGATTGTTCTTGGTTCATTATTTTAATGTCAAGGATGCAGTATGTAAAAAAAGTGTTTTTGTTCAGTCTCTCTCTCTTTGTAGCTGTATGGTGTATTATGTGAATACATAGTGTATGTGGTAAAAACCCCACAATATTGTTTTATGTTGCGCGATGAATAAAAACATTGAAGTGAAAACACGTGCTGGTAAGGTGACTTTATTTACGGGTCAAGCTGTCTCCAATTCTGATTTTGATTACAGCTGTGCAGTAATGGTCACCCTTCTGCTGACAGTCTGCAATTTGCTCTAATAGAAGACAAGGTCCAACATAATTTCTCTGATTCATACCTCTTGGAGGACTCATGACAAGGATCTTAATAGAGGCCAGAACAGAAATACCCCCAGCTGGGGCAATTTCTTTAAATGCTTGTCCCCTTTCTTTACCATTTATCTGATAGTGGAGAAAAAATGTGAGTCAGAGCAGGAGAGCACTACAGTAAAAAAAGGAAACGGAGGACATTTATCTTTAAGTCAGTAAACAAACAGAACAATACTGTACATAGGGTTTCAATTATTTCACGCAGGTCTCTGCAATGCCGCCTTAACAGGTGAGTCAGGCCCAAGGTTTGCCTTTCAGTAAAAAGGGCAACCTGTGTCCTCTCCTGTCAACAAATTACATACTTTTACTTTCAGTTGGTTATCATAAAGTATCTCACACAAGGAATTTCTATAGTCCAGAAAAGGCTCTGAAATCAGATGATTTTCTTGGATACATGTTAAAGAACATGGAATGGCTACAGGCCTATAGTGATGCGATAATGTGTGGCAGTGGGTCCATTTAGATTTTGAAAGCCAATTATGTTTGCTCTCCATATATATATGGTATTGATATTACCAAGGCAGTAATTTTCCATTGCAATTATGTTTTTCATCCTTAGATGGGAGCTGTACCAAGAAAGGGACACTAGTATTCTCTACCAGTCTACCTGTTATGGGCTGCTGTAAAACTATCTGTTGAACTGAAATGGCCAACAATATCTTTGTTCTGGGACCTATACCAAAAAAAAGAAAACAAAACAAAAAAAAAAACATCTTGAAGGTGAAGTTTTTGTCACCCTAGCTCTGTATGCATAGGGAGAGCCCTTTACAATCTCTGTGAATATAGTCTCTTCCTATGCATGCATACTTTTGTCCACTGAAAATTTGCTTTCACATAATCAGGATGTTGTTACCTGAACACATTCCACTTCTTATAAAAGGGAGTGTAACTGCTACTTGCCAAACAGTGAACCCCCCTTTAGCTAGTATGAGCAGAAGGAGATTAAGGGCTCAAAGGTGGGGGGTTCTGCTGTGCTAGGGTATATCGAACTTAGGTCACAATATTATAACCTTTGTTCTATCTGGAAGACCCCCTCCCCATTAGACTCTATGAATACAGACTACATCTTAAAAGACAAAACCTTGAGAGAGCCATTTCAGAGGCTCATACTGATCCTCTACCAGACTCTGCAGTTTCCATTGAATGATGGAGGCACATATCACCAAGAGTTTTGTCCTGTCCTCTGCAAATACTGCTTCATATGTTTAAATAGTGGCCTTAGACAGCTCTTTGTCCAAAAGATACTGCTAAAAGGTTCAAATGGAAGCAGCTTGACAACCCAGCAGATCCAGACTCCTTTACTCCCTTCCACCTTATGCAATGATGGATCCAGACCTCACTGCTTGGACAGTCTGGAATACTTGGACAGACAATCTAACCAGCATTAACCTGTTCTTCTGAGGAGCCAAGCCTTGAGAAGTTGACCAGTGTGGCCATCATACCTATTGCTCCTGCCTCCTGAGACAGATCCCACCCAAAACTGAAGGATTGTCCAGTGCTGTGCTGCTAAATAATCAAACATTTCTTTGTTCAGCAGCAGGTGGAAACACTTACCTGTGACTGTGATCATTAAGAATGTCTGTAATAACATCTATTAGCTGACTGCCACATGTTTTACTATATAACCAGTGATGTTTTCATACTCAGCAGCTTTAATGTTCATATTCACTTTCTGCAGGATTGTAACATCCTCTGTGGACCATGAATGGCCTTACAAAGGCAAAATACGAAGACTGAAGACTTTTTGTTTGGATCAACATGAGCATAAAATTGATTAAGCTCATTTAACAATATGTCTTCACACATGTTAAAGGCCTCCTGCGGTAGCCAGCAATGGTTTGACATGCTTGCCACTGCTGAGGTCTCCCTCAAGTCTCTGCCTCCTTACTGGTTTCAGTCCAGTATTGCCCTGGCAGCAATATGATTGTCAGCTGACTAAAGGAGGACGTTTGTTTGTTCTGGATAGGGTAGTGACAGATGTTAGAATTTATTTTTGCACATTTTCTGTGGTGTAATATTCCTTCCAACAACAATTTCCACAATGGGAAATTGTTTGGATGCAATTTCCATCTTAAAATCACCTTCAACTATAGAAAATATTTATTTATATAGTATAAGGATACAAGGATACAAGGAAGTTTATTGGTCATTATACAACAGGTTATATAATGAAATTAAAATGTGGTTCCCTCTTGATTGATTAATTGATTGTATAAAAAATAAAATAAAATAATTAAACATGGAGGAGTGCAGATGGTGCATTAAGTAGTCTCACAGCCTGAGGG
>JAPZDY010000022.1:4215636-4239179 GCA_029783645.1 Ctenochaetus hawaiiensis
AACACTCACCCCAGCCACAGCCTGTTCACCCTGCTACCGTCAGGCAAAAGATACAGAAGTATCCGCTGCCGTACCACTGGACTACAGAGCAGCTTCTTCCCTCAGGCTGTGAAACTGCTTAATGCACCATCTGCACTCCTCCATGTTTATGTTTGTTTATGATGTTTATACAATCAATTAATCAATCGAGAGGGAACCACATTTTAATTTCATTATACAACCTGTTGTAAAACGACAAATAAACTTCCTTGTATTGTATTCCTTGTATTCCTTGACACACTACATTTTTTGACACACTTTATGTTTTGATACACTGTATATATCTTGATACAGTATTATTGTTGTTTAGAAAAAGGCTTGGCAACAGACTGACCACCTGAAGCATTTAATTAATTAATGAAGTGTAATTAAGGCTGGCTTGTTTGCTGGATTGGCTGGGCCCCCAGCCTGTCTGTTGATTGCTTATATACTGACCAGATTGATTGATTGTTTTATTGATTTATTGATTGATTAATTGATTGATTGGGTCCGGGGATCCGGCCCTGCTGTACATTTTTGCTATAGTTGCTTGATTTGAGTATTGCTGTGAGCTGCAACGTTGGTTTTATTATTATTTGTGTTTGCTTCACTTTGTGGCAACAAGCTTTGATTTCTTTTGAGTTTGGCAAATTTATTTAGGTTTTCTTGTATTGTGGTACTTGTTACACAACTTTTAATTAATTCAATTTAATTGACAATAAAGAGCATAAGGGAATCATTATGCAATGCCAAAAATGGACAACAAAATTCTAAAAGCAATTACCCCTGTTGATGTTGTGCAGAAAAACAACCTTCTTGTTGAGGGCATTGCAACAATTTCGGAAAAATAGAGCAAGCATTGGCCAAAAATTGATCAACCTTGGCCAGTGGAAGGAACCCTTAACCCAGACGTAATTAAAATCATACAGGTGCTTGTGTCCACTTACAAGGTGGAGCAACAAAAAGGCAAAAAGGGAAAGAGATGCAAGGAAAAGAGACGAATTGAGCTTGGCATTTTGCAGTTGTTTGAAAATGAAGGACTGAAATTGTTGAAAGCTGTTAAAGAAAAGAGAGAAAATGCCATGACAGAGATTGAGAAGAATGAAAAAACAACTGAAAAGCTAATGACAAAGGCTAATGCTCCCTTCTCACACACGGCTCCTGTGCGGAGCCCCCCACCTTATGAGAAGGAAGTGAGATCCACTGATGTTTATCCTCAGCTTCCTCTGATCAGCCAGGAGGGCGATTATCACATTGAGGATGAGGATGAACAAATAATTGAAACCGGAAAGGCTAGAACAACCATAAAAATGTACCCGAGCACCAAAAGCAAGAAGAAGCTTTTTGAAAGCCGGGAAGGACAAAAATCTAGGAAAATGACAATAAGAAATGATGGCCCAAGTGACACAGATGAGGCCATTGGTGGATATAACCGGGGGGTCAGACGCCTGTTGGCCAGAGCAGAAAGAAGAGGAGACAAGTCACTGGGGAGAATGGATTCAGGAGAAAGCAGCACTGATGACAGTGAAGAAGATGCCGAACAGGTGCGCACTGCAAGAAAACTGGCTTTAAGTGGAGTCAGAAAAGATATAGATCATCTTGCCATTATACTGAAGAGTCAGCTACAAGAACTGCTGATAACAGAAAAACAGTTACAGGAAAAAGACATTCCAAAGCCAGAAACACCCAGATATGCATTACGGCCAAGAAAAGGGAAAGCACACAAAAAGCTGTGCCCAGTGATTGTTCGAGGACAACACCTGGAGTACAAGCCTTGGCGGAATATAGACATGTCAGACATACTCGAAAGTTACCCATTCTTCAAGATGGAGCACACCCTTGGATTTCAAAGCTGGAAGAGGTTTTGGTGGGAACACAACCTGCTGTAGGGGACATTAAGAGACTGTTGGCTAGCCTCCTAGGAGTCCCAGCTATGGAAGAGCTCCTATAGAAAGCAAGACTGAATCGATATGCAACGACTGCTGTAAATGACACAGAGCTGTTCACTGCATGTAGAGATCGGATGTGGAGAGCTCTGAAAGACACATTTCCAACAAATGTGCACCCTGACAACATCATCATTGAGCCGTTAGGCACACAAGAGAACCCGAGGGCTTACGTGTCAAGAGCCCACCAGGTGTGGAGGAACATCACAGGAAATGACCCAGAATTGAACCAAATGGAGCAATCAATTCTGCGAACTAAAATACTGAAAGGGTTAACTCTACCAGTGAGGAGCAAACTGGCAGAAGTGGTTGGCCTTGGAAGCATGACAAAGGGAATTTATACAGACCATATAGCACATCAAGTTGAGCTATATTGGAAAAAGGAGCAGGATCTGAGAGACCAGGACCAGGAGACTCTCAGAAAACTCAGTCAAATACAGCTGGTTGACAACAAGAAGAAGAAAGAGGCACTGGTCATGCAGAGTCAGGCTCAACCAGTTTTTGGTCAGCTACATTCCAACTCCTGCAGGCCCTATGCATGAGTTGGTTGTGGGCTTTGTTGATATGATAAACTAATTGTTGTAGATAGATTTTCTAAAAAATGATACTGAAGGCTTGTCCAACTAGGCGAAGGGATGCTCAATCTGTTGCCAAGTTTTTGTGTCATGAGGTGATAAGCCGATGGGGACTCCCAGATTGGATATCATCAGACAATGGGAGAGAGTTTGTGGATAGAATGGTAAAATGAATCCTGCAAAATCTAGGAATTAAACAGTGTTTGAGAGCCATTTAGCACCCACAAAGTTAAGGCTATGATACTGGAGTGGGTTGGAGTTGTAATGCCAGGAGATCAGGTTCAGATGCTATTACTGAACAGGAATGACTTAGTCGAGGACAGCAACATGGTTGAGCGATATCCATTTTAATCTGTTGATTTCACTATAATCTTCACATTTTTCACTACTAACATATATAATCTCTCACTATTGAGTGTTCACATACACACTTTGTTTGATTTGCTTGTTTCACTTACGCACATACTATTTACACAAAATTTAGCTTAGTGATACTGCTGCCTTACACACGTTTCATGTTTAACCTCTAAAGGGGAGTTGGTATGGTATAAGGGGGGAAATGGAAAGTGTGAATAAGTTTGGCAGTTGCATTTTCAGTTACATTTTAAACATTTTAAATTTTTCATTTTAAAATTTTGTGTTTTAAATTTTTCATTTTAAATGTTTAATGTTTTACATTGCATTTGACGTTTTCACATGATACTGGTTGGAGTTTTCTTTCTGTCCAGGATGGGAGACCAGCTTGAGAGTGGTTGGAGTGGCTGAATCATCAGGGAGCCCTACGCCCTGAAAGGTTTCCAGCACACAAACATGGACAGTGGACTGAAAACAGTCCAATGTGGACAGTGAAAATGGACAAAGGACTCTGAACATGGACACTGTGATAACAAAATGTTTTGATTCACATTATCATTTGCCACACACCCACACTGTGTATTCTTGTGTTGATGTATATTCTTACACATTTAGCTTTGGTTTGTTGGCACACTGTGATATTCATATACACTTTTGACTGTATGCTAATCTTAGTAATACATCATCTTTAGTTCAGTTTTGAGCATTTAAGTTCTACAACATTTACAAATGAATAGCTAAAATTATGGGGTTTCTTTGTTTTGATTATTTTAAGTATAATGTTTTCTGTCAGTATGCAAATGTATTGGGACCTCATGTGTTTTCTTTTTTCTTCGGTCTTTAGGGAAATTGGTGTTAGGCAGGGGAAGGTCCACTGGAAGGTCCGATGGGTCGACTAGCCTGGCTTTGGACATTGTTTTGAGTTTATTTTTGAGGTTCCCATATGTGTTTGCTTACATTATGCCCCTATCTAAATTTTGATACCCTTCTTTTCAATTGGCTTGAAACATTATGTATGGTCGCCTAAGGCAGAGGGACCGTTGGGAGAATTTTCCTGTCTTGATTGTTTGATGGTAATTATCAGAAAGTTAGCTGCCTGACAGGTTTTTCGCTTCCAACACTTCAAAAGTTATGTGTTTGATGCTAAGTTTATGGTGTAGCAAGCAAACAGAAGGGTATGTTTGAAGAAATTTTGTTTATGCCATTACGTAGTCTTACCAGAATGATTTAGACAAATTGGAAATTTGAAAGTGTTACTATTTTCTTTTTCGAGACTCTGTGTAGTCTCAAAGGGGGGAAATATGTGGTATATTATGATATAACCTTATGTGATCTGAAACGCTTTCACTGTGGCAAATAGATGTTTTTGTACTGGGGACACTGCGGCCTTGGTGGAAGGGAGTAGATGTTTTTGTTCTAGGGCTGCTCCCTCTTATCAGGAGTAGGATTCCACAAATGCAAGATTCATAGAAAAGGACAGTGTCCGATTGTCTCCACCTGTTTAGAGTTGCATTCTTTGGGTATGATGAAACCTTTGCCAGGCCTAGAAAGGTGAAATGTTTGAGTTATACGTCAGAGATTCATATTGGCCTGAATGCTCTCTCATGCAGGTGGTCCAGGATGCCTGATCGATACTGTACTTCTTTGTAATAAACTTCTTTATATGCAATCAAGTCAGTGTCAACGGAGATTCCTTCAACCTTCGACACCTTCACAGCATCACTACAGAAGATATCACACTAGTTTGTAGAAGAAGTAAAAAAAGTGTCTATATACAACGGTCTATCCCAATTCATGTCTCTGACACAGGGTCACATCATGTTTTAGTGGAATCAGTTTAGTGGTATTAGGGAACTTGGGTGGCTTACCTGGTCCATAAACAGCCATCAGCCAGTCACTGTTGTGAATTGGCCTCTTGGCACTGTGATTGAGGCTGCAAAGCATGGAGTTTTCAGAGTGAGCTGTTAATGTTATTGTTAATGGAATGTGCCACTACTGCCTTCGGCTCCTGGTCGTGGCACCAGCAGTAAAGGGCTTGTCCAAGACCCTTTTTGTAGCGCCACAGGATAATAATTACATTACTCTTTAATGTCATTGCCCAGCATCCACCCAGCAAAGGGACAGGGCTCCAAGTATCTGATGTGGATAATAAATAGACATCAATCAGATTCTCACAAACTGCAGACAAAGTTTGAAGACGATATACCACACTTTTTGAAAGATGATAAGGCACAGATAATGTATTAGTGTCTCTTCTGCTCATGTTTCCTCTCAAAGTTGAACAAAGTGAACTCTGTATTCCTGGAAGTCCATAAGAGCCAATCAGAGATCACGAAAAGTATCAAATTGATATTTAAAAGCGCAAAATTATATCATCAAGATAATGTAGATAAAAGGTATAAATGAAAGAAACTCAGGTTTTCTTTAGTATTTCATTATTTATGCTTTTTTTTCCAGTTCAAGGGGGTCATACCAACCCACAGATGAGTGATCCCTTGCTGGGAAATCTCACACTTTCTCCAAAACTTCATTGAGCAGTTGGGAAACAAATTAATGCTTAATTTTGGTATTGCACAAATATTTTGGCATATTTTAGATTTGGTCTGTGGGTCTCATCCTCCATGTCTGAGGCCACAGTGTAGGTATGGTATGTTAAAGGAATCACTTTACAGACTGCACTGACAGGACCGACAACTCTTTCAGCCTGTGTTTGGCATGTGAACATGTTTCATGTTATGTTTAGGGAAAATTTGACTAAGAGAGTTTCTGTCTTTAGACATTGTTTGTCACACTCCACTATTTTGATTTTTTGTTTATTAGATTTTGGATTTTTGCCCTGCTTGGATATGTTTGCTGACATTGGACTGACTTACTGCGTTTAACTGCTTGCTTTCTGATTAAATACTTTCCACCTTGAAGTTTTCCATGCTATGTGTGGTTCTCTGCACCTGCAGCTATTTATTTATTTCAGCTATTCATTCAAACATAAATAGCTTTACATAACCGAGAATGGGTCTTTTGGAAAAGCAGAGGCATGTCACAGAGTTTCAAAAAGTCAACTTGTTGTCTTGATGTAAGCACAAGGAAAACAGAGTTTTTGGCTTATAATTACAGATTGTGTGCCATTATCTTCTATATTTGATGTCAGAGTGTGGCCTTCTATCTCTTTGTACAAATTAGGTGATTAAGTTGTTATGCAAACCTTGTACATAAGCATTTACCTTGTTTGCACATTTTCACTCTATCAAGGAACAGTGATGTCTGAATCCCCTATGGTGGTCACTACATAATCCCACACTCCACAGCACAGTACCTGCTGTCAGCTTTGCAGAATCACTCAAATCACCTCTACTAAAGTTAGCCAAAAGGTAACAGCTTCTTCTGGACTTCTGCTTGACTAATCATGACAGTGCTTCAATTATGTTTTAAAGGTTTTTTTTCAATTAAATTTATTTGTCATATACATTAAACGTACAAACTAAAGTCAGTGTCACAAAAGACATCTTATCATTGCTTTGGGCTAGTGTAAGTGCACCTATGGCACAGTGTACTTTTAATTCAAATCTAGATGCAGTTTCACCTGTAGGTTTTACTTTTCTTGTAATTGTAATGAATTGAAAATCCATGTCCATGTTTGTTAAACCTTATTACTGAAGTTTCAAAAATCCATCCTCAATTCATGTAGTAAAAGCTGCATTTTTTCAACTGTCACAACAACCTCCTCCTGACTGTTACCTCTCCTCTTCTTCCCCCCATTAAATCCTTTAAGTGAATTAAATTGAACTTATAAAATGCCTGGCATCCCAAATCCCTTAAATGCATTTAACTGAAGTGACACAAAAACACTTGAGGTCAAAAATTAATTTAACTTATTTTAATTGAGGTTACCAAATGTGTAAAGTTCTATATGAAGTGAACACATTTAACTAGAGTGGAAAAGGTAAAAATAAAAAACAAGCAAGTCAAAATTCATATAAAACTGCCCTTCAAACAGACAAACACAAACTTGAGGAAAAGTTCATATTTACATCTAGTAAAATTCAGCAATATGTGAACATTTTTGTGGTGATCAGTGGTTAGGCCAACAGAGCATACAAAATGGTTCACCTTTGCAAGGTCAATATTTTTTTATTAGCAAAGCCATTCAAGCCCTCACTCAATTCTTCCACACACCCAAAGTCATCCTTTCCCCTCTATCCAAAGCAAGGGGTGACGAATTCAACCCCACTCTAAAAATAAAAACATTTTGTTGTGATTTGTTTGCAGCAGTTTATCAAGGTCATGTTTCCATTAAATGTTAGTGCAGTAATTAGCTGTGACAATTTTAAGATCTTAGAGGCCCTAAAGAAAACCAGCTCATGCATTACACAGTCAACTTCCTGTTTTGATGGTTGTCACGCCCACCTGCATAATGATGTCACACCAATGGGGTCATGCATCTTGTGTTTTATACAGTCAATGATCTTGAGAAGTGGTGTTGCTGCCTGGTTGCGGCAAGGGCTCAGAAAAAAAGGGGTTACTTTAAGGCATCAAATGAAAAACTTTGCAGATATACCCTCTTTATCATTCTAATATCACCTTAAACAGTTTTTGATACGAAAAGGAAGGAGCATAAACACCATTTTCACGGTTACCCACGAGCATGAACGTAATCCCATTTTTAGATGGACAAGCTCCGCAGGGGCTTAATTAAACCTGGCGCACAGGTGTGACGGTCAGAGTTCCCCCCCTACCTGTATTTGCTCTAAGACATGATGAGCACATGGAAAAAATGACAAGAAGTTACAGGTTGTCAGGCTAAACACATGTTAGTAGCTAATATGAAGGTACCAGAGGAGGAATTAATGAGCGACATTTTGAAGCGTTTAATGGGCGAGTCAGCTCTCCCTGTGTACAGCAACATAGAGAAGTTCAAACGAGGAAAGGACGGCTTGTACTTTGTTGCCGAAGACTTTAACGAAACTGTGAAAAAAAGAGAATTAGTCAACGCCAAGGAACGAATGAGAGTGAGTATTAGTTGGAAATTACATTTTATGAACCAAAAACAAATGTATGGTCGTCTGGTGGTATGTTTAAAGGGTCAGTTCCCCTAAGAGGAGCCTGTCGTGTCAAACTCGGTTATTTTAGCATACATTAGCTGGCAGGTAGCATAGCTGCTCCATCCCCTGTTTATCTCGAAATGTAGCTTTCTGCCCGGCTGTAACCGCTTGAAAACTTGTAGAGACTGCGAATGGATGTCTTCGTTATGTTATATTTAACCTCCAATCCTAAAAATCAAAATACAGCTCAGCAATCATACATTTTTTTATTATATTTTCCAAGCTCATACTGCCAGCTGCAGTCTTTGGGGCTTACTGTGGGCCAACAGACCTGCTGTGAACCTTTTAGTTCTGGTTTATTTTCTTACTTAAATTATTTTAAGTCATTGATAGATTTTAACTCAGTTCAGAATGATGTTTAGAAGAGTTCTATTTTTGGCAATAAGTCTGACAATTTTAGGATAACTAAATGCAGTTTGGTTTGGACTGGGAGACAGCAGACAGACTAGATTTACATCAGCACAGTTAATCTTGGAAAATAAATTAATGGTAAGGAAAGGTTTATGATGTAAGAACATCGTTGGTGTAGCAATTAGGTGGATATGTTGGTTTGAAATAGAAATCTTAAAGGTTGACTGAGTCTAGAACAACACTTAAGACTTGTGCTTGCTTGAGTTGCTGCAGCAGTTTTACTGCAGTCCAACTGATTGCTATACAGAAAACTGACCACCAGATATATTGATGAAATTAGGGCAAGAGGACACATCACCCTCTCTCTGAAGTTTGTACCTGGTTTACAAAAAAAAGTTATAGCCTATACTAGCAATGAAGGATGAAGTCAAGTCAAATGTCACTATTTCAGGCACTTAGATATGTGTTCCTTCGGTCAGGTTACATAGCTTCAGACATCATTTTTTTCTCTCCGGCAAATGGCTCAATATGAAATTTCAGCCTCTCCTTTGTGCAGATTAGGAACTTGAACACCATGTTCTCCCGTTTGAAGCGCATGGTGCCATTGATGCGACCAGACCGGAAGCCAAGTAAAGTGGACACACTCAAAGCTGCGACGGAGTACATTCGATTGCTTGTTGCAGTTTTGCAGGATACTGACAGTGTAAGTACTGCATTTATCAGGACTCTATCAAATGACAAGTGGCCTCTGTTGTTTTCCAAGGGCAGAACCGTTGCTTATTTTGAAATGTTGATTAGTGTTATTTTCTGTGTCTCAGGATGATGGCAGTGGGACTGATTTCCTAAAGAATGCAATCACTTATGGTCAGAATGAAGGCTTGGGAAGTGACCTGTGGAGAGTGGATGATGTGAGTGTTGATTATTTTTTCAAGGTGCAGTTATGACAGTGTCTTATGTAAACTAGATTTGGGGTTGTGAAGCAGTAACTACATACATATTTAACTGGAAACAAACCCACATTCAAACTGTAGAGCTGGTGGTCTTGTTATTCAACTCATGACACGGAAGCCAGTGTTCTACTAAGCATCCTAGTGGAGTTTTTGAAATTGGTTTAGACCTCTAACAATGTGCCTGACTACAAGTACACACAGCATCAGCTATGGAAAAAAACATCTACTACCATAATCAAAATTATAATATACAATGCTGTTTAATGGGCTTCTTTGGCTTTGTTCATACACACTAAATTGGGGGTAAATCTTAGCTCAGAGGTTTAAAAGCTTATGGGAGTTTGGTGGCGTTTACATCAATAAAGGCTGAACGTTGTAACAGTCACAACCATTTTACCATATGACACAGCAGGACTGTTATCCTAAATTGTGCAGACAAGGCAACCATGGAGATGACTCCTACATTGCTAATGTAGAAATCCTCAAATTAAAACTGAGAGTCAAAACTCTAAAATCACAGTAGCTGTTTCATCATAGGTGTATTGAGCAAAAATTCAGAAGCAAAAACACAAAAATGTTGCATATGCATGCATACACATACAATCATATACTTAAGAACAGCAGCACTAGTCTGCATGGGTAAAACAATGCTTATGGCATCTAGCATTGAAGGGCTGGACTGCAAATCAAACAACTGGATTTTATATTTAGTTTTGCATGTATAAAATGTTTCAGCTTTTAAAATCAGGTTATTAACCTTTGGGCACATTTATAATTCTCTGTCAGAAAACAAGGCCACCAATTCTGTTTTAAAGCTGTCTTTAGTCAAGACTGTCTCTGTGCCCTCAATGAGGGCATCAAGTACACAAAATGGCATTTAATTAGTAGCATAAATGCAAAAAATCAAGGCCATTTGGCTATATTTATTTTTTATCAACCCTCGTACTGAATGTTGCGGCTTCTTTACATAAATGTCCTGGTACTGTTTTCTGTAGATTTTGGTATTTTAAAAATAACTATGCTCACAGCTTTCCATTAATGCATGTATAGTTTATTAATGGATAATGAAACATTTGATTATTGGGGAAAAAAAATATTCCCCATTACCTCCTAAAAGCGATGGCACAGAGAAGGTGTTTACAGATCTATTATGTTTAATTTTCAGAAAAACTTTTATGTTGATTTTAAACAACTCCACAACTTTCTCTTTATTTTGTTTTGGATCACTGAACATAAAGACAGAAGCAGTGGTTTGACAGCATTTTGACAAAATATGTATTTGGGTTACTATGGGCCTTTAGATGCTTATGGAGGTTTTGTGCTTTCTTCCTGTTGTTAAAATGTATTACCATTATGATATATTGTATGGTTTTTGTAAATTATTATATATTTTTTATTTTCTGTAAATTTTAAGGACTAATTTCTCAGACCTAAATACAATTACTTTATGGCAGAAAGACATCATCTGACATGATTTTGCTTTCATGCTTTGTCCTGATAGTTGCTGAACATGACAGAGGAGCACATGGACGACGGATTCACTCTCCCCCCAGAGCCTGTAACAGAGGACGGAGATATGACCCGACTGGTGTTGCAACATTGTGTGATGCCTGCATACCAGTTCATCATCCAAGTAGAGCCAGATCAGACTTCGGTAACTCATTCAAATTTGATTATAATATACCTTATTTTCTGCCTGATGTTTGTCAGCTGCACTTTTTTGTCAGCTGCTACATTTCTGATGCTGGCCAATGAGCCGTTGTACCGCCCTAATTATGAAGATGAACTGTGGATGATGGTTATGAATCAATGTTATGCATACACTTCCCCACTTAGTCTGCATGCCATAGGGAAAACATCAGTAATGGCTGAGAAAGAGGAATGTAATAGACATGTTTCTTAGTCAATTTTTTGTTAATATGAAACAGACAATATTCTGAAACAAATATTCTTTTATAGCTTTTATTTTTTCTCTCTTTAGTAAAATGGCTTTTAGCAGTTTCCCCGAGGCCATATGTGACATTTAGACATGTGAATGGAAATCATTTATTTAATGCAATTTTTTATGATTGAATTTTTTATTTAATTTATGTTTTATTAATTCGGAATTAACTTAATTACATTGTTAAGTGAAAAGGCTGACTGAATGCATAATGATTTGCAGTCAAATGATGTAACCTTTCAAACACAAGACGCACAACCTTCATATACAAGTCTAAACACAGTGCTGTCAAACAATACGCAATCAGACACGTTTAATTCCTGAAATGATCAATTACAGTTGGCAATCAATACTCAATTTGTCTTAGAGTAGACATTGAAACCATCTCCACAAGTATCTTCTTACCTGATTAGATAATTGAAGGTTGAGAGATTTTCATCACGACAAGACTGTTTTTTTTTCCTTTGTTTGTTTGTTTGATTGTTTTTTAAGTTTTCATACTTGCGTCATTATACCATTCACAGAACTGGTTTGATGTGCTGTTCAGGTTTTTACCTCACTGTGGCAGTCACAAAAGCTGTTGGTTTAGGTGAACAAGCCTTAGATTATTGAGTGTATCTAAGGTGAAAAAGTTGAGGCTTATAGCAGAAGAGACATCATCAGGAGTTTAAAACAGTGTTAAAGAAATGTCAAAGTTTAGTGTTTTTTTTTTTTTTTAAACTAGTCTCCTCCAGAAAAAATAACAAGCAGTGATGTGATCACCTTGTCCTTTATTCAGCAGATGTCTCAACCGTTCTGAGTGCAATTTGTAGCACGTAGCTTGGAGTAGCAGAGGAAACATGCCAGGTTGGTTCTTGACATGAATTAATCCCAAATCTGTTGACAGAAATACCTTTTCAGGTAGAAATCCAGGTTACTGAAATTTAACAAATCATCAGGTAGTTTTTAAAAAGATAACATCAAAACACTGTAAAGTCTGTTTTTACCAAGCAAGTGATAACAGAGGTTAATAAATTATGCATTTTTGAATGATTTTTGATGCTTACAATTATTATCATTACATTGATTATGTAGCACAGGGACCAGAACAAAAGATAAAAGCAAGAGTACGCAAATGCTGCCCTCTTGTGGTTTAAGGATGACATCCATTTTTGACGAAATATTCATTAGACAGTATAAATAAGCAAAGGTCTTCCTCACAGCAGACATGTTGACTTGCCACATTGTAGATAATAAAATTAATGATGGCTGAATTGAATTTTGTTGATTCTGCCTCAGACACTGAGTAACATGCATGGTGGCTCATCTTTACACTGTCATGGCTTTTATTGGGGCACTCCAACAAAACAAAGCAGTCTTTAATGTTGTTAGTACCAACTGGTTTTAATATGACTAAAGGCTTGCTTTGATATTTTTGTCCTTTCAGCTTGCTACTTCAGTTTTCCTACTTGAGTAAATGTGAACTGGTAAACTCTGTTAACTGTTAAATGCTGGTAATTTGCTGTAGTTACTTAACTCTTACAATAACTATTTTTATGTTTTATTTTTTACTCAAACACTTAAGTTAAGAAAAAAAGCCGTTTCTAAAGTGTTTGTTTTTATCCATTTTATCCATAGATATGAAATGCTTTGCAACAGTGCCCTCTTCTGGTTGGATGTGTCAAATCTGCTGCAGCCAGTGTTATTGTGATGTGAGGTCAGCAATGTGCTCTGAACTGGAACCGCAGCTTACAGGGTCATCAGGCTGAACTAAAAAATGCATCAGTGCAGTATGGGGTGGGTGGGCAAAAAATTCAGCTAATAACAAGTCACTTAATGTAACGATACAAAGAAACAAGTAACTGAATGAAGTAATTGTGTTAAGGGAACTGTTATTTTAGATTCTTGTTTTATTTATAGGGATCTGTTGCTTTGAAAAAAGGATTTTTCTTGAAAAAAATGAAATTTTATTTGTCTTATTTAATTTAACTTTTGAAATTCAAATTTTGTTTGAGTAAATATGAATATTTTAATTTTCATTTTACAAACTGTATCCTACACAGCTCTAAAATAAAATTTACAAGACAGCTTCTGTTTTAAATGTGTCTGTTTAAGTTTTCTTCATTTTCAGTCCAAGGGAAGTAGATGCTTTCTGTATAGCTTCAACACTCAATGGTACCAAGACATATGTGTGCTAAATAATGAAAAAACAGTATTTAGTTTAATGAATTGTTCTTTGAAGCAAGAAATTTGTACTGAGAGGACAGAGCTCCAGAGTTATTTGGCAAGGTAGGTGTGCATGGGTAAATGTAAGGTCTAGCAAAACCTTACCAAAAGACCTTCTCTGACCTCAGCCATTACTGGTGGGCCTGTTGGTCGAGGACACTGATTATCTTGGTTACAGTTGAGAGTCAAAGTGGTCAGAGATTGAAAGCTCAGCCTTTACAACAATCCCTTTGTCGGAGGCAGTATCCACTTATGATAAATCCCAGAGGCAGGCCTAATGCAGATGGTCCAAAACAACTCTCATGGCATAAAGAGGTACAATGGATTTATAGTCTCTCTAGTAAACTGTCTTATCTGTCTGATAGTGCCTAGTTGATGATTACTGCAGTTAGAATTACAAACTAAATACATACTCTCAGCACTTACTATCCTATATGAAATTTTGTGGGTTATATTTATAAATTATTTATAAAATACTAAATTTAGCTTCAGGCTCTCTGGAGACCAATTGTGATCATGCCTTTGGTATTTCCTGGAGAAATTAGACATTGGAAAAGAATTTTTCACTACCCAAAGTGCTGGCAGCTGCCAAAAAAGTAATGACACAGAACTGGCTCAAGAAGGAACCTCCATTCCACGGCAGATGGCATTCAATTATCAAAGCAATTTACTAAATGGAAAAAGAGACCTTTTTGTTGAGAGTGCAGGGAAGAGATGGGGAATTTGGTTGAAGGCAATGAGATTAAACTGGATCGCCTGGGTAAAGGTACACTTACAGTCAGGCATCAAAGTAGTTATACAACCATAATACTTCAAACTTATTCAAAACCTTGGTGAGTTTGTGCATGTTTCCATACTGTACTCTTTGGGTTTTGTTTTTAATTAGTTTATATTTAGTTTGGAATTAGATTATGTTTTTGGTTATTGGCAAGATCCTTTGTTTATGTGATGGACAAACATATGCATGTATATACATTTTTCACAGATTAAGTCCGTTACTGCATGTATAGACCTGAGAATCAAAGATGGAGAGGTTTGGGAAATGAGCATTGGTAGAGAAGGAATTAGCAGATTATTGGACGTAAGAGCACTGGAGAATAATACGGATGGACTGACCATCAAAGATGCAAGTGAATGCTGGAGGTTGGTAAGTACAGTTAAAAGGGCAGAATAACTGGATAAGGGCTCTTTTCTTCCTTGTGTTCTTTTTAAAAAAATTATGCTAATAATGGATTATACATTAAAAACATTGAAGCTTAAATTTAAGGTTTAATTTTTACCACACTACCAGCAGCTACCAGCATAACCAAAGATATCAAACTGCATAAGAGATGTTTTAATGACCTTTTGTCAAAAAGGTTTTTATTTACTCCTTGTCATTTCGGACACATGTCCAAATGAGGACATGCTATTAGAATTGCTATAAAGGAGCAATGCCGCTGTTTAAAATATGCAATTAAAAGTTATATACAGCTTTTAAATGTTTACTAAAGTAGAGAGGTCATAATCTTATTTAGACAAATTTAAGTATTATATTTGCGAGAAGCTTACTTAGCAGCTGGTCACTTTGAGAATGTTATATAATAAACTGTACTGTTTTTACAGATACATTAACATGCAAGCATCATGTGCCTATTGGTGAGCAATACAATAGCAATGCAATTTCATCTTTAATTATTTAACTGAATTTTTTGTTATTCAAATATTTTTGTGCAAAGTAAATAATGACAACAGGACCATGTCAAATAAATGTAGTACACTTCTATGTACAATAATTCCACTTAAAAACTTACCAGAGTGTAAAGTAGCAGGATATGGAAATGCACAAGGTAAGTTCATGTTCTTCAGCTTACACAAAGGTACAGTACTTGTCACTTTTTTCCGCCGCTGTTTAATTTGTGGGTCTTATTTTCAATGTGATGTGTCAAAAACCATCTCAATTCTCTTACGTTTTGCAGCGTACAGACTTCTCGATTAGAACAGCAGGTGGCGCCTTTTTGATGTCTTTCTTTTTTGTCCGACTTGAACTGGGCCTGGCCAGCTAAACAACGTTTTAGGGGACACCGTTCGAGATCCATCTGGACTGCGTGTAAGCTTTATAAACACAATAATCAAGTGCTTTGCTAACACAGATTCCCGCTGTGGTTTCATGAGTGGGAGCGCTTGGATGTCAGACTGTGGACAGGCGTGGCAGTGGGCTGGTCCTGACGCACAGAGCGATGAACAACATCAGGGTCCATTGACTTGGTATCAGCTGAGGCCCTGAAATAGTCTGACAAAGGAAGCCCGGTCATTACTGACTGATTACAGATTTGCTATAATTTACCACATCTGCTCACTCTGAGGACGGCTCTGGACTGTGGGTGTGCCGCACCCAGCGGAGGACGCGGTCCTGAGGATGCACTGAGGTGAGTGGACTTCTGCTAACATTAATGTCCAAGACTGTGATGGTGAAATGGCTGGGGTGTAGTGCAGGGTCCTCCCTGACGCGTGCATGTATGCCTGATGTTTACCATATTATTCTCGTTCATGATGCGTCCCGAAGCGCCTCTAGGATGTGCCTGTGATAAATGATTTTTTTTTAAAAAGTGCATTGTTTGTGGACGCACAACATCTTCTGCGTGTCGCCAATGCCTCCATTTCTTCATTGTGTTCTGCAGATAAAGGCTTATGATGGGTGCAAGGTCCCATATGTGCACTTTGTGTCGTGCGTCGTGCAGGCTGTCCACAGAGCGAAAGTGCGAGTGTGTGATGGCAGTGCATGCTCTAATCTCGCTCATTAGCGTGTCAGTGGGGGCTTTTTGTTATTTTTCCAGTCGTTTCACCGACCCGTTTTCCAGACGGTGTTACGATTATCATGCGGGACCTGATGAGCTGTTCTGATCATGTGAGATGTGATGGTCTCTTGTCGCACGTCTGCTCGGTTCATCTCAGAGCAGAGTCGTGCTGTGTTGTGGCGCTTCTGGCCTCTGCATTTTGCGGGTGGCCATTAGCGGATCCTCTGCTGTGCTGGTGCTGAGGCTGCAGCGCGTGCGAGTGTTGCTAGGCTGCCATGCAGAGCGCGGGCCGCGAGCGGGTGGAGGCAAGGAGGATGCTGCAAACCCATGAAACGATACCCCCCATTCCCACTGAAATATGATGCCGTAGATACACAACATGGAGCCCTGCACTCGTATGACTGACCGTCTGGTCCATAGACCTGGCCTTCTCGTCCTCTGAGAGCGGGGTGTGCAGATTTTAATCGCCCACAGTCCGATGGCAGACATCAATCATGGATGGATCCAGCTCAGGCACAACAGTGGAGAAGTTCATGCTAACAGAAAAATTGCAGAATGAGGCAAAGTTTCTGTCAATAACACACTGATCTCAAATAACTGCCCTTTTCCTTTGTAATGTGTTGTGTGGAACTACTGAACAGTGACATAAAATATAAATCAAGTTTGTTATAAATCCCATTGAAATGATTTAGACATAAAAGACATAAAAACCAAGATATTAAGTATAAAAGACAAATCATAGAATTTAACTCTTTTTCTTAATCCAAAACAACCTTACTTTACAGTTTGCTGTTACTGAATATTTAACATGAGACTCTGAGGGCAAGAAAACAACATTTTAATAGTTACAAAAAGAAACAATCATTGATCGTCATGGACTCCATCACTTTACTGCTAGTTCTTTTAGCTGCTTTTCCATTTGTTCCTTCTTGAAGTATTTTTAGTTATATTGTGATTTGATTTATACCCCTTTAGTGTGAATTTCTAAAGTGGAAGACGAACTCTCCCTTAGCGAATGAAATGTCCACCTAAACAAGTCAACAAAATGTATTGTGCCTCTACATCAGTTTTGCCTTTAATGCATTTTCATTTTGTGTATGCAGCATTTCTGCAAAGCACTCAGTCTGGTAGAGTTAATGCGTCAATTTATTTTAGAAGGTTTTTTTTTCCTTGTATAACCTAAAAACATACCATGATAATATAGTGAAATGTAAGCTTACCCTTGTCCTCATTTAAGTCAGATGTGAAGTTTAACTGTATCCAATTAAATGCACTTGAGATTTATTTAAATCATATGTGTATACAATGAAGAAACAACCTTGATTGACAGCTAATCAATAAGGGCTAAGCTAATATGTGACATCCAAACAAGTACATTGAATTACATTGACCTATAGAGTTGTTTTGATGCGAAGCATTTTTAAATAGGATTTAACATGTTTGCAACTAATTAGCTTATCTTATTCGAAAAGATTGCTTGTAAAGGTACCAGTTTGTTAGAAAACAGTTACATAACTGGTAGGGATCCACTGAGCAGCCATTATGACATAAACCTAATGAAAGCAAGGCAAGAAAATCAATCCAGAGCTACTCAGGTAATGTTACTAACTGCCTCTCTGCTGCTGGATGTCAGTGCTGAGACACAGACCTCCTAACACTGCTGCAAATGGGTAGATTTACAGCAGACAGTACAGGCATGCACTTTACACGTGAATATAATGAGCACCAAACTAAGAACATTCAGGGTCTAGTTCCTCTCTTTGCCAGGCTTGGATTAAGCAAAAGGTCTCAGAGTATATCACAGCAGAGCTCAGTATGCTCATGGGAAGGATCCCACTGCACGGACTGATTTACTGAGACTTCATGAAACAAAAGTGAGGTGATGCTGCATCATGGTCAGCCATCATAGTGCGACTAATGATAAGAGGAGGAGGTAGTGATGTTGGGCCAGCAGCCAGAGCTCTATGTCTCTCTTTAGTCATTAGGACCTTCCCTAGAGAGAGAGGCTTTCTGTCTGCCGCCTGTCAGCAGCTGGGCCCCTCTACTCCCAGAGAGAGAGGGATATGTACTGTGAACCAGCCTCCACTGTGGGAGAGAAAGGCTTTTATAGACTGACTCCAGCTATCACTGTTAAATAAGCAACACCTGCACCTGAATACATCTGAATGGCAAATAGCCTATAAATATCTGAGGTTCTCATTTCTTAAAACCAAATCTGACTATCAATTTGAAAAGTAAATACCATAAATTCATTAGTGGTTTTCCTTAATGATCCAAAGGTGGTTGTTATGATCTGGAGGCAGTATGGACAGAACAAGCTGCTTCTACATCATTGTATGTTTATGAAGTTTAGTTAATACACTAAAGAATATGTATGTTTTTGGATTGTTGATGTGGTGCTTCAGGGTTTTAGAGCACAGGATGCCTGACATTGTCAGGGTTAAAGTGCACAATTTATCCAAAAGCTCTATTAAAGTTTTAGTTTCTTGTGTGCAGCGCAGCAACATTTAGAAATGCCCATTGATCTGATGCAACTTTCTTTTGTGCTATTGGAGTAAGCATCTTAAAGGCTTAACTTGGATGTTGATGACATGAGGGATGGGACTGACAGTGCATGTGACCAGGGATGCACAACTAGTTATGTTACAGTGATGCAACTAAGTCAGTTAGTGAGATGTAGCACAGGCAAAAGGGTGTGGTGTGTTTGGGACCTTATCTACTCCCTGCAGAACTGTGTGTGTGTGTGTGTGAGTATGGGAGTTGAGTGTGTTTCATTTGGGGAGTGGCCAGCTGTTCTCTAAAGATCCTTACGGTAACTCTTCACCCTTTCTCCAATTACTGAGCCGTATTGCTTGCTAACTTCCTGTTAGTGGTTCTGACGCTGCTGTCTGCATGTGAGCTCTTCCTACTAATGCTGGATTTTCTATAGCTTTGCACTTTCACGGGTCAATGCTCCAAGGAATACGGCATCCTTAATGTGAGGGTAGGTTTTCATCTTAATGCTACAACTCGAAAATATAAAGAAATTCCAGACTTAATGTGCAGTCTTATATGCTGGTTATTGTTGTGCTTGCTAACAAGAAAATCTGTTTTAACTGGGGGAAAAATTATTCGCCTTGACCTGATTTTTCCATAAGGGAGCATATTGATTGAACTGGCAATTGTCATATAATGTCTGATAATATTTGCTGGATTACTTCATGAGTTTTTAACTGCACTTCAGGTTGTCGTGCTTCGTCCTTGGCTTATAGAAACTCTCTAAGCCTTGGCTCAGGAAGATTAAAAAAGATTCTGCCCATTGCACTTTTACCATTTGCATTTACTTACACTTTCCAGGATGAGCTACGATAGCAATGACTTTTCATCCTCACAGGATTATGGCTGCCACTTTAGGGGCATATGGTACAATTATAATCGCTATACTCTAAAATCTTAATTTCATACACTTGCTTTTTATAATGCGTTAATCTGACTTTTTTTCTGTCTTTAATCCTTCAATCATATCTGTCCCATCACCTTATTTTTTTACATGGGTATTTCATGTTGAGTATGAACAGACAGTAATGATTTTAAACTTTAAAAGAAAAACATACCAAGTGTGTCTTTGAATATAAGCCAAAAAAAAAAAAGAAACTTGTTTTTAATCCATGATGGAAGCAAAGGTGTCGTTTGCAGCTTGTTACATGACCCATCATAAAACTGCGACTGTTCATTTTAACCCTTTATTCAAAGCAGATCCCCCTTTCCTCCAGTTTATGTCAAAGTAGCGGCTACCTAGCTAAGTTGCAGAATTGAGTGGCTGTCTAGCTGTAGCCTTTAAAGTGGCGGATGTTATATAGACTAATCTAGCTAAGAAATAGGAGCTAAAAATTTTATTTTATAAAATGCCTTTTAGGTCTTTGCTGTGTTTATTAAATTTAGACATCTTATTGGAATGTTAACTCTTATTTGTTTACAATGGCGGTTCTCTAAAAGGTGCTGTTTAGGCAGCGTTTATAATACTGACACACTTTCTTTGCAGTTCTCTCCATCCAACACTGGTTGTAAGACACCCACTGCAAAACCTAAAAAGATGAGCAAGTCCCCCACCCCCAAAGGCACCCCAGTGCAACGCAGCCCCAGTGATGGGGTCCCTGAGGGCCTCCAGTCTCCTCAGCATTCCACACCTGGCTCCGGACCCCATCAGAAGAAACGCATCTCAAGCCTCCTCCAGAGTCCGGTCAGATGGCTTTTTCATTTAAATAATTCATTGTCTCTTTATTCATCTCCCCTCCTCTAGAGCCTGTTATCTCCTCACATTTGGATAAATCTGTCCTCAGTTGACATTTTGACAGCTTCTCCTCTAGTCAGTGCTGGAGTTAATTCTCAGTGCATAAGTAGGTGTATTTTTTGCAAAAGGGGGGGCAACAGTGAGGCTCTATGATACCAATAAAGTGTGTGTGGGAAGTGGGGATAGTGAATATGAAGTGAAAGTGCCAGTGGAGAGGGGCTGAATCATTACATAGGTTTACTCAATCCTTCTCTCCTATAGCGTCTGAGTGTTAGTCAGTGTGTGTGTGTGTGTGTGTTCAAAGCCCCCCTGATTTCTTATGTGATCAAAGCATCTTTTAGTGTTTTTCTTTGTAGGAAAATAAGAAAAAGTCCAGAAGTCACCAAAAATTGTAATGTGTGGTCTGCGACTATATGTATGTGTGTTAATGTCTAATTATCTGTGTTTGTGTGCAGTCGTTCAGGGAGGAGCTGGATGTGCTGATCCAGGAACAGATGAAGAAGGGCGGCAGCTCATCCAACTTATGGGCATTGAGACAGCTGGCTGATTTCATGGCCTCTCATGGCTCCCCAGCAGCCCTGCCTGTCTCCCCTTCTAGTATGTGCACAACACTTTTAATGAAACCTCGAACCTTCTGCATTTAGCATCTATTCAGTCAGTCATTCATCCATTCAATCATTCATTTATTCATTCATTATACTTAAGCAATATTACTGTAAGCCTGGTGCTCTATGATTAGTCCCAGAATTTAAATACTTCCTAAGCAATGTCATTTTTAGCAACACAGTTCTATTGTTAGCTTGGGTGCTCAGACTGAATACAAAGTGAATTTTCACCTCACATTATTTGCACATTGGAATGTTTTTTCAGTCCAAGATTTAGGACAGTCTTCTGGCAGAATATGGAGACTTAATGTAATATTTATAAGTATGTTTTCATTAGTGAATGATCACCTGAAATATGAAACTCTGCATTTTCATCACCATAGAATGAGCCTTTTAGATCTGCAGAGGGAGTGGGTCTTTTTTCACTGAGTCACCATGTTTCTACAGAAGCCCAAAAACAACAAAGCAAACACTGGCTCTGCAGAGGGCCTTTTATGTTTTAAGCAACTTTGGAGAAGCTGCAGGTTCTTCTGTAAACTAGAGAGGAGAAGGTGAGCTTAGGAGTGTTCATGCTGGCAGTGTGCAGCCTCACAGCTAGATGCCAATAAAACCTACACACACTCACTTCAACATCCGATGCAACATTCTCTCTCTGTGTCTTCCATTGTTAACCTCTGATCAATCATAAGCACTCAACTTGTGTTTTGTTCAACCCGATGGTGATCAAATAATAACTAGAAATGTAAACGACTTCCACCTTCCTCCTCCTCGTAGCCAGTGTGACCTGTGATGTCTGATATTTGCCTGGCACAGGTGTAACCATAAATTACATTATGTGGCTGCATTCAGCTTACATAGCTCAACCTAGTGTTGTGTGTGCTTGTGTGTCCACTGGTAAACTAATGGCCGGCCAAAAGCAGTGGATGTCAGGGAAAAGTAGTGAATCACTCACAAGAAGCATTATGGAATTGCCGGCTGAAAAAGATGGACGGATAGTGACTAAGTTCAAATAAATTAAATAAACCAAATGTAATTGCAAATAGACATAATTTCAGCGTATTTTTCTGTTCTTCACCCTTAGGCAACTCTGACTTTGATGCACTTAAGTTGTGATCCTTAAAAATGTATTACTGTGTCATGTTGAGGATGTTTTAGGGTCACTTAAGGTCACTTATTTCCTTATGCTCATTATAACAGTCAAGATTACGTTGCGCGGACTAGTCTGTGAGAGCCTTTATGAAATGCCTGTATGTTGAACAGTCTACACTGTTACTCACAGCCCTGTTTTTGTCTGTAGACCCTCATCTTCACTGCTCTCTCTCAGGCTTTGTCTGATTTTTTCTCTCCCCTCCACAGACATGATGATGGTGACGCCCATCAACGACCTGCACGGCTGGGAGCCTGGCAGCATGGTGAAGGGTGAGAGGCTGATGCGCTGCAAGATGGCCAGTGTCCATCGTCTGTTTGACTTGTTCGGCTGGGCCCAGATCAGTCGCACCTGTCTCACTGTTAGTTCCACTACTTCCTCACATTTCATCACTTGCTTTATCCTTGTTTTTTCTTATTTGTGAGGCAGAATACACACTTAATGAACAGTTCTCACACCTGGACTAAACTTGGTGAAAATTTATTTCTACCTTCTGTGTGTCTTAACTAACATGTGTGTTCTTCCTCTCCAACAGCTGCGTGTTAGTAAAGAACAGGAACACTTCCTGGTGCTTCCGGATGGCCTCGCCTACAGTGAAGTGACTGGATCCAGTCTGGTAAGTAAGACTAATCACAGTCAGGATGAGATTACCCAGACACTCTTTGGACACTGTGAGCTAAATCTGTACTTTCTAACGCAGGTCAATACAAATTTATACCAATATGAAGTGTTAATTATTTTTGTTGACACTGTCGGAAATGTGAAAATTTTATCATAATCTTATGACTGAGGTTGTAAACAAAGGTGGCGCTGCACATGAGCTCATTACATTTAGAGGTGAGAGGCACAGAATATTAGAAACACTTCCCCGTGTAGTAAATGTAAACTCTATGGCATAACAGTTGTATTGGGTTGCATTAGACTGCACATGTCAACCACACAAAGTTACCTCTGAGTGTTGAGTTGGCTCTGTTTGTTTCTTCATGAGTATATTTAGCTCTTGATGTAATTGATATATTGCCTTTTTCTAATATAACTGATGAATAATTACAATGAAATGATGTCTGGGAGTTAGGGGATTGGTAATAGTTATTTTCTATTACTATGAGACAAAAAAAACAAATTAATCAATAAATCAATAAGAAAATTATTATTGGTAAAATATTTTCAAAATAAAAAATTAACTTTTGAGTAAACAATAATTCATTGTTATGGTACATCTGTCTTAGGTTTTATTATTTTCACTGTGCTTTGGTTACATGTCTTTCGCTTCCCTAACAACAAGAAAGTGTTTAATTTATTTT
>JAPZDY010000022.1:4239279-4251646 GCA_029783645.1 Ctenochaetus hawaiiensis
ATTTTCAACTAAAATTTTATATTATTTTTTGATATGGTTAAAACCATCTCTATCGGTATACAAAAAACCCATCAGGGCAAATCATTAGTGTTTTAATTCTAAGCAGGTTGCAAGCCCAATAAAATGCACAACATTCAGAATTCTTAATTTAAATAATCATATAATTTGATTTAAGAATCAAATAATTAATCAAATTAAAAATTAAAATACAATTATAAATATTAATTTAAAAACTGCTTTTTATTACAAATTCTACTTTGTTTTTAAAATGTTTCATACACATGTGACCTGTATGAGCAAGTATTAGAATTAATGATGACTTTGCTTCCCAAACATTTTACCTAAAAGATCCACTTTCATTTAACTGTGAATATCTGGTTAAGAAGCAAAAGTCACCACATCTGACCTCTCAAAGAAACATGTGCATTGTAGCAATGCTGCTGTTTGGTTTCCAGGTGAAGGTGAATATCCTGGGTGAGGTGGTGGAGAAGGGCAGCACCAACCTGGGCGTGGACACAGAGAAGTTCAGCCTGCACTCGGCCATCTACTCTGCACGGCCAGATGTTCGCTGTCTATTTCACCTGCACACGCCGGCCACAGCTGCGGTGAGTCCATCTGGGCTTGTGCCAAAGAGATGCTGGCATTGACTCCCAGCTTAGTCCTGTCCTGAGTGGAGGAGACATCAGTGCACTCATGATGGACATATGCAAATACACACACAGGAATAAGGGATTTATTGATAAAACATTAATACTCTTAACATGAAAATACATCTGAAGTACACATTTAAGATTATTCATGATTAACAGAGTTGAATATTAGTTATTAGTTTTTCAATTAAGCATGATACATTATTTCATTCTCCAGTATTTTTTTGTGTGCAAAGCATATTCAACACTGTGAACGTGAGCCTGCTTCATGACCTTTGCTGCTACGACTGACAGCCGACTGTCTTCAGGTTTCAGCTATGAAGTGTGGCCTCCTGCCACTGTCCCATGAGGCCCTACTGGTTGGTGATGTGGCTTATTACGACTACAATGGAGTCATGGAGGAGGAGCAGGACAGAGTGGAGCTGCAGAAGAGCCTTGGGCCAACCTGTAAGGTGAGCACACCACAAGAGTAAAGCCATTTCATCTCATAATGGCGTATCATCGCCTGCGGTTCGTCCTCGTGTTCCTCCCGTGAGGGCCGTTTCTGCTGTGTAAGTACAGGGGGAAAAGATACATGAGGTGATGTCGTCTTCAAGAGGATTAATCACTGAAGCCGATGCTGGTGGAGGCATTGGACTCAATGCGCCTTCTCATTTTACAGCGTAATTCTTCAATAAACTGCGGAGCCCTTTATTCCTGTGTAAATGTTGACTTTATGATTTTGCAGGTTCTGGTGCTGAGGAATCATGGCATCGTGGCTCTCGGGGAGTCTGTGGAGGAGGCCTTCTACACCATCTACCACATCCAGGCTGCCTGCCAGATCCAGGTACACGCACACACACACACACACATACACTGCACTGACTAACAGCTGACGCACTGGAGACAAAGTGCTTTCACTGCATGTGTGTGTGGGGGTGTGAATGTGGGAGAGTGAGCTGGTATGTGTACATAATATAGAGGCAACATTTTTACACCTGGGCGGTTGCCCTTCTCATGGTACCCTTTCACTGTAATTCAGCCAGCAGCTCTGCACTGCAGTGTGCGTCCCTACAGGAGCGTCACTGCCAAAGAGACACTGCAGTATTCCTACAGGACCAACAGTGGCCTGTCGGGAAGCAGATACCTCTGTGTTAGGTTACTGATGTTTTATATGTTCCAATTTCACTGTAAATTTGATTGAGATGCTTTTGAGATGCAAGGCACTATACTGAATAAACTGTGTTAATGAAGAACTTTCTGAATGAAGAGAAGGGACAGCTCATTCTAAATCTGGTTTGGCTTAATTTTTATGCTGTCATTTTTTTGTTCAAGGTGACGGCTTTGTGCTGTGCCGGTGGGGAACATAATCTGATTCTGCTGGATCGCACCACCCATAAACCCAACCCAACCGGGACTGTTGGCTGGGCTGGCTCCACCTTTGGACCCCTGCACAAGAGCCGCATCGGGGAGCACGAGTTTGAAGCCCTCATGAGAACTTTGGATAACTTGGTAGGCAACAGTTTTACTAAGCAGAAACAAGAATACAGTGAAGATTTTAGGATGGAAAGGGTATTACAGAATTTGTTAAGAGTCACTTATCATGAAGACTGGCCCTACAGTTGAATAATGTCTATTTGAATGTAACCTTTGTCAGGGTTATCAAGCACATGGAGCACAGAGTTTAAAGCAGGCAGAATCCAGTGTTACTGAAGCGTGACCCACACTGAGGAATATTTCAGTCTAAACATGTTAATCATCCTTTTTTTTCAGTTTGTCTCGCAACTAATTTGCTTAACTTCTTTCTTTTGATATTTGCTAGAATAAATAGGTGACAAGCTAAATGGATTTACTTAACTAGGTGTGAGTGGGAGGTTTGCTGATTTACACAAACTGCAGGAGGTCTGTCAGCTGCAGCTCTTTATCCATGCAGCTCACTGTGGCTGCTGCTTCTTTTATTACCCTTCCCATGCAATATTAAAATGTGATCCAGTAACAAAAGACACAGAGAAAAATATCCACTTCTGGCTGTGTGGACCAACTTTTATTGAACAGAATCAGTTAGGTACTAATCCCAGATTTAGTTTGTATTGAAATTACCACAGTAAGTATTGTCTTGAGTATAAATAACATTCCTGTCAACATCCAAGTCCTAACTATGTCTATCCTTTTAATATTAAAGTTCCTGAGAAGACAAACAAAATTTATGTTTCACATCAGCTAAGATCTGCAGGGTCATTGCAACTCTAATGCAATGGATATAGTGTGTTTTCCTCCATGCAAAGTATTTTTACCCAACAAACTGTGCATCCTACAAACCTTTTGAGTTATCTGATGATGTACGTTAACATGGGAATCATCATGTGAACGCAGCTCTGGCACTGTAAAAAATATTTCACACACTTCCTGTTGCAGATCCACAGTGACAGCATAAGAGCCTTCCTGTGGTATGCCAGAGGAAAACCTCTAATGTAAAGTAGCAACATAAAATATTCAACTTGCATCAGCAGTAACTAAACAGCAAATAATTTAAGAGCGGATAGAGTTACAACTACAAACTCCTGCAATATACTGGGGCTACTAAAGGACTTTAAACATAGTGAGACTTGAAAATTTTGATTCCACTTTGTATCCTCTATGCATTATGCAATCACTGACATCAGTCAAAGGGTTGACTTTAATTATCTTAGTGGTGCTGGTAGGCAGGTTTTGTTATTGACCAAAAAGAAGCAAGTAAGCACATTTCCAAAAATGTTGAACTGTTCCCTTAAGTGCGGTGACACAGCTCAGCTGATGTCAGAGACCATAAAGGTTAAGCTGTGCTCCCAGACAGGACCAAAATAATCAGTGGTGTTCCCCCTGCTGCAGTAGACCAGTGGAAAAGTGCCTGCTTTCTGCACCATTGATGTTGTCTGCGGCATGTTTGCACCCTCAAGCTTCTCTCCACTGATGTATTTCAGGGCTACCGTACGGGCTATGCCTACCGTTTCCCTGTGCTGCTGGAACGATCACGGACACGGAGGGAGGTGGAAGTACCCGCAACCGCCACGGCCTTCCACCAGTTTGATGACGATGGAGTCCATCCGGCTCTGAGGCAGCACCCTTTTGCTCAGCGCCAGCAGCAGGAGAGGACTCGATGGCTCAACACCCCCAATACCTACCAAAAAGTCAGCCAGGAGCAAGCCAGCCCGGGACATCGTACCACTGTGAGGCTCTGAGAATCCAAATTACTTTAATTTAGTAGACATATCACACCATAAAATGAGTTCAGGAATCACATTCAATGAATTTGATGCCCGGTCACGTTTTGAATAACTGTGACGGTGCAAACTGTGGGACCAAAACCATTGCATTACACCTTTGTACAGACTGTGCTACATTGTGGCCAGACTTGATGCTTGAGACAGTTTGAAGCTACAGTTTAAGATTATGATATGAGCAGTAGACGGACACAGAAACAGAGTAACTGACTCATCATCTTTAGTTGGCTGTATGTAATTTGCACTCAGTCAATTATTTCTGTATCAAAGTCAACAGTTTTCTGATTCATATGGAGGTTGATGTACACTGTAGACCATTTGTTTTCATTTCTATGTACCTGAGAGAACAGATAAAGGAGAGGTGCAGTATTAAGTTCATTAGAGACAAGAACAATAAGTGATTGGTTGTCCTACATCAGTGGGAGGAGCTTGGCTCTCCCTTTCTGTTGTGTCTCCTTCTCAGCCCCTCCCACCCTCCTCTCTCTCCTCTTCTCTGCATTGCAGGTGAAAACCCACTGCTCTGCTATGACTACTGCAGTGCAGTCTGCCCCCTGGTGGACAGACATCCACATGATCAAAGCTGCTTGATTATAAACAGTTTTAAAAGGGAAAAGAAAAAATAACTTTTTGATGAAAGCAAGGGGCTGTTTTCTTATAACACAGACAGGATCCTCTACATTTTAGACTTACAGAGGCTTAAAATTTGGCTAAATTTTCTTTTACCTTAGATAATGAATGTTGTTTTGATGATAGTTTTGTTTTCTTCAGTGGTTAAAGACAGAAGAGGTGACACAAGCTGGCAGCACAGCAATCAAGATAGAGAACCCAAACCAGTTTGTGCCTCTATTTACTAACCCTCAAGAGGTGATTGAGACACGAAACAAGGTGACTTTTCCTTGCTTTTGGCCTTTTCTGCCTCCCACAAGTTTAACTTTGTCTTCTGTCACAGTTATCAGGAATGTCATATCTGGCTTTTTTTTCCTTGTCAGATCCGACAGCAGAATCGTCAGGACATGAAGACAGCAGGACCACAGTCTCAAGTCCTTGCCAGTGTTATAACAGTTGACAGTCCTCCGGTATACTGTTGTCACTGTGCTAACTAAACATTTTTCTTCTTCGTCCAGAGTAATTTGCTGTAACTTTGTGTCTCTTCTTGTCTGTTAGTCTCCTGTAAGCCCACCTAAAGACCCACCAGAGCCAGAACCTCCCAACCCCTTCAACCAGCTGACAGACCAGGAGCTGGAGGAGTACCGCAAGGAGGTGCAAAGGAAACAGGATGGAGGGACTAATGGTATCACTCATTCATCTCAAATGAGTTGATTCAGTAACTGTATGAAATCTATTTAGTTTCTTAACCATGCAGTCACAGTACTAGAATAAGCAGTAAATGCCCATTTGTGAATATAGCCGAGGTGTGGACTCACAAATTTGATTGCTTAAGATTTGACAACAGACTTGACAAGATCAAAAAAAGACTAGCAAATCAACTTGGACTTAAACACCAGTTGCTCATGATTTTACATGGATGATGGACTTGACGATACTTGGTATTTTACCCCAAACCAAAAGATTCAAAATATTCGAATAAAAATTTGTGCCCCTGATCTATTCATTCACTTAATTTCTTGAATCATCTGATGTAAATGTTATGTATTCTCAACAAATCAGTGCTTCGTTCCACTGATACACTTTGATTTAGTTGATCTACAGCATCCAATAAAGCTGAGGGAGAGAAGCCCTGGGCTGAGCTGAATTGGAATTGGAAAAAACTGACACAAAAAATCATTTTGTTCACACACAGAAACTATGTGGTGGTCAACAATATGCATGCAAAACATGTGAGCTGAAAATTACACACGAAGACACAACAATTTTCAAATTCATTTGACATTTGAAGCTTTACAAAGAACAGGAAGACAAAGATCTGTTTTTGAAATGGCATTACATTTGGTAAGGAGCACATTATGAATTGTTTACGACTTGGGACTTGTCACTTGTTTCTTAACTCACACTGTTTTAATTTTGACTTGAGTGCTTGAGGCCATCTTATGACGTAAAACAGAGACTTGTTTTTTTGTACTTTCCTCATATTTGGCTGGTAGCATGTTAGCAAACAGCACTCTCAAACGTGATAGTTGAGCCATGGGCAAAAAAATTCACTGTTCTTGAAGACCTGCCAGCAGATGTTAAAATCTGCCCTTAAATGCCACAAGAATGCCCATCAGTGAGGTCTGCTACTAAAGACAGAGTGGCAGGACCTCTTGAACGTTAGCTTAAACTAGGTACCAAACTGGAAAAGCTGGTGCTCAACACGTTATCTAGCTTGTGAACAAGTTAGCTAACAAGCTAGCTGTTTGGAGGTAAGACAGCTAACATTAGCCACACAGTCCTTTTGGTGCTCTGCTTTGTAAATATGGAACGGATAAAAAATAAACTATGCACTCAAGCCAACAAAAAATCAAGAAAGGGCTAAATAAATGATCAAGAAAAATACTAAAAGTTTCAGTTCATTTTATCGATTGTTTGAAGATAAAACTATCTTTACCAACTGGCAAGAGATTAGGACTGAAACTTAAAGCTTATTTTATATATTTTAGTTACTTAACCAGGTATATTTAACATTTATGTATTCACTCAGAATTTAGATCTGTCTGACCTTGAACTGTCTTTTACTCCCGGCCTTTTAGCACCATGGAGGTGTCTATTTGGCTTTATAGTGTTGTAAAGGCAGCTTAATATGCCATTCCCTCACTCCAACTATTATTGTTTTTCACAATTTCTTCTAACCCTCTTAAAGGTGCTGTGTGTAGAATTTTAAATGCCATTATAAGCTATCACTCTCAAGTTAAACCTGCTCCATCTTGGTAAGAACCTGTGAAGTCTTCAGCTGTTTCTGCACTTTCCCACCTTCATCATTTTGTGCTGTGAAGTGAGCATGTGCTTTCCTTCTGAATGCTCTAAAATTGTACAAAATGGAAAGTGCAGTGTAGATGCTGATAGAGGCTGTCATTTACTAATGTTTTAGAAGGTACGGATATTTTTTTTTAAGTCAAAATGCTACACACAGCCCCTTAAAGCACTGTGACTGTTATGTAAACTGTGTTCACTTCTCTTTGTCTCACAAATCTAACCTCCTGCACAGCTGAACCCTCACAGTCCATCACTGTGTGTCTCTGTGTGTGTGTGTTTGTGTGAGTAGGGGAGGAGGTGGCAAGTGACAAGGAGTCTCTCCCTGCTACCTCCCCCACAAAGGGCCCTCCGCCCAGCCAAGCTCCTCTCTCAGGTGAGGCTTGGAGGAGCGCTGACTTTCTGCCCTGCTTGCCTTGCATACTGTGCATTTGACCTTAATCATGCTTCAAGTCTTTCATAAACTCATCATGTCTCTGCCCTCAAACGCTTCATATGCTCCCTGACAACCATGTTACACCTTCTCACCTCAAGGATTTGCCTTGGAGGCAGCATCAATCTGAATAAAGGGGTTAAAGATAATTGTCTCTTCATGGTGACAGAATCTTACAAAATTCTCTAAATATAAATTTAAACCATTTAATTTAAGCCATTTAAACATAGAGCACAACTTGTGTATGTATTTTTGTAGGCCAGCACAGAAGCTGACATTGCCCTCTGTCCCTTGACCATAATCCAACAGAATGTTTCTGTTGACTTTTACATTATAGAAAAAATAAGTTCTGGGGCAAAAAAAGTTTGGGACACTTTCATATTTATTTCAACAAGAGAATCTTGAAAAATGAGCGCCACTATGATGAGGTTTAAAATGTAAATGTAGTTGTAAATATAAAAAGCTTACATCAGGCAATAAGTAGACAACAACAGTCACATGACTTCAATGTTACCAACACTAGGCTTCCTACTGCATAGACTACACACACATTTAAACATGATAAACCTACAAGATGGGAGGTTTAAGTAGGTTAAGTTTGTAAAAGTGCCATTTTCTACAGAAAATAAAAATTGGACAGCATGTTATGTGGATTCTTTGGATTAGAAAGCTACCTCATTCACTGCTGGTGCTCCCAGTGATGTGAACATGCTAAATACCTGAAGGAGTGACATGGGAGGTCATGTTTTGTTCGCGTGTGCAATTGATCTTTATATTATGAGACACTTTGACTGGAAATAGCAGGAAAACCCAAGTTCAGCTCATGGCAATAGTAGCCTGTGTAACTCTACCTTTAAGTCAGCATTACTCTGGAAATTTCTTAAATAAACTGAATTTCAGACATTTTTCTGTTATCAATCCCACCTGTGTAAGTCAAAATGTCCAGTACAAGATTGTGACTGATGTACATTTGCCACATTTCAGCCCTGTCAATTCCATCTGTCACTGTACCCACTGTGTGTGTTGTACTCTCTCCTTGTGTACCTGTCTGTCTGTCAATCTGTCTGTCCTTTTTTCTGTGTCACTCCACACTGATTCATAGGGCACACTTCTGGTGCTTTGGTCTTGTCTCACTAGTAAGTACAGCGAAACAGTATGACAACCCACGTCTCAATAAGCAAGCATGTTCATCTGCAGTGACATGTCTAGCATGTAGCTTTGCAGCTCCACCCAACTGCAGCCTCTCTGTCCTGTCACTGAATGCTCTGTTTGTGCTTTCTTCTTCAAAAATACTCGGAGCAGAGGAGGCAAAGACCGACTCTCCAGCCATACAAAACGGAGGCGAGGAGGAGAAGCAGACGACAGAGGAACTTGAGAAAGGGATGAAGGCTCTTTCAACCAACGACACCTCCTCCCCACCTGCTGCTCCACCTGCCAAACCACAGGGTGGCACCCCAGAGGGTTCACCCTCAAAGTCTCCATCCAAAAAGAAAAAGAAGTTCAAGCCGCCATCGTTTCTGAAAAAGAGCAAGAAGCAGAAGGAGAAAGCAGAGACCTGAAGCACCCAGACACACCAGACCTCGGTGAAATACTACTGTGAAACATTTCTTGGTGTATGACGGAGTAGTGGATGAGTTAACCACATCAGATCTATTCAAACCTGGCAGTTAAGATGTCATTCACAGATATGGTTTACTAAGTTGACCCTCAAACACTTTACTGTAACCCGAGTACTTGTCGATTTGAGCAATGTGATGATTTATTTTAAGCTTAAATGATAACTGATTTCACATACTATTTGACCCAGGTCGGATTCAACATTTTGACGCACTACTCCTTGTCACACACACACACACACACACACACACACATGCAATCAGAGTCCCGGTATTACTCACTCTTTTCACCTGCTGTGCTATCAAATCATTACTTAACTTCACTGTATAGGCACTGTATGACATGTTCCTTTCTACGATTGGGGTTACCAGTGTGAATCTGTGCACTTGCAACTGTTTCATACCATTTTTTATCTTCATATTTGCAAGACATGATGGACATTTACATTCTCTTGAATTATGCAGCCCTTATTCATGTATAGGAACCTACCATATGTATATTGACATTCTAGTATGTTGCATTTGTTCCTCATCATAGGCATCTTCTTGTCATGATTTGGTTCTAATTATCAGATAAATGTTGCAGGTATACAATATGAGCACCAGTGCAGTACATGTAGAAATATACTGATAGTTACTGATTGTGCTCTTCTGAATGCTGGTTTTGTGTTAAACTATCAGCCTTTTAACATTATCCAAGCAGGGATGAATTAAGAAAAAGACAGCAGGGAAAATATACCGGCTCGAAACAAAACACCAGACGCTACAAGTGCTATTGTTACGCAAGAGGGATAAAGGATAAAGAGCTTCGCTTGTCAATGCAGTTTGAAACCCAGTGATAGAAGATACTGAAGGTACTAAACATTCCACTTTTCTCATTTTTCTTCAGATGTACGTGTGCAAAATACCTCTTAACAATTGTAATTATTTTCTGTTAACCAGTAGCTGTTATCAAAATGCAGATGTGTGATGTTTGCTCATGGTTTTAATTTTATTTTTTATTAGGATGTACAAGTGAGTGTTGCCAGGTTACCATGTATCAGTCATTAAAGATCAAATTTGATTTAAAACCAACAAGACATCTGTTTTGTGTTAAGCACTTTTTTCTCTCTTCCCCACTTGCCAATTGAAGTCTGTCACTCTGCAGGGCTATGGTAAGATTTGATTGGAGTGCCACAAAAGTGTGATTTCAAAACACAGACTTGCACAGTGGGAAATCATTTGTGTTTCTGTATTGTTTTTGTATTAATAATTCACAAAAAAGTCTTGATAGCAACATATATGAAGTCTATGGCAAAAGACTATCGCTGCTATTGATTCAACAACTAATAAATTCTTGTTTTATTTCTATAAAATTTCAGTTTCTGTTTTTAAAAATATTTTTCTTACAAGGGTCTTGACTAAATTATTAGTTGATGCTGGAGTATGGACTTAGCAGTGGTTTGCTTCAATGTCTACTTTGATTTCTAAAATTGTTTCATTGATGTGTACCATCCCAAAACACAGTTCATGTCTACAGATGGTGTTTATGCAGACGGTGATGAAGTATTTGTGTTGCCATAAGGCAACACAGATGAGGACCCGCTAGATGTCCCCTAAAAGCTTTATGTATTCAAACTGTGAGCGAGGAAATGAAAGGAGCTTACCCCGGATCGATAGGGGGCGATCTTCCACAGAAGAATCACCGGAAACTCCATATTAACAGCAGGCGACAACCAAAGCCTGCTTTGAAATAGTGAGCGGCCATTACCCTTTGCGAAATACAAATAACCAATTATTTGTTACTTTTTCTCACCCTAGCCTTTTCTACTTAGTTTTATCTCGATTAGGTTAGGTTAGTTTTTCGGTTAGGTTTTGATACATCAGTAAGATGGGCAGAAGCAGGAGTCGAACTCCTCCTAGACGAGGTAAGCAACTGGCAACTAACGTTAGCTAAGAAAGCTGTTGTTAACATTTTGTAGCTTACCGTATTATTTACTTTTGCACAAGAGGAGAGGAAGTACTCATTTGAGAAGTGTCAGCGGACTTGGTTTCTATCCTAAACACAAACTTCACACCTTGAATGTGACTCACGGTGCAAAACTAAAATATTCACTGTCTGTTGGATAAAGCAAATGTCCCATGATGCAGCGTTAATGGTGCTCATTGCGTAACGTTAACGTAGACAGTAGTTTAATCACAATGAATTACATTCAATCATAATTATAGTTTGGAAAAAAAAATGCATAAAAGTAATGTAATGGTGTTTTTTTAATCGCATTAACTGCATTATGAAGTAGCTTAGTGTTGAATTCGTAAAAACTCAAACAATGTTTGGCGTGTGCAGAATCTACTGTAGCTTAAAAGCTTATGGTTATATTCGGCTGGTTTCGTGTTTTTTGGGTTTTGATACTAAATGCCAGTCGAAAAGTTAAAGCCTAAGGACCTTATCTATCTTGCCCCAGCAGTCGCACTAAGACTTTGCATAGATCAATATTTTTGAAAAAAATGTCCCGTTCACCGTTTTATTAAACCTTTTTAGTGTATCCCTGTTCGACGGTAACCATTGATGATATTTATATCTGAACAATGGAGCTGAAAACAACTGGAGTTAGTAATGTAGTATATTGATGATATTGTCTTACATGTCAACACCAGAGAGGGTCATGTCTTCAAATTATACTAACTTAAATACTCAAAGTACTACAAATTTGACAACTTAATTTTCGGAGTTTTTGCCATTCAGTGTGAAGACTGAACAGCAACAATCTTCATCGAGAAGAATGTGTCAGTGTGCGGATGCCCTGTTTTAAATCTGTCGGTCTGCCGTTGATGTTATGATGTCATTCCTGCAGAGAGGAGGCGTTCGCGCTCAGCATCACGGGAGCGTGAGCGAAGGAGACGGGAAAGGGATCGCTCTCGTTCTCGAGATCGGGACCGAGACCGGCGGAGAAGTCGCTCACGATCTCCTCACAGGAGGCGTTCAAGGTGAGGAGATAGTTGTTGATGTACTGGATGGACCCATCCTTTTCTATTTAGATTCTGACCAATGCAAAAACCAATGCAAAATCCAAAAAAAAGTGAGATTAAAATTTTTTATTTACAGAATTGTATATTATTTAAATGGCCACCACATATTACTCTCAAATCAACCTACAGTCACTTAGAGCTACATTTCCACTCAGCCTTCAGTTTGCTACGTATGAACAAGTTTGTTTCATCCCGATGTTTCATGCTTACTGATCCGAAACTGGAGCCAGAGACAATGCAGTCTGTTGAATGGTCAGAGCAATAGGAGCAACCAGAGTTGTTTTGTAATGTCAGATCTCCTTTTTCTGCAGTATTTTTTCTTTCTTCCTGCAGCCTTTTGTGCATCAAAACTTGTCTTCCTAATTTAATATGCTCCCAAATAAAGTAGCAGAAATAAATTCGACTTGACTTCAATACATGAATCATTTCATCAATACATAAACAATTAGAGTTATAACAAAATTAAAACTAACAAAATATTACATTAGCACAGATTGGGACAGTCTCTCCAGG
>JAPZDY010000022.1:4283202-4303682 GCA_029783645.1 Ctenochaetus hawaiiensis
TCACCATTTTTACTTCTAAAATCCACTTGTTAAATTAGGTACATAATAACATAATAAAAAATAGACCAAAATAGAAATGACTCGATATCACTACTTTACACCAGGGTACACACTGTATCATTGTTTCAGGATTTTCATTCATTCCCAATCACAATACTGATATTGTTATTTGCTCTGTGAGGGTTTTTCACCGGTGATGGTAGCTCTGCTTTGTTCAAATGCCCCAGAAAGCCATGCAGAAAAACCAGTATGCACAATACTGGCCCTAAGTCAGAATGATATAAATGTAATCTAGCCAATACAATTAGACCATTCTTTTCATGCAAAAACATGCAAAAATGCTTGCTGTTAAAAAAGCTATATTTATGCTCCTGGTGTCTTTGTGTTGCAGCAAACCCTAAGTTGGTCTCTCTGTGGACAGGACAGACTTACTGAATGATGCACCCTAAAAATGTTTTATGTTTATGCACCAAAACTTATTGATTAGGATTAGCATCTCAGGAGGCGTGTGGTGTTGTGAAGACCACATTTGACCCTTTTCTCAAACCCTGTAAGCTTCCTTTCTGTGTCTGATGGAAGAACAGCGCCCCCCTTCTGTTGTTTGTTGTAAAGCACCACAGAATACATGCCATGAAATCAGACCCGTGGCATTATCTGCATGCCAGAGACGGTGTACAGGGACTGCTCAAGGCTGCCAACTGTGGCTTTGTTTGTTTATGGTGATTACACTGTTCTCTCAGTTTTAATGTGGTAGTAGTTTATTGATGCAAAAGCACTGCATGTTGCACCTGTGCACCGAACTAAAAGTCACTTTATGACACTGCAGCAAACCCAGCAGTCTTGTATTACGGCGCATGCAATCGATCAGTTGACTGAGTGAATGAGGATTTAATGGCACATATCACTTTACTTACTGATATGATGCTTTCAGTAAAATGAATTAAATAAAGTTGGCGCTTGGTAACAATAAAAGGGATGGAGAGGCTGAGCAAGCCACTTAAACAGACATGTCTGGCTACCTGTTATTTCCTGCTGAGTCACAGGCATCCTGTCTCTGAAAGAGGCCCTCCTGTTACCAAAATGACCCCCCCTCCCTTGCTCACACACACAAAACACAGAGTGTCTCTGTGTGAGTGTGTCTTTCACTCACAGTTTCTCAGTCATGATGGACTGAACCATAATGTTGTGTGTGGTCCACTGACTTTTCATACATTACTGTGTTGCTGAAACATAATGTGAGGGGCAAGCCATGATCATTATGTGGTGTGTTTGTATATTCTCGGTTTCTCGCTCTGAGCTTGGGCCATGATCAATAGAGACATCACAATTTTTTATTATGTACCGCAGGCCACACATCAGTATAAGCTTAAATGTATGATTATATATTATATCCCCATTAAATCCACAGTCATTTGCCCAATTATGCATTCAGTTGCTGGTTTATAGGTCATATTTAGCTTAGATAAATACAACCTAATACAGGGGTTGAAAGTGTTTTAGAGAGCTGTCATTTCAACTATATGTCATTTTGTAGTTTGTGGTGATGTTGGACTGTATTACATTGTGCAGAAAGGTTTTCTTTTACTTAGCCAACCACCATTGGTATAAACAGACTGGAAAAAATACTAGAAATACCTATCAGTATAATACACATACTGCACCCTCAGAAATTAGGGTGCAATCGATTCAAAAACTCTATAAAGCTACGTCAACAAAGGCCAATGATTATAACTGTCGTGAGGCTGTATCAGACTGAATTAGTTTTAGAAGGATGTTGCTAAAAAACTGACCACTGAGGTTAAATGTAAGTGAATGCATTGCTTTCAATAAGAGAAAGGACATGTGTTTATACATGCAACATCAGTTCTGATCTACCGGACATGTGAAGCATTGCTGATGTTTTAGCATCCCCTAGTGGTTAACTCGTGTTAGGAAAAATCAAAGGGCTTCACAATTTTATAAGTAAAAGAAAAATCTAGAGACTGGACTGTCTTAACAGAAGAGAAAAGAGAGAAAAATAACTGATGTGATGTGCATCGAAATCAACTTCAAATATGCTTTCTCATAAAAGACAATGAACATTTTTCTTTAACTGTGTGTTCTAAAGACAATTTTAAAACTAATCTCATTATTTGCTTTGGAGATATTGCTGAGCATTTTTTTACTAGATACAAAAGAGAGACTACCTGTATTAATTAAACTATTTTATTTGCACTGAAAAAAACACATTTCCACTGAAAAAAACATTATGTTATAATGTCTTCTATGTAGCCATTCCCTTATGCCAGCTGTAGAATAATCAAAACATCATCAAAAATCATTCTACGGTGATTTAGTAAGACTTGGCAGCGGCTACACATTTTCACTGTTTCGGCTGTGTGCCAGACTGGCAGGGTGGACAGGGGCAGAGCAGGCGCCTGGTGTTATGTTTGGAGGTGTTAAGGCTGCAGTCCTGTGGGCTGGGGCTCTCGCGCTTGCAGAGGCGTGGTCCTTCTCCAGCTTGAATCAGGACCGAGGCCAGCGACAGTTCTGCGCAGCACACCACCCAGGCCCAACATGACATTTTTACCAAGAGTGACCAAATACTGCATGATGATTTTTTACTCTGACTCAAGAGAAACGTATGCATTGTATACTTAAGAATATAGTTTTGACAAACACAGGATCAACTTCTGTCCATATTGAGTTATCCACGATATTAGGTCTGCACACATTTTAAGACATACATAGAAGTTAAGAATTTTATATAGACTTTATATCAGGGCAAAATACATGCTCTTGTTGCTGTTGTGACTTGTGAACAGGGCTGCGGTTTTTATGCCTAATAAAACATAGTTGATTTGGTTTTGTTGTGTTGTAATATGTTGATGACCAACAAGTTATCATTATTTAATAGTCCAGCGCGGTAGATGAGACTGCGATGATGTGGGTGTGCAAGAATCAGGCTACTAAAGCGAGTCTCATCCTGTATTCCGATATTGCGGAGGTCGGGCGGATTAGGCCGGCTGGATACAGACTGCAGCATCAAAACACACTCTGGCGCACAGCTCCACACATCGATCCATTCTGCCATTCTGCTGGGACAGCAAAGAAAAACTGCAATGACAGAGGACCGTATGGACTATACAGTAACACGAGACAGTCCAGTGGGAATGGTAAATGTACAGGGAAAATGTGACACGTGTGATTTTAATGTGATAAGTTTAGACCTTAAGAGGAGAATGTGAGTTTATAAGAGCATAAAAAGTAAGAATCACTATAACTCATAAGCTCTCTGGTCAATCAGATACAGCTCCTATACAAAACGTGATCTTCATGTAGAGTTGCTATGTGATGATGCTACGAGGCAGAATAGAGGATCCGCATGAGTGAATTTGTGTCTCCCCAGAGGGTGGAGGCTTTCTGCAAAAGCTTGCAGGTTTCCCCCCATCTTCTGATGTCTCTGCGTCAAATGATGCGCCGGCGCCTTCACTATAAAAGCACCTGTCCTGGCTAGACTCACTCGCATCTCACGTTCTCTCTCTCTCTCTCACACACACACACTCACCCTCACACACTCTTAAACTCCACACACACTCTCTCCCTCCTCCGTAAAGACAAGTGGGACCGGACTCCACCAAGCTAAAGGAAACATGAGTTACTCCAGCGACATTTACACCAGCAGCTCCTATCGGAAGATCTTCGGAGATGCCCCCCGGTCCGGGCGAGTGGGTCTGGGCAGCAGCAGCCCGTCCCGCCTGCACTCTGCGGGATACCGCAGCGGCCACCGTGTCTATGGATCCCCCTCCGTGATATCCTCCACCACCTACCGCAGGACGGCGGCGCCAGGCCGAGTCTTCTCCTCCATGCCGGACTCCATGATGGACCTGACCCAGTCCACCGCGGTCACCAACGAGCTCAAGATCATCCGCACCAACGAGAAAGAGCAGCTGCAGGGCCTGAACGACCGCTTTGTGTCTTTCATTGAGAAAGTGCACAACCTTGAGCAGCAGAATAAAGTCCTGGAGGCAGAGGTCACGATGCTGCGCCAGCGCAACAACGAGCCCTCGCGCCTGCACGAGCTCTACGAACAGGAGATCCGCGAGCTGCGGGCGCGCGTGGAGGAGCTGACGCATGAGAAGAGCCAGATGCACCTGGACTGCGTGCAAATGAACGAGACGCTGGACCGCGTAAGGGAGAAGCTAGAGGAGGAGACCAGGATGCGCGAGGAGGCGGAGAACACCCTGAAGGGCTACCGGAAGGACGTGGACGACGCTACCCTGGTGCGCCTGGAGCTGGAGAAGAAAGTGGAGTCGCTGCTGGACGAGATTGCTTTCCTGAGGAAAGTTCATGAGGAGGAACTGCAAGAGTTGCAGGCGTCTCTGCAGGCCACACAGGTAGACAACACACCCCCTCTGCGTGCCGACCTGTGCGTCACTGACAGGTGGTACTATAGTTCACTTGTTAGATTTTATCATCAACCGCAATTTGATACCTAAATATGTTCAATACTCATGTCTCTGTTTTAATGTCACAACCGTAGCCTTCATGATTTAGAATACACCAAAACATTACTGTAATATTTTTTAACTTGTGGGGACTCGAAAGACTTTACCCTGATAAACTTTACGGACGGCGATTCCCTGTATTCCCCACTAAATTGACTAGAATATAGCATTCCTAGGAAAAAACAAATGATAAAATTGTTGATATTCTCTATGTACGACATATTGCGTCCTCAACTAACTGCGCACTAGATAATTGATGGCACTGCAGTTCCGTTTCGGCACCGCGCGCTGTCCCTCCCTCCCTCCCTCCTCAAGTCTCGAGCGTCCCTGCCGCGTCCCGCGCGCTTCGTGCAAACTTTGAAATGTTTTTTTTTTTGAGCGTGTAAGTAGCATACTGACGGTCCATTGACGTTTTATCAAGTAAATGTCGTTGAACTGCATTATTTGTAGGAATATTTCGTGAGTACCACGTTAAAGGGGGTATTTTTAAGGGCTCTTCTTTAAATATACTTAGGCCCATGCCTATCCCTGGTTTGCCGGGGTCATGAAGCCATAAACTCAGGGGACGGTACTGTAAGCCCTGCCATTAACCCGTCAATATTTAAGGGATAATAGAGAGTATTTCTTTGTTTCGTTCAAGGAGTCGGAGTGGGAAACTAGCACCAACCAAATACTGTTCAAATATTAAATGTCTCATTGGCGTAGATTTCAGACTCAAAATACAAATTTACTATTGCGTGGCTGGTGACTTTGATCATTTTATCTGTCACTGCCTGCTAGATGTTGATGTCTAAAAAAATAATTTCCAACTATGCAAGGATTTCAGGTTTGGGGATGAAGAGGGGAGGGAGAGAAAAACTGCGGATATATAGCGCATTATTCAGGGGTGTGGTCGTCCCTAGGTGCAGCGGGCAGGACCAACCCTGCGAGGTACATGAGCAACTGTTTCCATGTGCAATTACAACTAAACTGTTTTTAAAGCAACACAGCAGTAAAACTCAGTTTTGACAGAAAATAAAAAAGTCAGGAATGTCTTTTCCAGAGAGCACACTCGCGCCAGCACAAGACAGGTTGTTTTCATTAACAGAATAATCAATAATATCGATACGTGTACTGCAAACATAGCAACTACAGTAGGAGGTCTGAGCATTGAAAAGACCTATGATGTGGGTCTGTTGAACTGCATCAAAGCTCATCACGCTGCAAATGAAGTAACGAAAAACGAGAAGAGCACAGACGTCGAAGTATAAGAGCAGCAGCAACTTTGTCCTTCACCAGAAATCAATTCATTGAATATGCTGTAGAGTAGCTAAATCTTGCAGTGAACTGATGGTTGCTGGGTAGATTTCTCCAGGGTTTCTGCTGTTCCCTGCAGGGAATATGATTGCCATCTAAGCTATTGACAGCACAGCTTTCTCCAGCAGAGAAGCCTGAGTCAGCGAGTCGATTCATCAGTCCACCTCAGTGGACCTGCACCTCAGCCCATCAACATCCTGCTCAGCTTATGCATATATGTATACAGTATGCCACCAGAGGCAATACAGTCTAATTATAGCGCAGAAAAAGAGTGTGCATTTAAAAAGAGCCAAGGGCAATAAAGACAGCAGCATGCACCTGCAGGCAGTTTAAACATTATATTATCTTGTATAGTTAGATAACAAGCTTAATCCATGTCGGCATAATACAAAATCACTGTTTTCATCAGGCTGGTCGATTGATAAATGCTTTTTTGTCATCCATGAAATACAATAAGTTCAGCTAACCAGTGTGTCACAGTGTCTTCAAATTACAGTCAATGCTGCTCAAAGAACAGATAAAAAGGAAGTAAACTGGCTAGATGAACAGAGAAGCATTAAGGGATACTGCCACTAAATTTTCCAATCTGAACAGGGATTCAAACGACCAGGTGACTTCCTGGTTGTCAGCCTGCACTTCAGACTTCTCCTCTCCAATTAATTAGGTCACTTTCAACTGTATTTGGTGTTTTTATCAAATTAGATTGCTCATCAGTCACAACAAGTGTAGTTTATCTGGTTATGAATCAATTTTAATAACTCAAATAGTTTTTAATCAGTAAGAAAAAGAAGTACACGTACCTTTTTCAAAAGAAAAAAACACTTAAGTTAAAAAAACTTCCCATCATTTTTGTCTCTTCCACATTCAGGTGTCTGTGGAGATGGATGTGAGTAAACCAGACCTGACCGCCGCCCTGAAGGACATCCGGGCTCAGTATGAGAACCTGTCAGCCAGGAACCAGGCCCAGGCGGAGGAGTGGTACCGCTCCAAGTTTGCCAGCGTGACTGAGGCAGCAGCTCGCAACCAGGATGCCATCAAGGTCTCGAAGGAAGAGCTGAGCGAGTACCGTAGGCAGGTGCAAGCCCGCACCCTTGAGATTGAGGCCCTCAGGGGCCACAACGAGGCTCTGGAAAGGCAGATTGCAGAGATGGAAGATCGCCATAACAATGAAATTGGAGAGATGCAGGTAAGCAAATGACTAAGCATAGAGAAATTATGGTTTCATTTTATTTTTTAAGATTTAATCAACCTTTATTTAATCAAGTCCAAGTGAGGTTTGAAACCTTGTTGCCAGAAAGAGACCTGGACAGAAGCTGCAGACAACAGGCAACAGATAAAACAATACTTATATCATTTAAAAATATAAGCCATGTGTCTCAAGGCTAAAAGTGGACCTTTGAAGACAGTTAACAACAAGGTCATTTACCACAGAAATTACAAGTCCTGAATTCTTCCAGAGACATCAGACTTATGACCCAGAGGGCTGATTTTTAAGTTTCTGAAGTTTCCTGTGTCACCGTTGACAGACGATGAAATGAAAACAAACAAACTGGAATTTTAGTAATTCAATACTAAACACTGACTCACTCCTTGTTCAGTGTGATGAGACCTATACTTAATTGTTCACAAGTGCATCTCCAAGCTCTTTACAAGAGCATAACAAAACCAGTAGTATTTCCTGATATGGCTTTGTGTGTATATGTGTTTGTGTGTGTATAGGACACCATTCAGCAGCTGGAGGCAGCCCTGCGCAGCACCAAAGGAGAAATGTCCCGTCACCTGCGTGAATACCAGGACCTGCTTAACGTCAAGATGGCACTGGACATTGAGATCGCTGCCTACAGGTGGGCTGCATTACAAACAATATAGCACTCATCAGTTTGGGAGATTGAACTTATTGTAATCTAAGTGTTAGACTCTACATTTTTTAAATACATGGTCCCATATAATCTGCATTTTTAGTCATTTATTTAACAAAAAAAATTTAAATGTATTATGCATTTTGTTTCTCCCACCTTCATATTTCTGACGTTTGGTGTCCACATTAAAAGAAAAATCTAATCATCTCAGCTTACAGGAACCTTTTCAAAATCTAACTTTTTTGTCGTTGACAGTTTGAATTGAAAGCTTTTTAAATTTCATGGACATGCTTCCAGGTACAAGTTTTTTAAGCTTAACTAAGTTTTACAAGTTTTTTGAAAAATTTCATCAAAACAACAATGAGCTTCCATTCCACTGTTTATTTAAAGTGTGTTTTAAATAAAATCCTCTGGGCTTCTGGTGGCCTATTTTTTAAGGTCTTGTGTGTAATCCTCTGTTTGATTAGGGCCAGTTTCCACTGCCTCGTGTCACAACACCCTCTGTTTTCCCACTGCAATATAGTGGATGAGTGGAAATGATGCAATGTGAAACCGTATAATAATCTCGCTCAGCTACTGTGATAATCTGGGCAAATACACTGAAACAGACAGCAGAGTTGTTGCCACTGATACTTCAGTGACATTAGATCCCTCAGAAGAGATACACTGGGATATTAATAGTAATGAAACCAGACTAAAGGCGACGTCATCGTTTTTCCCTTGTCTGCCTCTCTCTCTGTCTCTGCAGGAAGTTGCTGGAAGGTGAGGAGTGCCGCCTCAGCTCTGTTGGCGGAGCCATGGTCCAGTCCGGCTACCCAGGCTTCTCCTATGCATCTGCCCGCACCTATACTCTCGGAGCCTACAGGAAGTCCAGTGCCAAGCCTGAGGAAGAAGAGGAGGAGGCAGAAGAGGAGGAGGAGGAAGAGGAGGGAGAGGAGAATGAGGAGGAGGGCGAGGAGGGAGAAGAGGGAGAGGAGGGAGATGACCAGGAGGAAGGCGAGGGCGAGGGTGAGGGTGAGGGTGATGAGGAGGAAGAAGTGGAGGAGGAGAAGCCAAAAGAGAAGGATGAGAAGGAGAAGAAGAAGGAGAGCCCCACCGGCAAGAACAGCAAGAGCTAAACAGCTTGTGTCAATATCATCATCTCCATCACCATCAATGACATATTCCTCATCCCACCAGGCACTTAAATGGATCTGGTCCCTGTTCACATCATCGCTGTTACACACAAACACACACTATTCTGCACATTCCAGATGCCTCACACCTTCTGTGTTTTTCTGTCTCTGTTAGCTCTGTGTTTCAGAAGTGATTAGTACAACTTTATTAGGTAGAGAAAGAATTTCAGACTGGAATATATAGACTACAATGGCAGTTTAAACATTCACACACTCAACAGTGGTTGTCATTATCTTACATCAAGCGCAGAGAGACATGCAGAAAGCTAGCATGATGTCACTAAATTTCCTTAGTTTGTAATGAGAGATGTTTTTTTTCTCGTGTGAGCAACAGTAAATGTGCCATTAATGATCAATAGTCACAGTAAGAGCCAACAAAACCTTGAAAGTAACAATACTGTCAGCACATAGACTTAAAGATAAACGCACAGATCTTGGAGCATGAGAAACAGCCAGTCCAACTTTTACGGTGCTATTTGATTTTTACATATAAAAAGTTGGGGAGTACTGTAAGATTGATTATATCACAGACTGAAGCTCTACCAGCGTATTCCTGAATGTCAGCTTGTTGCACAGAAATATTTTATGGAAAAATTTCTTCTATTTAAACTGTGAGTGGGACCCCACAGTTTGCACAGCAGGTGAATGCTTTCCACTCCCCTCTTTCATCCACTCTTTCTCATCACTCTTCACTTAGTTCTGCATCTCATCCCACCATGACAAAATGAAATGTACCACTAACCAGTCAAGCCCTTCCATTCTCTTTAAGTCACTGCAGTGTCATAGCACGGCAATAATTGCAACTTGGAACTCAGAAAAACTGTAAATAGAAAATGTATTGTGAGAGTGGGTGGTATTTTCAGATGCTGGAAAGAAGTGCTGCAGCTTCACCGTGAGGGAGTGCATCCTTGGAAATGAAAAATGTAGAGTTTAAATTGCTTATATATATATAATTTCTGGGGAATATGAATCACCCCTCCCCTCGATTGATTCATTTGTCAACAAATTTATCAGCCATCTCATCTGTCAGAGTTAAGCAATTATCTGCAAGTCTATAGCTTTCATTTCTTTCAACTCCTCATAAAGAAAACACGTTTTTCTTCCTCCTCATACAAATGTAGTGGTGCTTTTGTTTAATTTTGCTGGATAAAAGGAACAAGGTGAGGATGAGCGTGGCTGTTGGTGTCAGGCAGCTGCAGATGACACTGACAGCTCTCAGCTCAGACTGGAAGTGTCAGGTGTGGCAGATGCCGCAGGGGTCATGGCTGGATGGTATAGAGTCACACATAAGGGCTAATTTCACCGTAACCCCCTCTATCACTTTGCCCTGAGTAGTTTACTCCACTGTTGGTTATCATTTCATTCCCTGGACTCTTCTTTTTGACAAATGAATCAACCTATGGGCATGAATGCATGGCCTGACTCTTGGAGCTTGAATATCTGCTGGATGGGATAGATTTTTGCTTGTTGCGTGTTCAATTTAAAAAAAAACCTGCCTTAACCATGACTGAAAGTTAAAATACAACATTGTCACCTGCATACGGTTTGTTTCTGGGGAGGCTGAGGAGTTCTGACATTTTCCAGACGTCTGCTATACAACTGTGACTGTGTGTGCTGCTATCTCATGCAGTGATGTTCCTCTCAAAGCCAAATAAAGACATTTATTAACCAAACATTCAATATGTCTCTGTGTCTTCAGTAATGCAATGGAATATGACTGAAATACAGCTATAAATACAGAAATACAGCTATTAAAATATGTAAAATAACTGCTACTATCTGATGATATTCTAAGAAAAGCCCAGGAGACATTGCTCTTCAAAATATTCAAACAAAAAATGTGATGAATATTAATATGTAATGATTTCTGAATGTTCATGATTGGCATGACATTAGAAAAATAGTTTGAAGTGAATGACATTTTATTCCCTATAGTTGTGAGTGCTTGCAACAGAAGTTTGAATAACCAAACATTTCATTTATATTTAGAATCATTTTTTCAGAGTGTTGAGCTAGTATAACATGCCTTGGTGGAGAGTTTATATATAAAATGAATGAACGGGAAGAGAAAAAGTTCGTAGGCATGAAATCTATTCATATGCACAAATGTTAGGTTGTAAAGATTTGTGTATGATAACATATTATAGCTCATATATTGAAAGCCTGTGTTTGCTCATTAAAAGAAATGTTCCACAAGTATATTTTCATAACTGCAGCTGCATGTTACTGTCAAGTCTTAGTAACCTTCCATTTTCTCAAGCCACCTATTCATATACAAGGCCATTAAGCAGTAGGTATCTATCCCAGCATGCCTTTGGCTATGCCTAACCCATTAAGGCTATCATCAAGGCCACCGCACACAAACTTATTATGAATTCAGGCAAATGAAAGCCTCCTGTACGGCTGTTTTAAACGTTTTTACTTCAAAATCATTTCAACTCCTCTGAGTTTAAACATACCAACTGACAATTCACACACTTTTCTGTTTTTTTTACCTGGTTCAGTATATTGAACCTGTCAATGAAAGAAAACAGCCTGATCTGTTCTTGAAATACAGTCACGGCCTCTGGTTGACTTGAGTGATACGTTTCTTCAGTATGTGAAGCTTGATAGGACAGAACCCAGCAACATTTTTAAATGTTCATTTTTGTTTACTTGCAGCTCTCAACGAAAAATTCAGGAAAGCCCCCTCACCTTTTGCTGTAGTATCTATGATTTAACCCAAGTGTAGCTTCTTCTTAACTTTTCTCCTCTGCCTCTTACTTCCAAGGGCTGATAACACAAATGTCATCTGGAACTATGTATCAGAGAACTTCATTAAAAGCAGCTAACCAGATATTACTAAACCATTTTACTCATGGAAAAGAATGGTGTGACAATGATCAGCAAAAAAGCTCTGTTATCAAATAGTTTTATTTCACATTCCTAGTTCTTTGGTTCCCTTTTTCAGTGATGAATGAAACTTTTTAGCTCAGAAACAGTGAGGATGCACCAATTGGACTTCATTGCTGCTAGTTCTCTGATGTCAGCTTGGTGCTTCTGGGCCTGTAATGTTCAAATGAAACTGAAGCTTTCAGGGATTACATCTTTGCAACAGCTTTCGAGAAATTCATATCAACTAATTTCAGTGCATGCGTTTTATTTTGATTGGTCAGCTGCTTTCATTTCTGATGTTTCATTGGACTATCGTAAACCCACTCTTGAAAGGCATCACTTTCTACATGACTCATTTGTAGAAGGCAACACACTGGCTGCATTTTGATGTGCATTGTTGTGAGATAATGCATCAATGGTGCAACTCAAGATTTTGTTCCATCTTTGTGCATTAATGCAACAAAAAGCAGCAAATTTGATCTGTTTGTCTGAATTGGCACATTCCAGCTGCTGTACCCTGATAATGTCTGCTATCTGTACTACAAATTCAGTGTGGGGGCCTCAGTTGACACATAAAATGAAGCCTGCTGTCACAGTACAGAGTTTGTCTGTATATTTTGTTTGTGGAGGGAACCTCAAAGGGTTGGAACATCACTGGAGACAGCCGAGGCACCACAAGACTGGATTTTACTTCCCATTCATTTCTACATGTAACCAGATGAGAAACAAACATTTCTCATAGTATACTGAAGGCCACGAGGGTTGGTAAGTTATCACTGGGTTTGGGGCCACTGTAGAGGGTACTAGACCCTGAAACTGAGCTAAAGTTGATTATTGCACCTTTTCTTAATGTGGCTGTCAAAATGAAGGAAATTTCTACTATTGTAAAACCTCCGACTAATACTGGTCTGGAATATCTGAGGATTACTTGCCTTGCTTAAGGCACTTTGACAACATTTGCTATTGGAGAAGTGCACCAATTTACATCCATGCACACATACAAGCAAGTTATAGAAACGGTCTCTTAGTCACTAGCCCACATGTCTCAGCCTTTCTGATACCTTTTCAATAATAGGCGGAGCTGTTTAATGTTTGCTGGGTGTTACTATCAGCTCATCACAGCGCTGTCTGCACCAAGAGGTGAAAGATGGGGCGACCAGCTAAGATGGATGGCAGCTGCCAAGCGGCCCACCGGCACAGCTGTCACCAGCAAGGACTTCATCACAGCTGAGACTGTGTTTGTTTCCCTGCTCACATCTATTTCTCTGTGTGTGTGTCTGTACCTATGTGTGTGAGTGTAGCATCAGCACAGTGGCAAAAACATTATGAGCATTAACAGACAATCAATAAACTCTCAGAAAAGAAGGAGGGGAAGCAGCAAGGGCAAATGTTTCTGACTAAAGTATTAGATGAAAAGGAGCAGACTTTGGTTTTGGGGGAGAAACTGCAATGTGATACAAGTAAAGAACAAGAGCTGCAAACAAATCTCTGGACATGCCTGGGACAATCAATAAAAACTGCAACACCATACTCTGTGTCTGCAGAGAGTGTAGGTTACTTTCCAAATGTCATAACTTGCATGGCTAAGTGTACCTGCATACAGAAGCAACCACAGAGCCATAATTCAGTTCGTTTTTCATCAAACTTCCCTAAACTAACTCCAGCACATTTCAACTGAATTAACCCCAATCTGTAATCTTTACATTCTGGGTTTTAAATTAATAATAAAAAAAACAAGGCACAACATATCAAGAGGTGCTTGTAGGTGCATTTTTAACTCTGAACAGAGCCAGCTGGCTGGTTTCTTGTTTCCAGTTTGTTTTACTCCACAACACTTTATGACAAAAGTTGCAAATTTCTCATTAAATCTGGGTAAGAAGGTAAATTAGCAACATAAAATTGAAACCTTCCACTCAAATGAAGGATTTATGCTGCACACAGCTTTGTAATTAGCATCTATAGCATTCGTTATGATGTTTAAGTCCTCATAAATGACACAATTACATTTCAAAATAATCTATTAAGCCTATTTCACTTCATAATTTATCCAAAACTGAAAATCAATGCAGTAAAAGTTTCCTGACTCATGCTCCCTGCATGCTGGACAGCGTGATTGATGCTCTATACGTCAGCAGTGACACAAGGAAAGTTATGAGTTGGCATGGATCTTTCTGTGATGGAAAGTGAGACAGGGAGCATGTCAAAGGGCAGATTTAGAGTGCGATTCATCCCTCAGCTCTGCAGGCTTGTGGCCCGTTGCTCGCTGGTCCGGTCAGTGGAGTTGTCCTTGATTTAGCCGTGCTGCTGCTGCTGTGTGCGTGCTGAGCTCTTCTGTCAGCAGATTCTGGTGTTGTGGAGGTGCATACATAATTGAACTGCTTCCTTTCTCTTCCACTGCCCTCCCGAGACCCTTTCAGATAAAGCAATAAATACTCAACCTCAGCATTTAACAACCACCCTTCCCTGTTCCTGTTACTGGGAGTCCACAAGCATGTAATTAGATTTTCTCTGTAAGTGAGTTAAACAGAGAGAGCTGGCAAACACACTTCAGTATGACCTTGCTATTTGAACTGTATGTGCTCACAGCTTGAGCAAACAGGCTGTGTTTCGCTAGTTCTGTGTTGTTTTTTGTACTTAACTGAATGTTTCATAGCTTTAAGTTTGCATAAACTGGGAATTTACTTTTCATAAGTGGTAAAAGTTAACTCATAAAAAGAAAAAAAATAGAAGAGCAGTTTACAAAGCTGCACTCTGTATTTCCTCTAATCTCCAGCTCATTTTCAGTTCAAGACTCTCTTCTTTCATTCATTGTTTCACTCTGTTTCATCCATCCCCCTCTCCGTCTCCACTCATCTTTCTGTCTCTTTGTCTGTCTGTCTGTCTGTCTCTCTCTCTCTCTCTCCCTCCCTCCCTGTAACTCCATGGCTATATATAGACTTCTGCATTGCAGATGTCCCAGAGCCCTGCAGTTCTGGAGGAGCTGCTGAGGAGACACAGCCAAAATTTCGACTGCCTGAAACACACAGAGCTCAGGCAAGCAAAACTAAAGACTGACTTACAGCGTGACAGGACTCCAAAAAGTGGCCGTGTGCATGTGCAGTCTGCTGTGCAGCACGGCCGAACAATGTCCGAGTCATAACACTGCAGCAAGGATGAAGTGCCCCCCCACAAAACAGAGTCAGAACCACTGCAGTCATAATCTTTGTGTGGGTTGGTGTGAGTGTGTTGGGGAGTTCTTGTTGTCATGCCAGTGTTTCTGAACAAGCCCCCCTGTGTTTTTGCATTCTCCCCTTACAAGAACTGCTGCATCATGGCTCAATATTTGGGATGCTTTAAGATGTTGCAAAACAGAGGATAGAATGTGTGAAAACACCTGATGCCTGTATCTTTTAACACATTAATATTGAAATTCAGTGATAATTAATTATATGTAATAACAGTTGCAAATTATTTTGTAATGTCATACCTTCTGAATTGATTGTCAAATTTATTGTCAAGTTGCTATCAAAATTTAAAAATAAATGAAAAAAGGAAACTGAAGTCTTTCTATGACAGCTTTGCTTTGTATCTTCTTGGTTTTCAAAGGTGGGCATTTTGATATTTGAATTGACTGACATCAGGGCAACAAAATACTTCATGACATGAAAGGCACTAAAACCAAATTTAAAAAAACAAGGCAGATTAAAATGAAATTTGAAATGATTTGAAAAGATTAATGTAGAATAAAAGAAAAGAATAAGATGGCATATGAGGAAAGTGAACAGAAGCCGAGGATAATGACAGCTTTATGTGCTCTGTTTAGTTAGAAATCAGCAGTTTGTAAAGTTTGGCACATAACCTGCACAGGTTGATTTCATCTATTCTCTATGATGCTGCCAAGCCCTGGTGAGTAATGAGTCAGTGTGTACCAGCTGTGCTTTATTTGAAAAAAACAGAGAAGTAGAAATCACAGAGAAACAGACAATCAGTGTAGAAGAGGGAAAATGGAACATCTCAATAAAATATCGATAAACTATTGATGTCACCTCAAAATTAGTCTCAGATTTTACAGAGAGTTGTCCTGTGATGTAGAAAAACATCATCTTCATCACTCTGATTCTGATCCTAAATAACTACATTCCCTCTCATAGTGCTTGTTACAGTTATTCAGTTCCCATAATAGCTTTCATCAGTGACTGTAGAGACAGTGAACACACCACAGTAGGATGTCAGATCCTATTGAACTGTTGTATTTGGTCTGCTACACTCACCTCCTTCCACGTCTGCTGCGACAGTGGTAGGCCATTAAGTATTTATAAGTGCTGACTGCTGTCAGGCCACAGAGAAGACGTACACACACACACACACACACACACACACACACACACTCATACATATGCACACTCATATACAATTATGGTGAGCTTTTGCTGCCACTTGGTGTTACAGGTGCATATTACACATGGATTTACAAGCAGTGCCTTAGATTTACCATCTTGTCTTCATCATCAGAGAAGATTGTATGAACATGGACATAAACCAAACTAGATGTCCGTCATTCATCAGATCCCCACAAAACTTGGCATACATGGTTCTGCAGGGCTTTAGCTTTTTTTTTTCAACCATTTGAAAGATCTGCGCACTTGCTCCCTCTGCTGGAGAACAGCTTGCCTGAAATTCTCTGATGCTTCATTTTACAAATACTTCAAGCATCAATGATAGTCCTCAAAGCCTACATACTGCTTGGACCCTGATGAGTGCTACTTGTTGTGCCATGATCATCTTCTCTAAAACAATATTTTTTTTCCCAATGTATTTAAAAACACAAAAATTTAAGTAAAATTCTAAGGAAAGAGCTTCTTCCTGACATGAAAAGGTGGCAAATGAGTGCAGCAGTGCAAACAGTTGCCACTAGGTTATATATTTCAATTAAAAAAGTTTTAAATTTGCTGGGACCTGAAGTGATGAACTGCTTATGTTGTCAACTGAAAGTTCTCAATACAAGCACAGATGTGTACAATGTGTAACATCTCAGTCTCTGAATCTCGCTTTCAAGGTAATAAAATGCTAACATATAAATTTTGAAAGGTCTAAGGCTTGGAGGTGCTTTTGTCACTGTCTCAAATAATCCAATCACAAAGTCGGGGTTCCTGATGGTAACCTAAAAAGGCAGGGACCTGCTGATGTAACTATGCCTCACATTCCCTAATGCCTCATCTTACAAATACTTCAAGCGCCAATCATCAGGGTCCTTAAGGCCTAAATACATGGACCCTGATAATTCTATATTATTATTATCATTATTATTATACGTGTTGTTATTGTTAGTGTTGCTTGGTTACTTCAAGTTTTTAGAGGGAAGAGAAAAATTTGTTGATTAAAGATTTTAATAAATGTAACGTGTGTTGAAGTTGGGGACGTTTATGCAAAAATGAAGCTGTTGCTGTTATACATACTATATATATATACACTATATATTCTAAAGGCCAATCAAACGTAATGCAAAACAAACTTATCTTTAGATCGATGATAAAACTTACAAAAGGCCTTATTTAAGCAAGGCTACTTCAAATGGGATCCATAGTTATAGGCTACAAATAGTTATAGCTATTGCTGTTTATGTTTTGTATCATGGAGACTGAAATGCTACATACACACACTATTTGTCTTGAATATAACCCACACCTCTCATGACATCAGAGGACTCTGACAGCAACGTGAAGTTCGCCAGAATGCAGCTAAACACGGGCAGCAATACCTCCAGCATATAATGATTTCCTCTTAATATTGATTTTTGGACCCATAAACTTAAGAGTCGCACACTTCAGTGCCAGCCTTAAACTGATGCCTGGTAGCTTCTTTTTGTTACTCTTGCTCTGAATCATTACAATATATCTATATTGTTTGGGGGTAACTCTTCATGTAGCTGTTTGTATAAAATTAGATAATGGCAAAGAGATGCGTCCTGTTTTATTTTTCATTTATATACATTCATTTATATTCATATTCATTTATTTTTGAAGAAAAAATAAGAATAATTCCCTTGCAACAGATTCAGTCTGATGTATAGTTTCTTCACCAATTATGTAATGTCTAATGGCAGCAGTATCGTAAACAAGCGTTATTACTTTATTTTGAAAACCGGAAGATGTCTCTGTGCCATGCAAGCTCACTTGACAGCAATTTGGTTCTTCGACTGAAAAGTGTTACTGTAAAGCCTAACAGGAGATTTATCAGTTCAAATAACAAGTGTCCCGGAGCCATAGGACCTTCGCTGTTGTCGTTAGGCTAGGATCTGCTAAGATGACAGAGCTAAGGCACCGTGGAGCCAGAGACACCGACACAACGTTACAACAGCAGCCGTCAGAGGACAAGGTAACGTTAGTCAGGACTCAATCCCTCCATTTGTAGCGATGCTAACGCTTGCTAGCCAGCTGGCTATTCGAGGGTCTCAACGCAGTATCCCTTGGCTTGTTTAGCTACCGAGAAGTACTGTCAGATTTAATTAAAATTCAGCAGTCAAACGTAACTTGTGCTTTTGGTACAGTTTTTTTCTTAGTGGAAAAACTGTTTTATCGTGAAAACTCTTAAATGCAACTGAAATGCGCCATACAAATAATCCGCCAAACTGCTCATATTTTAGACTTGATTGGCTGATGCTACTTACGGTCTTCCTGGGTGTGCTTTCGTTGTGAAAACAACAGTCAAACCATATGTAGAAGTGACAATTTTATCGAAATTATCTCTGCTTTTTCCATCGGCTACAAGCCGATGGATAGAATATCTTTCCTTGTTTAGTAAAAACTTTATGTTGTCGTGGAGCATATGTGTTTATTTTATGTTAATCGAAGAAAAAATAATTTGTGCAATGCTTGATAGATGTTTGGCAAAACGTTCTGTAGCGGATACACAGCCTTGCATCAGAGGTATGCGTGCGTTTTAAAAGCCTCAGGCGAAACCCTCACGTCGTGGCCTTTAATAACCACTGGTGACTCTTGTGTTGCTCTGTATATTTTGGTTTACTTAAGTGTGTTTAATGCTGAACGACACTGGTTCGTTCACTATTATCAGTTTGACTGGTCTGACTGCTATAACAATAAAAACAGCCGCGTCGGACATTGCTTACTTATCTTCTGTTCGCGAGGTATCCTTATTAGTCTGGTGTTATTTCCAGACTGAAGGGAAATATTTATCATATGTGTTGTCACGATGAATCTGAAAGTTGCTTTCAAGAGAACAGTTGGAGCCAAAAAAGGGGCGTGGTGATGGACCTCGGGATGGGGGACTCCCTAAAAACTTGGGGCATTACCCGGATGGGCATGGTTTCGTGCTCGTAGTGCGCGCCTTATTTCTCAGTTTGTACATCCTCAAGAGAGATGACTAGAGGCGAGAGGCTTTTAACAAAGTGACACATCCTTGTTTTGGTACCATCATTTAAATGTGACGTGTGGCACAGCTGCATTATCTGTTCATAATTTTGCTCATCAGAAGAATACCACAGTGAGACAACCTACATATATATATATTATGGGTATATTTACGAAATAAAGAGTGAAAGAGATATTTATTTACACATTCACTAATGTTTATCTTTCTGTACAAAATATATCCTCTTTTTTCCTCTCACTCAGTGCCTCAGATGTCACTACACAAATGGTGAAGGGCTGAGAGTTTGATAGTGGATTTAATCTTTTTAATACAGCATATAAATTTAAAAGGAAGAGATGAGACGGAAAAACATCCACAAAGGATACACCTGTGCTTCCTCAATCATAGCTTCTTCCCTTGCAAGCTTTCTCTATTCTTAGGCCTGCTTCCCTCTCCTCCAGATGTATTGTGGGAATTGAGTCTGGGTCACAGGCATGAGGAAGGGGGAGACAGGTAAGGTGGAGAAACAAAATGGAGAAATTGTAGGAGCCCTGTCTCAGCCTGTCCTCTGAGTGCATGTTGTTTACCTATAATTTGAATATTTGGAAATTGAAATTGATAGCCTGTGTGTCAGTCCATCTCATTGGTGATCTTAGAAAATGAACTTGTCAGTAGCATTTCAAGCACTTGATATAGCAAAATTTGGCCTTGTAGGAAAAAAAATGATTCTCTGTGAAGTCCTTAGAGAATAGCAAGAACAGTTGGGAAAGTAGTTAAGATATTAGCTGCATCCCACAAACCTCACAGGGGTTTATCAGGGAAAAGACAATCTACTGAAGACTATTGTTGAATGCTGTGACTTTTTTTAAATACGCCATGTATTATTTTGTATCTTTTGATTGCAGTGTGTTTCAGGTGATATGTGTATTACCTAAGTTACATGTGTGGTACTTCATGAGAAGTTTTTGTCAGGTTATTATTTAACCTGGTTAAGAAGAGTAATATTTATGTACCACTTTGACAATTTTTAGGAGGAGTTGGGTGTTAAACAGATTTTATGTCTAATGTCCTCTGTCATTGTTTAAATGAGAAAAAGCAAACACTGACATTTTTTTCTCCGGATTGATCTGATTTGTTAAATGTGTAGCCCCTACCAATACAGACTATGAATCCAGTGTTTTTGCACTTATTTTTTTATTTTTTCAGCAGTCTGTGAAGTAAAGCTCAAAATGCAGATATCTGTGCCTTACATGTTAAGATATAAAATGTCCATGAGGTAATTTAAAGCAATTCTTCATGTGGAATTGAAACCAGTGTAGAAGCAGAATCTGTCTGACCAGCTAAAGACAATGTAATGATTTTAAGAAAATACCAGGGTAGCCAGATAAGACCCACCCCTCATAGTATACATATTAGAGCAGAAATGGGATTTAGTTAGTGAA
>JAPZDY010000022.1:4313334-4352135 GCA_029783645.1 Ctenochaetus hawaiiensis
AAGTTGAAGTTGAAGTTGAAGTTGAAGTTGAAGTTGAAGTTATGTTCATTGCATAGACTTATTTTTCTTTTCAAACAACAACCATGGATCCTTGTTTTCAGAGAGCTAGATAAAACTTGAACATTAGCCTTAACTCTGTGAGCTGTGTGAATAGTAATGGAGTTTTTTAGCATCTTAAGCTAATGCATATGAAAATATAATCCCCGCAGAAGTTCTTAAATGTGCATTTGATACATATATACATGACATGCTATATAGATCTGTGATTTTTATGGGAAATCTCACAATTTGATTTGATCTCAGTGCCTTGGGTCACAGTTGGATCCAAAACGATTACTGATTCCAACAGAAATGGGTACACCATGTTCAATCTGTTGCATGCTATTTGCAAAGCCATTCACTCAAGTCCTTAGTCCACTAAAACACAATAGAGAACATAAATGGTAATTAGATAAATGAGCCATAGCAGTAATGGCTTCAATGATAGTGTTCCAAGGAAATGTTGTGCAATGATACAGCTAAAGCTTACAGGCCCAAGGCATTGGAGGGTAGCAAGTTAGCTTTACTGTTACAGCACTTTATTATGAGTAAAGTCATTTCTTTACAAAAAGAAAAGCTTTAGCTTAGACTGCTAACATTAGCCCTAACTCTGTTACTGTAGCATCCATGGCCGTCCTAACACAGTCGGTGAATTTTACACAGAAGATGCATCAGTCCTGAACAGAGCTAATTTAAGCCTTAAAATATAATGGTGCCAGTTATTGATATGCTAAGTTTTAGCTTTGAAAATGGTTGCTCCTGTAGATAGTTAGCTAGCATGCTAAAGGTTGCAGCTAATGATAAAGCAGACAAATACTCTGCTCAATCCATTCTACAGAAGCAGTGTTATAGTTGATAACCCATAATTGGAAATTCACCGATGTTAAAGGTCAAATCTGAGTTCATTTTAGATAAAAGATGTTCATTTTATCATCTTCTCTGTCCTCTCAGGGGCCCCAACCCCAGCAAGGTGATCCAGCAGCTCCTGGCCCTCCGTGCTGACCAGCAGCTCCACATCTTCAACTCTCTGAAAACTCACCTGACAGAGAAGGGCCTGCTGCCAGCGCTGGAGGGGGCAGCTGCCTAGAGCCCCCCCGAACCAACTCACCCTAAGAGGAAGAACAGAGAGAGAGCAGCACCCAAGAGCCCTATGCAGCCCCGGGGCTCTGGGAGACTTGCTATATGATTGAGAACACATCTTAGGGAAAACAAAATAAGAAAACAAACAACAAGAAACTAAAGCCTTGGGCCATTCCATTTCATTTTGGGTGTGAGAGTTGAGCATGTTTTGTGTTCATATAGTCTGTGAATCACGTTTCTGACACCAGTGTTTTCAGGTTGAGTTAGTGAATTACTGTACTGTTAAACATCTTTTCATACTGTTGAACAAAACATTGGTCAGCTGTACATTTCTGCCTGTATACAGGAGAACCTCTATATCTATTAATGTATGTGAATATTTTATTGTACTTCTTTGTTTTTGTTTAAATGCACTGCTCTCAACCCAGTTACTCACTGTATTGTTTTCCCAGCTAGGCCCCCTCGCCAAATTTAAGTTTTAATTTTCTTTATTGTGATTGTTTCTATTTATACATAGACGGTTTTTATATTTGGTGTGTTCTATTATATCTTAATGTTGTGTTCGTTTTATTCAGACTTAATTCACCTTCGCCGTTAGCCACACAAATTAATTTCTTTTTTTTCCTGTGTGTTTGCCATCAGTCATGTGCATTTATGTGTATTTTTTTTTTCATGTGTGTTTGCATCATTTTAAAGCCTGTCTTGCTCAGCCAAATCACTGACATCTTAATATAATGTATTATCAAGCAGTTATATCCTAACATATACGGCTATGTTACTCTGCAGTATCTGACAGGATCAGTGTATCTCACAAATCAAGAACATTTTCACTTAGTTGGTTGTTTTTTGTTGAATTTGAGCGGTACAGAGCAGTTAAGGGAGCTCCATGAATGGCTTAGTTTTATTATGAATTAAAAGATTAGATACATTTCGAAATAACATTCAAAACCACCCCTCATTTCAAAAGAACTGAAAACTGAACTGTTGTCAGAGATGGAACACAAACCTTTTTGGTGTATCATCAAAAGATCTGTTAGGTGTTGATATTCTTTGAACAGCAAGCTGTTGTAGATTTTATGCATGATCAGTTAGCTGGTGGGATTGTTGCATCGTGGCTCCTCTTTGTGACCTTGCTGGAATGAAACAGTGCAAATAAGGCACAATGATGGTTTACCAGTATCTGCTTCTTCCGTGTGTCGCAACCACGCCATGTTCGCAGCTTCAGAGCAGACAGAATATATGACTGATTGGTCTGTCTGAAATGTTTGTTTGTGATAATATTTATGTCCAATATGATTTCATCCAGCCGATGTTCAGATTGCAATTTGCCGTTACACTCAGTGTTTGTATACACATCAGTCAGGGTTCAGGAGGATTCACAGTAGGAGTATGTGCTCTTTCCGCTACTGACAAATGTTGCTTTAATTTGGTGGTAAAAGCTAAAAGCAGAAGATTCTCCAGTGTTGACCTCATGTCTTTTATTCTTAGCATCATAAATTGATTGTGTTGACATGTTAATATCTGTTAAAGGGGCTCTGGTTTTATATTTGAAGATGAGCTTACTTTGCGGTGCTTCTCAGCTAGTGAGCACAACTTTATTATGTCCTTGTGGCAGCGGGTGGAGCTTCAAGTCAAGGAAATATAAAATAACCATGATGATGTCATAGTAAAGGATGCAAGCATAGAGGCTTGAACCTTGATATTTAATTGCCAGGATAAATAATGAATGGTGTAATCAGGTTGGATCATGGGAAACATAGGTTCTAATGGTAGAAGAGTAAAAGGCATAATATATTTGTCTTTGATGCACAAATTTGAAAGATTCTTTGTTACCATTTAATATCAGGACTGACTGAATTATCAGTAACTTACAGGAAATAATGTGGACAGCTGCTGTACTTGCAATGAAAGACTAGGAAGATTTTTGAGACTTTTTGTTGGAATTGTTAAGGAAAGGTAAAGTGAATTTGTCTTATGCTTGAATTTTCATAAAGATCCTTAGATTTTTAAAATTGATTTTCAGTGAAACCTGCAAAAAGGATTGTTAGTCACATGTTTCTGGCTTGTTGTGCTATAAAGGTGATTAGGCGTTAAAGCAAACCCAGCAGTATATTCAGTGTATCTGGGTTCAATTCTGTTTAGAGGGACAATTTGCCGGATGTGATCAGCTGTACATACTCAATAATCAACCAATCACCTCAGGCTTTCCTTCATGTTTGTGCACATTCATCATCTTGTTTCCATCCAATCAGTGAAAAGAAGTGACCTCTTGTCAGTGAAAGCCAAATGAACTCTGTAAAGGTTCAGTAGACTATTTCAGGTGTTAACATGCTGTATGAGTAGTATACAGGTGTAAACTTGGTACAATCATTTCTGTTCATGAAAACAGTAATGTTACCATCCAAGCAGTAGTCAGTGTAGAAGGGATGTGAAAGTCAGTATCCAGCTGTCTCATAAGGTAAAAATACATCGTAAAAATTATTCATCAGGATCAGTTTGTGAATAGTTTGTCTTCCTTAAATTTCCTTCCATTATTCTCTTTCAAAAACTTGCATATTATTTAAAGAACTCAATTTTTTTTTAAATCCCCCAAAATTTGCTTTTGCTAATGTGGCAATCATTTTCTAGAAGCTGACTTTAATAAAACTTTGTAAGGACCAGCGGTTGTCAAAGTGTGATCTTGGAAAAAATGTTGAGTCAAATAAGTTGAATCAATAAGATTCATGTAGGGAAAATAAACAAAACCCATTTTTTACTTAAATTAAACTTGACATTGGAGAATTTATACCTTTTTTTAAGTTGCCTTCTCTGTTATCATTAAATATCGATCAAAACTGCTGGGTCGTGCCGCTTCTGCCAGAAAGAGTTAGAGAACCACTGATATAAACCAAGCATGACATCGGGCTTTCACGTTCTTCCCATAGTTTTGTGTCTCTCCATTTTATTGATGTCTTTTCATTTCACGCGTGTTTGGTTCCACCTGTGTGATACTCAGCCAGTCTTACATTATCTTTATGAAAGTATTTATTTTATTTTCTGTAAGCAAATCAAACCTTTTTAAAGTTACTATATAAGAAGATGTTTAGAATCATGTACAGTGCTCTTTAGTATTTTTGGTTGGAAGATTATTTAAAGTTCTATTGCTGCCATATATGGGAGAGCGATGAGATAGCAGTGAGGTATTTTCTCTCCGTTCTTGCTGTTTCGTTAGTGCAGTTGGCTGTTTTCTAGGCTCTTCCCTGCTAGCTGTCATGTGTCAACCTCTGTGTCACAGTGCAAGTTGAAGCAATGCAGATACTTGTAGCATTGCATTGCATCGTCTAGTTGTTTGAATAGACAGGAAGTTCGTCAGAAAGTAACATGAAGACCGGGTGTCTCAGCATTCATAGATATCGTGCATTCCTCCAGCTTCACTGCCTCTGTGGTGGTTTGTTTCTTGAGGTTTTTAGCCCCTGCAGCTCTGTACTGCCATTTCTCTGTCTGGTGTTACTGACGGCCACTAGAGAGAGCTGGAGCTCCTGTGGTCGGCTACTCGAGTGTAACACTGATGCTGCATCTGAGCAGATAGGTTTTACCCTTTGTTACTGCTGTCTGATACATTCCAGTATCCCTAAAGTTAGGATTTGCTCACAGGGAGGCAGAATATAAGTAATAAAAAGTATGTACTATTATTAAAAGAAACCTGATTGTTTTTCTTGTGTTTCGTGGCACCCAGGAAACACCTCTGTGCCATTTTTAATCCACACAGTGCCACTCTGCTGCAGTGAATCCTGCCCAGCTGGGGCCCTCTTAAAGGAATGTATGGGAGTTGAGACTGGCCCCCACATAGTGTAGACTCCCCTTTGTGGACATTTTATTTTGTACTTATAGATTCTCTTCTAAAGCTGTATGATTTCAGTATATTATTCTTAAACTGTGCAATGGTTTGTGTTAAGTTGTACATTTGTCTAGAGTTGCAGTTGTACTCTTTGTTGCTGATATGTGCTTTGCCTCGGTTCAAAGATAATTAAAGGTATTGAAAAAAATGATGTGGTGTGTGTGTGTGTGTGTGACCTGCTTTCTTCCCTCTCGGTCTTCTTCCCCATTTTAACATACAGTTGGTTTCCATTTTATAGAAGTGGCTTATTTCTGTAAAGATGATGAAACACTGGTATGGCTGTAATTGAGGGTCAGCAGATGAAACCCGATGCTTTGACCAGTGACACACACTGATCATCTGCTGCAGTCTATATTGTGTCATCACTGCCTGAGCGCTCAAGCGACATGTTTGCTGAAGGATTCAAACCAGAAGATGAAAACCATTTCCTTTATGAATACACTGTTGGTTTTTTTTTGTGACACCACTCAACATTAGTCATTCGAAAACCTCCCACTATGTGAAGCTGTGTAACGGTGCTGTCTGCAGTGAATCAACGTAGAAGCCATTTTTACAACAGTGTCAGAACAAGTGTGAACATGGGAGAAAAGGCAACATGAGGGGACGCGTTTTGAAGGGCTGAAAAAAAAGAAGAGAGATTAACACACAGGAAGTAGGAAGTGTGATCTGCGATATCAACACTTTGTGTGTGTTTGAGTGTGTAGCGTTTGCGTGTGTAAGTGCTCCTGTGGGGTGCGTGTGTGTAATGAAACACTGACCTGTGCTGTAAATAAAGGACAATGTCTCTGAAACTACCTCGCAACTGGGACTTCAGCACCTTCAAGGCTGAGACAGCTCGCATAGGTAAGTGGCTGTGCTGCGTTCACTGTCGGTGCGGGCGTAGTGCGTTCACTCTTCTCATTTTTGGCACTTTACAGCCTGAGCATTTAGCAAATGTTCTCTGAGGGCATTTAAACTAACCAACAGTAAAATAAGATACAATTCCTCATTTTTTTCAACAAAACTTCCGATCATATGGAGCAAAAAATGTGTGTCCATGTAGCAAACATTGCATTTCTTAAAATTCATTGCTTAAAATTTCTCTTTTTATTTAGAATATTTTTTGCATATATATATGTATTCGTGGCACATACAGTATAATTGAGGTACCATCATATTGAGGAATTTAAAATGATGATAAATTGTAGAAAAAATGAAATCTCTTAATAACCTGTGAGTGATTGTGCAGTTTCTGCTTGTGTGGGTTATTCAGCACATGGTGGGTGCCTCCTACGTGGTGATGGTAACCAACATTTTAGACTCTTTTTTTTTTTACACAAATCACTGCAGTCAAATGTAGTATGAATTGTTTCTACATGGAAAAAATGCCACTTTAAATTATCTACCTGCTGTTGCATAAAGACATAGACCAACCAGTGCATGTCTATATATGAGCATGCAAAAATATGTGCAGTCATGTATCTTCACATTGCTGTTGAGCAGTCTAGACTTCCTAATACCATACTAACCACCGTGCTTTGCATAGGGTGGAATCATTGCAGTAACATACCTTGTTTCCTCTTAGACTTGAGTGGCACAACAGTTGCAACATAAAGATGAACGAGATTTGAACGCAAGCAGAGACTGGAGAAATTCTCTACAATCCTCTTGTACACACCCAACATGCATCAGTTTGCTCTGGCTCTTATCACTTTTACAATCAGTGGCACTGACTGTTCAGCACTGTGTAAGGAAGTCGCTGCTTTTAGTGCATTCATTTTCTCTGCTTCATGTTGACTGAGTGTCAGTCAGTTGCTATTATTGTCGTTCTCTTGCTTTAGCGTGAAAGTATAACTTCCTGAAAGCTGGCAAGCCCCTCATGATCCATTTACCATGAGATATTTGTTGACCATGAAAGATGACAAAGTTCGCTACAGAGGTGGAGTGACGCAGGCTTTCAGCAGGAAACTGATGCAAGAGCTCAGTTACAGCTCTGAATTCAAAGCTGTCTGTATGCGACCGTGCCAAAAAACTGTGCATGTATGTCTGACCTGTCTGCAATACATGCATGTACAGAGTCACACTGCAGCTGATGGTTAATTCTTTCAAAATGATTTGAAAGGACAACAGACCACAAATCCTGTCAGTGCATCAGAGTGGAAGTTGGTTGTTCAGATGACAAGCTAACTGACACCAACTCTTCTCGATCCAGAAAACTCTACTCATCTGCTGCTTCATGCAGGATTATAGGAATAGATTGACATTGTGGGAAATTTGCTTTTGTTCAGGAGTTGGATGAGAACTGATACCATGGTTTGTTTACCATAGCTTGAACACTGAGATAACAAGATCCTTCTAATAGCAACTATGTGACACATACCTTCTCATTTGTTTAATCCAAACAAAGAGTAAAAATGACAAGTTGTGCAGATTAATAACAGGTTATGTGCTGAAGCATTTATTACAACATGTTAACTAGGAACTAAAATTGGACATGTCTTGCTTGGTCCCTCATAGTTTGCATTGCTGACTTGGACTCCAGCAGACAGTGTTTATTGTGCGCAATTGCTAAAGATTATTTTCTATGAAATGTGATGAAATAAGAAAAATCCTTAGTTGTAGTTCTTTATGCACTAAATAAGAAAACCTTCACACAGTCAGAGTGCGATCCCAATATTGTTCTCCCTTGTATCCATACTGACATATTAGTCTTAAGTTTTGCACTTCATGTAAATTGCTTTTGTTCATGAGCACTGAACACATCTTTAAGGTGCTGTGGGACTCTAGGCTCATCTCAAAATGAGACCAGATTAAGAGAATGTGTGTCTGCCTGCTGAGGGTGTGGTGTGTCAGCTGCCTCTGTGTGTGGCCTTGCAGTTCAGCAGCAGCAGCATTTTAACTTACCACCGATCAAGGGAGGGTGATGTTATTAAAATTAGACCAAAGGCCTGTCAGACCTCTAGGTGGAGACCCTCAAAGTGTCGCCAGCCCTCTGGCAATGATGGGGCAGCTTCCTGTTTACCCCAGTGCTGCCCTTCTTCTTCTTCTCTTCTCCTCTATCATCTTGCTTGACAGGACACGATAAATTTAAGAACAACTGAGCCAGTGAGCTCAATCTCAATCCAGCCATCACTGCAGTCCTACCACCCTGCATGTTACTCAGACTGTCTCCATCTGACTGCGTCTCCTGTGGGCCATGTAGACTTCTGTCTGTTTTCTTTTATCCACCCATAAAACCACAACATCTTGGCTTTTCACGGGCACACAGTCAGTCAAGGGTGAAACTCTTAAAAAAATCTAAAATAGAAGGTGTCAGTTTCAGTTCCAGTTAAGTCTACAAGAACTTAATCTCTGACCTTTCTGTCTTTTTGTTTGATGATTGGTCTCATGCAGACCACACCGCTATTTGTGTAGAACAATCACAGCAGCATTCATTCACCCTCCAAAGGAAACTGGTCACCTCAGACCGGCAGCTTCCTCTCAACCTGCAATTCTATTGGTCATGAACAAAAATAGGCTACACTGAGCAAGCCCCTCAACATTGATAGGCTGTTGCATATTCATATGAAAAAGAGGAAGTGCTTTGTGAACTATAGCCCTGATGTTTTCACCCTTCTTGTCAATATCACTAACTGCTGTCTCTGGTGTTTGGCAGCGCGATCCAAGAGTGTGATACCTGGAGAGGGAGCCCCCAACCAAGGCTCACCACGCTCCTCTAGGTCCATGGAGAGGCCGCTGAAGGCTGGCTGGCTCAAGAAACAGCAGAGGTCTTTAGTCAAGAACTGGCAGCAGCGTTACTTTGTGCTGAGGGGAAGCACTCTGACCTACCACAAAGATGACAAGGAGACCACTGTCCAGGTGGGACACCGGATTTTTTGTTGATTTTGGCTGTTATTATACTTCTATTTTATTTAAGTTTTTTATTATTTTTTCATAATTTGTTTCCATTGATCACATGTGCACATTATTTTAAATGCAATTTGTACAAATATCATTTAAAATGGCAATTTATAGGCAGTAATAACTTTAAATTAAGCACATGCAATTCATTATATATGAGGACAAAACTGTCATTAATATAGTGTTTTACTTCCACAACTTGTTTAACACTTTAAGATGTTGAGTAATAAGGCATACCAGCGTATTTAACCATATTTAGTCAAAGAAAGTAGTGTTTTTGTATTAAGTGTTTTGTACATTTATAGATTTGTTTACAAGTTAGTAGGAAATGTGGCCATTATAATTTCCAATCAGCACCACAAACACTCTATGTGGCTAGTCTTGCACACTTCCTGTCAAAACAAATGTTGCTTGAAGCTTTAAAAAGGAGACCTTTAGCCATTGAAAGTCTATTGTGCTACACTTTTTATTTTTGATTTCTAACTCACTGATTTATGCTGGTATCTTTACGAGTAAACAACGAGCAGCTGAACTGTGACGAACAAAATGTTAGTTCTCTCCTAAAATGTAGTGAACATTCAATGTGTAAACTTCTATGAAAGACTCTCACACTCCAGTAGTGTTATTAGTAGCTGGAATTTCATGGATGTCTTACATTAATTATCTATGCAGGAGGACAATATTATTGTGCAAAACATCAAAAACAAACAAAAAACAAACTGCTCTTTATTTCTTTACAGTATGCAAAAGGCTCACTTGCTGCAGAGTTTGGCCTCTGTTCATTTCTCCTCTTACACATGTTTGTTTTCCTTCCCTTTTCTTATTTACCTCTTGTTTTGAATAGAGTGCTTAGGGACACATGAAGGGGGAGAATTATTCATGTAAATGTAAAAACTAATGTGCATGCCATGCACATCATGATGGACAGGCTTTAAAAGCCAAAGAAGGAATCACACATGTTTTCAAATAGAAATAAAGGAGTGGGACTGTGAGTAGAGAACAGGAGACAGAGGAAGTGGGTGAGTGAACTGGGAATAACCCGTGCTATATGCTGTCACGTAAACAGTGAACCATTATCAAAAGTGTAAACTATGATGGTGAAACAGTAAGCGTTTTCTTTCATATCAGCCTTTGTAATACCGTTTTGCCTAAATAAGTGTTTTACGTGCTGTGTGTTATACTGTGAGGCCTTTGAACAAAACCCACTGCATGAACTTTGTGGTAACTCGGAAAGTAAAGGCCACATTAATTATAGAATATGGTGGTATTTGAATGATTTCAAACATTCATGTGAGTATCAGTGGTTGGCTATTGATATGACACACTTTGGGTTTAACACTAATATGCTTTTTATTGTGCTTTTGTGGTCTGCAGGGGGTCATCCAACTGCGGTTCAGTAAAGTTAACGAACTCCCCATGAGCTCAGATGACCCTGGGAAGCACCTCTTTGAGATCATACCACGTGAGCACATAAATTGACCTTTTAAACGGAGCAAAACTGACTCTAGATGGTGCATGTTTATTGCAACACCTAAAGACAGTTTTGTGTAATTCTTGAGTGTTACCTTCCTTTTATTTCCTTGTGTCATCTTTGTCTTAAACCTTCTTCTTTATAACAAGTGTGCCAGTTATTTCTGAGTTACATGTAACCTTCTGGTATCTGCTTGAATAAGTCAGTGTTTACCAGCATAGTGTGAAGTCAGAAAGTACCAAGCGCTGACAGCATCTACGCAGAAAAGGAAATCTTTATATAGATTCATGACATTTTCTGAAGGTTTTACTTTACCAAACTCTGATGCATTTTTTCCAAACAATATCCATCATTTGACAGGTCCAACAGGAGACAGAGAGCGATGTCCCTATGTGTTCATGGCTAACTCCCAGAGTGACATGGAGGAGTGGGTTCGCACTCTGCGCAGGGTCATTGGAGTACCAACAAGTGGAGGTTCAGTATAAGCTCTTCATGTTATGGAAACTGAGGTTATGTTTGAGACTGCAGCTACCCTGTTAACTCCACTTGTCTAGAGGTTTAGAGGATAGTTGGACATTTTTGGGCAATACATACGTTCTCTCTTTATTCAATAGTGACATTAAAAGATTGATAGCACTCTTATGGTTGTAAACTAAATATGCAGTTGGTTAGCTTTACATTATACAGATTTGAAACAGGAGGAAACACAGACCCAGGCCTGATAAAAACACATGAAATTAAAAAAAACTGCCTCAAAAATGTGTTTTTTGTATAGACAAAACAAATGGGATATAACACCCACTATAACACCTCTGTGAGCTTTAGAGGTGGTGTTACCGTAGAAAAAAACAGGCTAACTGTTGCCACTTTTGCTTAGCCACTGTAAGCTAACCAGCTGCTGGCTGTAGCTTCATATTTTGTGTACAGACCTGAAAGAGATCTGATATAACTTTCTTCAAAGTAAATAAAGATGTCTTCACTCAAACCAAAGGCACAGGCACCACCTGCCAAATTCTTAAAAAACACAGAACAAGAGACAACGATGGTGTTTATTTGAATGTGATATTGATCCCTGATTATACTATAAGGACATTCTTGGTCCAACATGTTATGTCTTATTTGTCTGTCCCTCTGCAGTGTTTGGAAAGGGTCTCATGGACACAGTTACATATGAGCAACGGTTTGGGCCTCACATGGTACCGATCCTGGTGCAGAAGTGTGTGGAGTTCATAAAAGAACATGGCCTGAATGAGGAGGGCATCTTCCGCCTCCCGGGTCAGGACAATGCCGTCAAACAGTTCAGAGACGCCTTCGATGCAGGAGAGAGACCCTCCTTCCCCAGGTAATGCAGTCTTGGTGCCTTCTGCTTTGACTGGAGCCATGTGAACCATTCAGTGTAAAAGAGGTGTGACTGCAATATTTGTTTACCTCAGTGTTACAGTGGTTGTTTATATAAGGCCTTGAGAAGTGAGAACCGGAACTATGTTTTGATCTCCTCCCGCACAAGCTCATCCCAGTAATATTAGTGCTGTTGTGCATGTGTATTTTATATGTTACATCCGAAAAGTGAGTTCCTCTGGTTAATGACATACAAAGGAAATATTCAATATAAAGTGGTTATAAAGTAGTTTATTTGTCAAATCAGAAGTCATTCATGATGTAGTAAAATGTTCTGTCAGTCATTGTAAACCCCTGTAAACCTGGTTCCTATATGCATGAGCTCATGAAGGCCATAGCTATATAAGGTGAAAAATGTCCTAACCGGTATCAATCAAAAGCACCATCAGCTTTTTTCTTCTGAGAAAGCAAGGAGAGATGAAAGAGATGCAGAGTGGCTGATAGATTTCTCTCTGCTGAGAGCTGAGGGCGATACCACATCCTGTTCTGGCAGAAACTCAGGAGGAAACCTGTATTACTCAACATCACAAGCTCCTCTGACTGCACTGAAAAAAGCTCTGTTGATTAAAACATTCACTTAATCTTACATGTTTTTGCTTGATCCAGCGTTAGCAGAGTCATGAGCAGCCAGCAAAGACTGCTGGGAGATACTTTGTGTCAAATTTTTTAGGCCAAAAATAAAACAAGGAAAACGTTTGTGAGTTAGTGTATTCCCCTTAGACTATATTCTTGGCAGAGTCAAAACAACAGAACTGAATCAAAGCCTGCTGCACCAGTTAAATACACAGAAAAGGCTCCAACTGTCCAAGACCAGTAAAATCCTAAAGGACCTTGCAAAAAAACAGACCATGTTTATCCTGTTTCTCACTACGTAAATGTTTTTATTAGTCCAGTAAAATATTTACGCAGATCTCTTCAAGATGGAAAAACCTCAGATAAGGCATGAAGCTCTTTGACACTTAAACAGCTTAAGCCCACAAATAATAAAAAACTGTTAAAACTGACATCATTTTATTTGTTAACATATGTAAAGAATACGGTAAACTTAATGTACTGCTTTTGGGCCAAGACAAAAATTTCCTTATACAGCATGTAAGCAAGCAAGCCGCATGACTTCAATGTATTGGATAGATTTGATTTAGTATAAGATACATACCAACAAATACATTCAACATTTAATAGCAAAATTGTGCACAACATAATATGTGTTCGTTATATAAAATTGCCTTCTTTGTGCACTGAGCATTAAAAGTTTAAATACAGTAAAACTCTAAATGAGTGTTTGTCATTGTCAACAGTGATACAGATGTCCACACGGTGGCGTCACTGCTCAAACTGTACCTCCGTGAGCTGCCTGAGCCGGTGGTGCCCTGGACTCAGTACCAAGACTTTCTGGACTGCACCAACATGTTGGACCCAAACTGCACAGAGGTACAATTTATTTAAAAAAGGCCACAATATGTCTGTGAGGGTTTGCATACATACATGTGCATGTGTGTGTGTGTGTGTGTGTGTGTGTGTGCGTTGAGATAGTTGGGTGTGTGACCTATTACATCTTGCTCATTTGCTCTCCAGGGTTTGGAGAAGTTGGAGAAACAAATTGCTCTTCTCCCCAGAATCAACTACAACCTTCTCAGTTATGTCTGCCGGTGAGTAGTCAGTGCAGCACAAAGCATTATGGGACATTCAAAAGACAAAAAAGTTGTCTCTGTGGTTTGAGATGACACCTCATATCTGGAAGTTACTTGTTTACTAACATGTATGTAAGCAATACACTTTACTGCACAAACCAGTCCCCTATGAGGCCCTTTCTGGAAAAAAAAAATTGCAAAATGCTGTTCTGAGATCAGTTCGACAATGATGAACTTGTCTTTTTTTTCTCACAGGTTTTTGTTTGAGGTGCAGCTCCACTCCAAGGTGAATAAGATGAATGTGGAGAACCTGGCTACAGTGATGGGGATCAACTTACTCAAGCCTCAGATAGAAGACCCTATCACTGTGATGAAGGGTAAGAACGTGTTACCGATGTGTCTACAATCAACACGCAGTCAGATATGTGTTTTCTCATGACGCTGAAATACTGCTGTGAAGCTGTGCCCCACATCGGGAAAACACCCTAAAACGAATGTGTGATTCTATGAAAAAGTAATAAAGACATGAGGCAATGCCACGACATGACTACATCCTTCTCTATTTAGACACTGTATTTATTGACATAGCAGCATTTTACAAAAATACCTCACAACCTGGAAAGGCGTGTCTCATTTAGATACCCTTGTAATATGTGGTAGAGGAAGAAGAAGAAGAAAAACCTCAGCCTACGTCATAAAGCTCAAAAACTTTACCTCTCTGTAGTGCTGCTGCTACTATTCCTTCAACTACACATGTAATGTCTGTGCAGATGTAACTAAATTTCAAACAACAATTGAAAAAAAAAATAGAAAATGCAATTAAAACCTAACGCTGATATAGCCAACATTCATTTTCAAAATGTTGAAGAAAATAAATCAAGCAATTGAACAAGAACCTAGAGATAAGAAGTTTTCGATCACAATCTTTTCACATTAGTGTTTGTTTTTCTTCGCAGCAACTCCTCAGATCCAAAAGCTGATGACAGTGATGATCAGACAGCATGAGACTCTGTTTCCTCTCTCTAAAGACGTGCCTCCCTCCCCTCCCTCAAACAAGGCCGAAAGCCAGAAAAACGCTCCCCGGAGCTTTGTGGGCTGGGAGTCTGCAGAGGTAGGAGAAATTGACCGCACATTAAAGGAGAAATCTGTGTCATATGGCCAGAATTTATGTTTAAAAATGAACATTACCAAAAAAAAAAACAAGCTACAGTTCAGAAGTTAGGTCATGGCAATGATGTCTATGTGTTGTGTTGCAGAGATATCTACTACTGTAAAGTTAGCGTGTCAACCAGGTCCTGGTTCTGTTACAGGTTGAACTCAGTGTAAAACACATTTAATCAAAACTTGGCTGAAAATAAAACTCACTTACAAAACTTTACTTTCAACTTTTTCAATTATCACTAAAAAAATCTTATTTAATGAAGAAGCTGTGAAAATCCCTGCTGGTGACGCCTTGTTGTTTCACTATAAATCTCATCGCTACTGTGATCCTGCTATCAAACTGGTCTCAGTCAGTCTTGAAAGCTGTGCTCAGTCCTGGTTCAGCTGTATCCACTCGGAGCAGCTGGCTGGGATGTAAACACCAGGTTATCTATCCAGGCAGACTGATCAGCTAATAGGTCCACTAGCACCTCATAACCTCACTAATCCCTAATCTAACTTTACATATATTCTACTGTGGTTTTGTTAAATATCTGGCATAGATTCTGATACTTTTAGTGCTCGGGTGTCTTTGCTACATAAAATCATGATTTGTGTAAATATTCTGACATTCAATTTTCACGTTTTGGTTCTTTTGCACTTTTTGGATTCAGCTCATACATTTCTAAAGTACACAGTTGTCCTCTTACCGTAATATTAATCAAAAGTTTTGTGATGCATTTTCTTTAGCACTTACTCACCAACACACTGTCCATTAATATAATATGTTACATATGTTCTGTTATTAATCTTTAGTTGTGTATTTGTATTAGATGGGTGATGCATCTCTGTCCGAGTCTCCAGAAGAGGAGGACGACAATGACAGTCCAGATCGAGAAAACTGCAGCCCCCAAAACGCACTTCAGGAGCCTCTGTCTCCTACTGCAGACGACTGGAGTGGGAGCCCCCGCAAACGCACTCAGACCCTGCCCGTCTTCAACTGCCCCCTCATGGGAATGGCAGCCAAGACAGATGCCCTCAACCGGTGGAGTCGGATCAATGAGGGCCCAGAGGAGAAAGGTGGGACATTGTCAGAGGATATTTTTAAGATCCTGGATCTCCGGAGTTCGGGTTCATTTTTTGGGGGAACTCAGAGTAGTAACAAAGAAGGAGAGGATAGGTTAACAACTCGGAGAGGAAGTGACAACACAACTTCTTCCACTGCTAGCTTTCAAAAACCTGTGAGTCACAGCAGTGACTCCAAGCCTGCACCAGTGCTGCTTCATCAAAAAAGTGCGGGGAACTTGACAGCGACTGGCTCAGGTCAGCAGGTCAACAGCAAGCCTGAGCAGAAGACAGACAGCCAGCAGCTTATTAACAGGTGAGAAATCCGACAGACATTCACATATGAGACCATGAAAAACATCTTATAATATCCTTATGGTAATGGTTTTGTACTTGCAACTCAATAAAGAACATGAAGACATTCAATTCAGACACTGAATCCAGGAACGCACGGAAACACTAAAAATACAAGAAAATGACGCTGCAACAAGCATCCATTTTGACAACTAATTTGTTTCATATTCAGCCATATCAAAAAACATGCTGATGTAAAATCTATGAGTTTTTTTTTTTTAGCAATGAAGATCATGGGCATTGTTTTTGAACTTTTTAATCTCAAATCTTAATCCTCTGTGTGTCACTTTCTCATGCAGTCTGCAGCAAGAGAACAGGGAGTTGAAGGCCAAAGTTGCAGAGCTCCAGTCTGCTTTGGATGCAGATCGCCGCCATGTGGCTGCTCTAGAGATCTGCCTCAGAAATGCTGAGCGCAGCCGAGACGAGGCCAAGAAACGCAACGAAGAGCTGCAAAGAGACATTCAGCAGTTCATCACCAGACGGTCACAAGCCCCCACCTAACACTCATTTCCAGACTCACTAGTATATGAATTTAAGACTTTGTTAATCTCAACAGAGCTAATGTCACATAAAGTGGTTATGGGAAATACTACCGTCCTCTGGTGGGACGCTGGATTGTTTCCTTTTGCGCACTGTTTGGTCCTCAAGATAATTTATTGGCTCATTTGTTTGAACCTGTGAGGAGAGTCTGTTAAGAAGAGATCTAAATGGGCTTTAATACCACTATTAACAATTAAAGGCTTTAAACACAACACAAGTTTGTTTCCCAATGCTGCGCAAGTCTTGGTGCTGCAGTGGACTGCCTCCATCTCTTGAGCTTTTAAACAAGATATGCAGTAAAAGAGCCTTTGATCAGATATCAGCTGGACTGAATAATGTCTGTGTTGGACAGTACAAATACTATGTGTCATATATAGAAAATAAAGTTTAATTTTAGTGGAAATTAATAAAATGTGTGCCAATTGAGCATATTTTTTGATGTGTCTTTAACTATATTCAGAGTCATTTACCTGTGATATTAATACATCAGTGCTAATAAGCAATGACTGCCTTTTAGATACAAATGAACTGATTCTCCCCTAAGAGGCAATGTCCTGTGAGGGACAAGAATAAAACGATTCAGGGCTGAGAAGAGTGGACATTGTGCTTTTGTGGTACAAACTTTTGAAAGTTAAAACTAATAAATCAGACCTTTATTAATATTTGGATAGCCATGTAGCTCTGTGAGTCTGTGCTTAGGCACAGCATGTTAATATTAGCATGCTAACATGCTCAAAACAACCATGCCAACACGCTGATGTTAGCACATATAATGTTAGTCATTCAAGTGTAGCATTTTGGCATGCAAACCTTTGCCTATTAGCACTAAACACAAAGTACAGCTAGGGCTGATGGGAACATCAACATGATTCCACATATTCAGTCATAAATCAAAATTGTTTTCAGCTCATTGTTTTACTTTTACTGCCTGCAACTTTATTGTTTTGTTTTTCTTTCAAAAACATGTTCCCTGTTGCAACATGCAGCAAAAAAAACTGCACTACTATTGAGTATCAGCCAAAATATTGTATGTTGGAAGGCTAAATCTTAAAATAGCAACTCTGGCCCTCATAAATCTGCACTAGTTCCATACTGAGTTTCATAATTCTGGCCATATGGATAGAACCGAGTGTGTGAACGTATGTGTGTTCATGTGGACATTGCCATTATCAAGCCCTGTTACAGCCATCAGGAAGATGTGATAGTGTGTTGAGGCAGCAGTGTAATAGTGTAGGAGATAACAGCATGTCTGTCAACTGTCAGCCTGGCAGATGAGGCAGGAAAAGCTCATTCTTTCCCTTCTCTGTAACGCGCCACAATCAAGAGTGTATCTGCAGGTCACAGAAAGAAGCTCAGGAATGACAGTTGTGTAGTGGAATGAGGGTTTAGGTGATGAACGTAATAATAATTCATATCTGTTGAGGAGTCATTGTGAGCCTCTTGACCCCATTTTGGCAGAAGAACCAGTCTCCTTTAAAATGTACAATATATCCATAAATTCACTGATGATGGAAACCTTTCTTTATAAGTCAGATTTGACTCGGTGCTGTATCCCTAATCCTGAGGAATGTCTTTCAAAACTCTGACATAAAACTCAGGAAATTTTGAGAATCTGCCTCATTTAGTCTTGTTTTGTCCATCCTTGCTTTAGCATTTTTTTAAAGAGCCTCCCTTGCCAAGATAACCCGTTTCAGAGACAGTGTCCACTTACCAGAAGAGGAAGTACGCACTGTAGATTACAGCAAGTACAACAGGGGGGTTGATTGTTACTGTTGTTACTGTTTTATCATCTTCGTGAGCAACTTGAAATGTTCTCCAGAGTCAGGTCAGCAACCCCCATCCTTGATCATTAAGCTTCACACCTCATTGCATTTCAATTTCATTTGAACAAGTGTTGTCCAATAGATATATCCTGTTACATTCAGTGATCTCAATAGACCCTTGGTGTATTTTGTCAAAAAGAAATGGTCAATGGAGCCTAAACAGCAGCTTGCAGACCTCCACCATTTACAAAGAAAATAAACAAATGAAGAATATCAACCCTGGAGCACCCACCCAAACAAAATAGCGCTTCCACAAGGAAGAGGCTACAGGACAGTGTTTACAAAATCCTCATTAAGGAAGTTGTGAGATAACACACGCTCATGTGCATCACACAAAGTTGAAGGCTTGCAAGCACGCACGCACACACACCAACAAAGAGACCATAAGGACTGAGCAATGCAGAGCCCACCATATCATAGATAAGAGCCAGAAAGAAAGAGCTGGAAAGAAGGGAGCAGAGCACAAACAGAGACTGACAGAGGAGAGGACACAACAGACAGAGATGACTCAGATGGACAAAGCGAAGCCTTGGCCACCCTGTAACCGGAACTGCAGCCCTGTCGCGAAGGACATCAAAAGGTGTGCATGAGAATAAAAGCTGTGAGACCTGGAAGAGAGCAGGAGAAATACACAATCCTGTGGAGGGGCTCTCACTAGTCAGTGCAAGGGTCAACACACAACTGCCTACTGCCAGGAAACCAGAACTTTCTTTGCCTTCAGAATTGATCATTTTTGAATTAACATTTGGGCTAAATTGTGTAGAGATTTCAATAAATTTATTGTTGAATTAGCCCATCTATAGAAAACCCAAGAGGGTATAAAAGAAAGGTGCAGATTGTTTCCCATGGCGAGCATTTGGATTTCTCAACCGGGAATCATCTGCAGCTCCAAGACTGTGTTCTTGCTGTTTTCCATCTTGTTGCTCCAGCAACCTCTCTACGGACACGGCAGTCCGATCTCCAACACCCATCAGAGGCATCGCCCTGCCCCGGGGCTGGGAGACGGGCATGGGGGAGTTGTTGATCCATCACTGCTGGAGCAGGACAGCAACATGAGCATGCACAGCCTGCTGGAGAGCCTAAAGGAACAGTTCCTGCGGACATTCAACCTGTCTGGCTTGGGTCCCCCTCCTCTGCCTGCTGGAAGCGCTCGAGAAGAGCCCCCTGAGTACATGATGGAGCTTTACAACCGTTTTGCTAATGACCGGACTGCTATGCCCACTGCCAACATTATCCGCAGCTTCAAAAATGAAGGTAAAGATCCTTTGCTCAATATGATGATACCCTGTTGATCAATTAGAATGATTAAAAATTAGAACTATTTTTTCCTTTGTAAGTCTTTATATTGAACTTTTGTTTTTCATTAAAATAATATTTGCAGTTTCCTTATTTCTCATGGTCTAGAGAACCAAAAAATGTAAGAAGTGTAGCTGACATTTTAAGAAGACTGAAACTCAAAGTATGCGTGAATAAAGAGTTAGTCAACTAAATTCAACCCTTAGTCATGACTTGTTATCTCTCCCTGCAAAACAATGATCATATCAAAATGCTACTTTTATTCTGAAATAGCAAGTTGAGATAATAGTGAAGTACTTACAAATAAATGACTCTTAGGTTTCAAATCCTTATGAGTGTTACCCATTTAAGAGATGTAAGAATATGTACAGAAGTTAAACTTTGAACATTTATTTCTATTTGCAGATTCATCTCCCAGTGTTGTGGGTGTTGGAGGAGTGAGGCGTCACCCACTCCTCTTCAATGTGTCAGTCCCACATCATGAACGCATTGCAGCAGCAGAGCTTCGCCTCTACACCCTTGTCCAGACTGACCGCCATCTCTATGCCGGTGTCGACCGCAAGGTCACTATCTACGAACTGGAATCGCATGACAGAGATGACAATGTGACTGATGAGGACACTGTGAGAGGTGATGGACTCAGAGAGGAAGGAGAGCGGATGGAGTTGGTGGAGTTGGCTTCACGCCAGGTCTACGGCACCGATAATGGCTGGGAGGCCTTTGACCTCACCTCTGCTGTTCAACGCTGGCGTAAATCTGAAAGCAGCACTACGCACCAGTTGGAAGTGCACATTTCCAGCTTGGTTAATGAAGATGCAGTTCAAGGTATGACAGAAGACAACAAAAAGGGTGATCCACCTGAAGGGGACATGAAGATTGATACGAGTCCAGAGGAAAAACACAAACCCCTGCTGATTGTTTTCTCTGATGACCAAAGTAGTGATCACCGTGATGACAAGCGTGAGCTGAACGAAATGATTGACCATGAAACCTCTAATATGGTTATCCAGAATGACTTGGGGACGGACCTGAATGAGCTGTGGGGTGAGCTTGGGAGGGATAGGGAGGAAGATGAAGAAGTTGAGCCAGATGAAGAGGATCTTATCCAAATGCGCTCTAATCTGATCTATGACACGGCATCCCGCATTCGTCGCAATGCCAGGGTAAACCACTGCAAGAAGCAATCTCTGTACGTAGAGTTCAAGGATATTGGATGGGACAGTTGGATCCTCGCACCAAGTGGTTATGATGCCTTTGAGTGCTCTGGCATTTGTTCCTTCCCACTGACGAAGCATGTCACACCTACCAAGCATGCCATTGTCCAGACTTTGGTAAATATCAACAGTCCTCAGAAGGCGGCACGAGCTTGTTGCGTGCCCACCAAGCTTGACCCCATCTCTCTGCTGTACCTGGACGACACAGGCGTGGTCACCTATAAATACAAGTTTGAAGGCATGGTGGTAGCCGAGTGTGGTTGCAGATAGTCCATGCTTTGAAGGAGTGTAACTCTTTGTAAAGTCTTAAAGTATGATTAAAGATACAGGATTTGCAATAAGCTGAAAAAGGAGATAAGTCAAAACTGCCTTAACAAAAGGACAATCGATGGAATCTCTGTAAAGGTTACTCAGTGAGACTGGAATGAAAGTTCAGTATCCATCCAACTGTGTGTGCTCAAAATGAATGAGTTTGGACAAATATATGTTTTTAACTGCAAAACATAAACAAGCGCTTAATCTTATACGGTCAAGGGCATGAATATCAGCTGCCATCAGTCAAAGTGAGACAGTGTGGCGCAGATCTACTGCAAGATATTGCCAGTAATGATGTCAAGGTGTGTCCTCATATCCAGAAAAATAAAAAGGCTAAAGATTTCCCAGAGGATTTAACTGAGCACATCCCTCGGTGTGTGCCGCCTGGTGGGAACTAGTGGGCCAGTTGTCCCCCTCCCTCTCCTTCCCCCTGACATCTGTCTTCCTCTCCACTTATCTCTGGCCTTCCCACTCGATGCAAACACTAATCAGCACTTCATTTGTCCTGGCGCAGTGAAATGACCTCCCAGAGGCAACCTGACAAGGCATGAACTCTTCAGGCCCTTCTCCTGCCTCCTGCAGCCTCCTGATACGTAGGCACTGCGCAAGGGTCGTAGTGGCAGGGTTATCAATCCCAACCTTGTTTCCCACTTCACATGCCTCTTTTCCACTCCCCCGAGCTACAGTGATAGCAAGGTGTGTGGGGTTGAGAAACATGTATGCCACCACTCAGGCTTGGAGGACTGGATGCCATTCTGGGCTACATTTGAGGTGGAGGGATGGGGGAGAAGGACAGGACAAGGGGGCAGGGGTTGTCCACATTCCTAGGCAAAAAACAATCTTAAATGGCTCAACTCACTGACCTAGTAACATGTGCCCCTTGCATATCTACAGCCTCTCAGTTGAGTCATTCATCACTCATGACAAAAAAGGCCTTTTTGGACATTTATTTTTTGAAGGTCTAAATCAAGAGTGAAAATTGGGACACCTTATTGCAATTCCTTTAAGTATATCTAAAGGAAATACGGTTACAGATATACAATTTCTTTTGTTGGAAGCCTTTTGATACCTCTGCTGCTTGTGTCAAAAAATACTATTTATTGTTCTAATTTATTAATTTTTACAACAGAGTAGATAACTATATATGTACATTTGTTACTTATTGTAGAGCAGGTTTTGTATCCACGACAATGCATTTTGCAGCACATAAATAATTCTGTTGGGAAAAGAAACTGTAACAATGTCTACAACAATAAAGAACAATTACTTAATAAATCCAAAATGAACAGTGCTCTTAACTATGAATTAACCAATGATCCTTACAGTTTCAGAAAGTCTTACCATGTATCTCATGATAAGATGAATGTGAACATTTGCAGTTACAATGCAAAACTGATGTTTCTTTTACACTCAATTGATCTTCTTTCTGCTCAATCAGAGCATATTGGTCCATCAACTTTCCTCTCTGTTATTGTAAGAAGAAGCTATTAGACCAATGATATGACACATTTCTGACATTTAGATGATTCATTTCAACAGTATCAGCTCACGGGTCATAGTTCATACATGACACACAAACAAAGAACCATGGGAAACTGAATGGAAGGCCCACTAATGAACAAAATGAATGGCCTACTGCTTACACTGACAGCCAGCAGATGCACTCAGCTGTGATGGAAAACCTGTTGGTGAAGAGAAATGTAACCAAACAAAGATCTGAGCTCAAGTATCTCTTTCTCTTCTCACTCAAATTTCTTCGAATGTTACACCACATCACAAGAGCATTGTGTTGTTTATGTACCTGAAGATAAATAAAGGATACAGATCAGATTCATGTTTTGAAATGTGTAAAACTTTGTGTCTCTTTCAGCTAGTTACACTTTTTTAATCTTCAAGTTCTGTACAAACTGTTAATTGACCCCGGTGGAGTGGGCAAATTCAAAGGTGTAGGCTGAGGCTAATTTTTTTTTTTGCTGAGAATGTTTCAAACTTATTTGCTTTGAAAGGTAAAAAAATCTGTGCTTTATGTTGTTAAATGTCACCACTGCAGCAGCAGGATTAAAGGTGATGATTAAATATTAAGAAACAGAAATAAGTAGACAGTAACATAAGGACTGAATTAATGTAGGCAGGTGACTAAGTGTTCATGCAGCCTACAGATTTAGGAGAAAATATGGTGTGAACATTGAAGATACAAATCTGAGTTAATATCTGCTGTGAGACTACTGAACAAACATTTGAGTTAGCTTAGCTTAGCATGAAAACTGGGACAAGAGAAAACTGCCAAGCTAGCTTGGCTCAAAAGTGAAAAATAAATCTGCCTACTGGCACCTCTAAAGCTCACTTATTAACATTTTTATATTGTGTGATTCATTTGTAAATACAATGAACCAAGAAATGACCCCACATTTTCTAGCTCGATGAGGGGTAACTTGTTCAGAGTAGCTAGTAGATGTAAATTTTTTAATTTTTGGACCTAGCCAGGCAAGCTTTTCACTCCAGTTTCAAGCCTTTATGCTAAGTTAATTGTCTTCTGGCTGTATATTCATATTAAATGGACAGATATGAGTGTTGGGTCAATCATTTCATTGAACCCTCATCAAAAGAGCATATAAGCAATTTCCTTTAAAAGTAATGTTAATGCAGTTATTGCAAGGGGTGATTTAGTGGCAGTTGTGAAAGAAGCAGTGAGAAGGTCTGTCTGGGGTAGGTCTGTCACCATCTAACAAAATAATGATTATGTAATACCTATCACACTTCCTATTGACAGAGGGTTAGTGCTAAGTTAGGGTTACCCCCCTACTGTCCTGTGAAAATGCCTGTCTCATTTTTGTAGATCACCTTATTGTAAAATTCATTTGAACAGTGTATCACTTCATAACTGAAGTGGCAGTTTCAGAATCTTCAGTCATTTTGACTCTACAAAGCCTCCTCAAACAAGTCTTTGGCAACAGCCCACAAATAACAAGTGCACTATGATGTTTCACAAAGCAAACAAGTCGGCCACCCTCATGTAAGACAAGAGCAGAGATCGTCTAAAAATGGTTACAGACCAGAGGGCAAGAACCCCCAGCCAGTTAGTGGGACAACAGCCCGTCTTAGCTGTGTTAAGCTCACTAATTGAATATTTACAGAACAGGGGAAGAAATATGAATCTGGCCTTTGTCACTGAATGGCAAATTTTGTGGAAATTTGATGAACTGGGAAGTTTTTAGCATTGAGTGTGATGATAAGGACTGGTAGTGACTGCCCTGTGCTTTTTCTCTCTCTCTTGTTTTGACACCGCTCTTTTTGTTTAAAGAATTTTGATCTAACTTCTTCTTGTCATGCTGGAGTTTAGCGTACGTGATTAACTCAGAAGCACACCTATCAACATATAAACAAACAGAACAAGTCCTGCTGTACAGACGGTTCAAACTGCTTCAAATCCTGTAATGATCCAATGCCTGAAATATTGACGTCGACTGCAGGATGTTGACTGTGTGAACGTGTGTTTTGGTGTGTGTCATCCAAAGCTACATGACTCGCCCAGATTCTGACGTGGGGTCTGTAATAGAGCCTGATTGTTTCCGGTTTGGGTCACATGCTTATCATTCCATCTCTTGGAATCACCACCACCCAGTACTCATCCCTTACTCTTCCCTCCAATCTCTTCATTTCACAGGAAAATAATGTATATAAATAAGTGCCTCTTAATGTATAAACACCTTATAAAAGCTTAATTTGACTCTGATGTTGCGAAATTACAAAAAGCCCATTGAAATAGCCAGAAATGAAAAACAGATGTTCATTGTAAGTCACATGCTAATGCAGGCCAAGAAAAATGCTCCTTTGGACTACACTCTCAGTGCAAGACAGGAAATAAAGAACTATTAAGCTGTCAGTCTTCACTGAAAGAAATTGCTGTCATTCACTAGAGGCCCTCAAAAAATATTTAATTAGTTGTTATGTAGTAAGCTTCTGTGGGAGAAAAATCAAATCTCTAAGTGTTGCTCTCCTCACGCACAATCACCAGACATCCCTCAAAGCAAATATCTGTGGATGTTCTCATTCATCCAGGTCATAGTTATTCTGGGCAAATAAATCGAAGGCAACTAGACATATTACTGAGTCCAGCTGCCTTTGATTCATTTGCCCAGAAAAACCCTCAAAGCAAAACAATTAAATCAACTTTTTACCTCCAAAAATTCTGTTGAGCTTCCCAGGGTTAGTCATTAGATGCTGGACCCCTTTTGTTTTGGTGCATTTCATGGACCAAAAAACAATCTCAAGCTCTTTACCATACTTTTCCCATGTGTAGCAGAGCACAAGGGTTTGTTTTTTTATAAAATCTTTTGGCATGATCCCAGCTGAACTCTGAAGAAAATAAATCCTGGTTAGGTAAGGTTACAACTGCAAATACTTACTGAAAGTTCCCATCTTGAAAAACATGTGGTTTTGATTGCTGTTAGTCAGATCCCTTTGGAACCAGTAACAGAGAACACAGACAGCTGAGACACCCAGTGGGTACAAATCATCAACCACAGCAGCAAAACAGAAACTTTCACCTGAGAGAGAGCAGCAAAACACCAAATCTTGTATCTTATATGCTTATTAAGCCCAGGATTTGTGGAGACTTTATGCAGAAGTGGTCATTCATGAAAAATGCTCATCAAGAAATCCCTGTCAACATTATGCAACATTTTTTGGCTTAAAGAGGAAAGTTTATTTTAAATATTTACATCATTCTAACTTTGTGAACAGTTTCACCAGAACACTGAGGTTTCACAGAAAATGAAGGACTTGTGTTTGTACCAAGAGTTACATAAGAAGATCAATGAGAATGGTATCATTGTTTTCAACAAACAAACCAGCTGTGCATCCCTAAATGTTGAATTCTAAAGGGATAGTTCAGTTTATTTGAAGCTGGGTTGCATGAAGTTGTTGTTTATTGTAACAACTACACTAGATGGTGGTCAGCTGATTGAAGAAGCAGCAAGAGAAGGATGCTAAGCACTACAGTTCTGTGGTTCATCTGTGCTATTGTGTGAATTAAGTGCTTTTAAGTGTTAGTTTGGATTCACTTAAGTCACACAAAGACACTAACTAATTAACTGAGGCAGGGAAATACCAGCAACTTGTGTTCGGTGAGGTAAAGTTGCTGCTTTGGTTAAAGGTCAAAGTTTTGAACATGGTTTTGGAGAAAGGGATATTAATTAGTGATATCACTGTTCACTTATCATTGGGAAGAGCTGTTTTTTTTGCACAATGATCGTCATCTACTGAAGGTAACACAATGACTATAGATAAGTACCTCTTATAACCCAACTTGCAGCAAATCCAAAGTATCCCTCTGGGATCTCTGTAAAGTAGGCTGGCATTACTGAATAATATCTCATTGCGGACATTCACTGACATGTTGCAGTTACCTTTTGAACTTCACATACGTTAAGCAGTTACAGAAATAAATCTGTCACATATTATCTGCCATATGCCTACATTGCAAATGTGTTGAAAGCAATCCAGAGACAAATCCACATCATCAGAGGAAATCAGTTCCACATTGGTTCAGAGATTTGTGTACTGTAACATTCCTGCGCTCATAGTATGCTGCATTCAACCGCTTCACAGCTGTAGATATGGCGCTGAAGGCTTGGCATGAAAACTGTTTATATGTGCTCATGATATTTGTCCATGAAATTGTCATATCAGTCATCAAGAGTGTGAATTAAAATCTGCAACCAAAATCTTCAGGAAACATCCTTCAATGCATCTAGATGGCTTTGCAACAACTTGAGCAATCTCTTAAGCAGTCTTTTTCAGTATGCAAAAGTTCTGAGTGTGAATACACTTATGCACGGTACGTGCCAAAGAGGTGGTCCCAGTGGGTGAAGTAGGGGGCGTAGTTTCCACTGTGGAAACTGTGGTGGGCTTGGTGGTAGGGAGCACCTCCTAGAAAGGGCAGCAGTCTGTGCAGAGCCCAGGGCAGGTCGTAGCCACAGTGGTCCTCCACCGCCAGCCAGCTGTTGAGGAGGTGGAAGAGGGCTTCGCTCAGAGGGTGGCAGCCCACCAACCAGGCGCTGCTCAGGGCCAGCAGCAGCAGGGACAGGAGCTCAACTGCGCTGGCATCCTGAGCTGCCAGAGCAAAGGGAATCTGTTGCTGGTGGTGTGGCTGGTGGATGTTGCGGTACAGCCATGGAATCCTGATAGAAAGAGACAAAAAAACTGTCTTTGCTCAAACTGCAACTGTGCTGAAAAATACAATATTTCCAGAATAGTAACATGGCAGTAGTTGCTTCTATTGAAACAACTAGTTCTACTGCCGCGGACAGTACTTATATCACTATAGCTAACAATTTAACTAGCAATTTGCATCTTATCAAAAGACAACTGTACATACACCTGTGGTCACCTTCCAAGTTCAGGTTAAAGGAGAACTTAACTAAGATTAGACATGAAGATCAGTTTAATGATGCCTGACAAAACTCATAGTGATGTCAGAGGAGTTATCTCAGATTGGACATGACTGAACATTTTGAACAGACAGCCTGTGTTTTAAAAGTATGAGAGTGTCATCTAAAATGTGTGAGCATTTCTGGGTACAAAGGAGCTAAAGAAAGATGCAAATTAGTGGCATTGTGGGAAATGTTGGATTCAGGGTTTTTGAGGATAGACAAACATCAGGGTATCTTGAGCTTTTCAGCTTTAATTTTGATCAGAATTTTTCGTCTTATTTACTTTTGCAGTTGATGAGTAAGCCCTTGATAACAAGGACAAGAGAGTAATACTAGTAATACTATTTTATTATCATTTAAAAACTTAAGCTGCCAACGGCTATTTGGCTCTAGCACACTTTTAGTTATTTTCTATTCTTTGTGCTGTAAAAAAGAAAGACTTAAGGTTCACTGAAAAACAAAAACTTTGGGCAACAAATGCAAATGACAAACTGTTAGTTAGTTATTAGGTAATAAGTAACTATTAGTAATAATTAAATGCAATTTGAATTATATAATAGTGACTGATGAGTAAGTTAAGATAAATCTAATTAAAGGTGAGTGAGGAATGACTTTATCATTGATTATTTAATATATTTTTTCCTAATAATTCCTAATGAGAGACTATAAGGTAGATAATGAGGAATAGAGAACAGACTATACTTTATTAATAAACCCCTTAACAGTCATTATCTCATAATTATCTCACTCATACTTGTCACTTTACTCATGAGTGCTTATCGATAAACTCTGAACTAGCAGTAAATGATACAAAACTAGTAACAACTCAATATTACTCATAACTTTAACCTTTGTTACTTTTTCTTTTACCACATATAGTGATACATAATTCTGATTAGTTACCAAATATCCCTTATTACCTCATTATTATCTTATGACTACTTACCTTTTACATTTCCCAGCAAGCAAAATGATGCATCATATTCAGTGGTATCTGAATATTGAATCATTGCCCAGAAATCACATTACAGCCACTACCTAGATTTATTGTATCATCTAAATATCAAAGCTAGAGCAGAGAGAAATATCTATAAACAACTCATTTGAAATGTATACTTGGTCATCATCATAATTATTAGAAAGTAATAATAACTCAATTCTCAGTATGATACACCCCTTTACTCAAAAGGAAACACAAAGTATAGGTAATAATAGGACAATGATAAAGTAATTAGGGATTACTTGGTAGATGTTAGGAAGAATATTGAGTTTGACCTTAGTAGACACACAAACAGTCACTGATGTTCAGGTAATTAGTAATACATGAGTCGCAACTAGTTTTGTACCATGTTTACAGGCGGCTCAGAGATTATCAGAAACTACTCCTGAATGAAATAATCAGTATTACCGATTGACAGATATTCATAAACCAATTATCAAAAATAATTCACTGATATAGTATAGTTACTAAAACACGGTCTGATATAATAACTTTTCATTACCTTATTTATGGTATTTAATAAGGAATTAGAGAGAAATGTTGAATAATCGTCTATCAGTTAACAAGTTGTTCCTGATTCATAACTCACTCGTTTCCTGACTAATCATTAACTAGTCAAAAGCTTCTCTTACGCAGTTTGTTTTGAGTAACTTATTAACCAGTGGTTTATCTGGCAATTAGTTCCTTGTTAATCTCTCACTTGTTCCCTGGTAATTACTCCAACTTTTGCGGCCCTTATTATGAAGTGTAACTTGATTAATAAATTGTTTCCAAAATTTAACATAAAAAACATCAAACTGCCCAAGTATAAGTAAATTTATATCAGAATCAAGTGGGTTAGGTGCATATAGGTGCATACTGCTCACCTGTGCATGGAGAAGTGCCATATGAAGAAGAACATGTCAAAAAGCAGAAAACACGCGAAGACTTCCACAAAGAGCTGCCAGCAGGACGGAGCCAGCTCCGGTAACGCGGGGCTCCTCAGTGCCTGCATCAGCGCGGTGGCGGGGAGGACCACTGTCAGGTATTTGTACAGCACCCTCCAAAAACAATCAAACCATCGCTGGAGAGACGGCGGCGGACCCGAGCCCGCAGCGATCCTCCACAGCTGGACCCGCTGAATGACGCTGCTCAGCGCGTCCAGCACGAGGAAAGGTGTGCAGAAGAGGACGTGCGTGAGGAAGGCGTAGAACGCCGGCAGGTAAGGAGAGAGCAGCATCTGCTCCTGCTCGGCTCGCACATACTCCCATAACTCCTGGAGAACAGCCGCGTGTGCCGTTGCATTCCCCGAGGATGGTGCATTCATCACGGCTTTCACCTCTTTTGGACGCTTTCACACATCATCAAGTCCTCTGAAAGTTAGAAATTCTCACAAAGAAAAAAAATGAAGTTTTCCCCTTTAAACAATAAGTTATATGTGTGTACTTTGAATAGTCTCCATCCTTCATAAACTCTCATAAATTTTGAGAGAAATCTTAGGTGATTTTCCTCCGCCCCGCCTTTTACGAGGAGGCGAAAACTTCTCCCCGTGCTGTTGAAGGAGGGGCCCCACATCCTCATAAAAGAAATATATTAGGATACAAGTGCCTTTCTCTCGAAGTTAAGTAACCCCCCGCTCACATGGGAGCCACCTACATAACATGGATAGCATGTTTCTGGAAATGTCGGGGATTTCTATGAAAAGAACCGTCATCCCAGAGGACCGATGACACTGAGGCAACACGCTGCAATCAAAGTAACACCGGAAATGTCTGTGAGTTATTACTGAAAAATGTGCCAATAAAATCATCTACAAGTCAAAGGTAAACTCAACAATTTACCAAATTCACACTGCTGTATCATCCTGATTTCAGTCAGTGCTGTATTACCAGCCATGCTAAGTGGGTCAACTAGGAGTCATTCATTTTGGCTTAACCATAAATACAAATTAAATAATCTGATACCAGACAGTTGTTTAGACACTATATGTTTTATTTGGTATGATACACATTTTTATTGAAAACAAACATCCTCTACATCACATTGAAATTGCAATGTAAATATAAAATCATGTTAATAACGTTGATTTTTCAAAGAGTAACCCACAGTACTTCATTGTCATATGACAACATCTTGATTGCACATTCACAATTGAAATCAGTGCAAAAACATTTACCTTTCAAGTCATATGTCCCACTCTGAAAGAGAAATTTGTATCATAGTGACAGCTGGAAGTCATTTTAGTCAGAGTGTGGCGCCAGTGATAAATGATATTGTCACTGTTACTTAGATGTTCAAAAAGTCATTTTGAAAGTCAAAATTCTCAAAAATCTATGACTAAACTTGCCTCTCACCTCTTTATTACATGATGAAATGAGTTGTTTCTGGAAAACACATGATTTGGTCACTCTGCGAACTCTGCTCACACGCTTTTGGTTTTTCAAAAAGTGTTTAAGAAGACACAGTCTTACAAACTTTCAAATGCAGAGTATTACTCCCTCTGCAGCATAATGCTGCTAATCATGGAGGTCTTAAGCTAATGGTCAACTGTTGCTAATGGAGCAGGGCCTGGAAAAAAAAACACTCAAAGGACTTTTTTTATTCAGAAAATCTCTGAAGAAATTGTGTAGTTTTTTTCAGTCACATGGTCTGCACTCCCGTAAGTCCAGAGCAGTAAAGCTCTACTAAATCCTAGAGGATCCAAATAACTTTATAGGAATAAGAAAGCAATTGAAATGCTGACTCTTATGCTGAAAAGGAGGACCAAAGATGTGTGACTCTGAGAATGGTGGACTGTGATTTCTTACTCTGAACTGCTTGAAAAAATATGGGCCCTGAGCAGACATGTCACTGTCAACAAAACACAAGGATGACAAATTTACTGTCTGTGGTAGCCGCTGGCTGTCAGATGCAATATCATCACCCAGTTTCTGCTTGTTTTTGCAAAACTGGTTTTAAGCAAAGGGGACCCACTGAATATTAATTAGGTGTGTGCAACTTCATAATGATGTTCCAAATATTGATTTAAATGAATGTAACACTTTGTTTTTCCTCATATAAATTTGATATCTGTGTAACTAAGACTATCTGTTTTGCATTACATAAATTGGATTGTGACATAAAAACAACTTGTGAACTTAAGTTTTCATAACCAGACATTGACACCATGTTTTTAAATGGACCATTTTTAGCTATTTTCAGCTATTTTTGAGACAAATAGTTAGCATTTCACTAACTTTGTGAGGTTACTACAATTAAAAAATGCCCCATTCACAATTCTCACATTCATTGTGAAGTTTTCCTCACTGTGTGGAAGCCAGCACTGGATACCAGCAGAGTTTAGGCTAACATTAGTGGCTGTGCATTAGTTTAAGGAAGTTTACACTTTAGCAGCTTGTTGCCAAAGACATCATAATGTTTGCTAAATTGGCTTAGGCTAAAATTAAACAGTTAAATACATTTTTCAATTTTCCTTTTACATATAACACTAAATTTCACTAGCCAAACGCTGCAACACAACGCTTTTATAATTTCCATATCTTCCATTGATCATCTGATGAGGATGCTAAATTGTTGCTTTGTACATGCATTGTTACCCTTAGTCTTCAAGCACGGAATCATATGTGACCATCAAATACATTTTTGATTTCCCTTTACAGAATTCTTGTCTTAAAACAAGTTGGCTGGAAACATTAAAAGGTAGCTGGAGGACTTTTTTTAACCCCCCCCCCGTGAAGCCAACATCCACTCCATTAGCTAACTAGCTAGAGCTGATAAAAACTGCTAGCACCAGCTGTCATGTCATTTCAGATATGAGAGCTTGCTTTGGTCTCACTCTATCTGAAATTAAGGATCTATTGTTTGAAGAAATACTAACAATTTTGGTCATTTCACAGTTGTATGTGAACCGTTCAAGAATGGAAAGTCTGAAAGGTATAGCAACAGTTACTAAAGGGGACAGGAGCTAGCAAATGGTCAAGCCATGTAACATGAACGATGAAGATAAAATAAATATGGTTGATTCAATTCATTGCAAAAGTAAAACTGGTAATTCCCCAACAAACAAAACAAACAGTTCCCAAACAATTCTACCTTTTCTTGTTCAGTATCAAGAAGCTGCAAATATCACGGCTTCAAATGTTCAATGAGGACAAATGTAAGTGATACATATATAGAAATGAATGAGTGATCCTTGATGTCAGAGCTAAATCACCAGAGCACTCAATGCACAGACCATAAGAGTTGAAGAGCAGCAGGGCCAATTCTTTCACGCTATTGTTTTAGCTAAATGACAGTGTAGCTAAATGACAGCAGTTCATCGTACACCCATGGGTGATGCTATTTTTTCTAGTTTTTCCTTTCAACTAATTTACCAAATCTAAACGATCTCAGTCTCTCCACATAAATAACTTACGTCCTCTGCTGTGAGGTAGGACAATTTTACAGTCAAACTTTCAATGGGATTTCTAGCAGTGATTCAGAGATGTTTGAGAAATACAGGCCTCTGGCTAGCAGAGTTTCTCTGGGCCAGAGGAAGAACCTGCCAGTCAGTCTGTGGGCCCAGCTCCTGCCCTCCAGCAGACAGTTCCTCCACCCCTGGGTGGTCCTCTAAGTTCCCCCAAGTTCCTTGCTAATCCAGATCCAAGATTTGCTCACCAACAATGTCCATGGCTGCAGAGGCCTTGATTGAGCTCCCTGCAGAGCCAGAGTCCACGAACATCTGGGGTATGTCGTTCCCAAAATAGATTTTGCTGTTGGCTGCGATGGCTTTGTACTTCATTAGCTGCAGGTACTCTGGTGTTAACTTTAGCTGCAAGATGGGCAACAGTATTCAAGTTACACAAGCGTCTACACTTTGAGGTCCATTTTTTGCCCCAGCTATGGTGGGTTATGAATTTGTGTCATCTCTCTGTACCTTATTGGCCTCGGCAGCTCTCTGTGATGTATAGAACTCTGCATCTGCCTTGGCTTTCTGCCGGGCCAAGAAAGCACTATCTGTGAACCAAAAACAAACACTGTCACAGTAAACTGCCATAAACACTGGGAGCATCAAAGTCTAAGTTCCATCGTGACAACTGGTTTCCAGACTTGAACAGCAAATATGCTTTGAAGTCACTATCTTTTTTTTACAGTGTTTAGAAAAATACAGTACATTTGCATTTTTCTTAGGAGTACTCACACATTTTGACTCATTATAGCAAGAGACTCACACATGGAACTGACTTTACGTAATCACGTCCTTATCAGTGAGTCAGCATGCACACCTTCAGAGCATGCAATGATTATTCATGCAGATACATGCCTACGTGTTTTCCATGAAAGAGAATTTTTGAGAAAAAAAAAAACTCTGACAAAAGACGCATTATGAGAAAAAAAAACCTTGGAATGATTTAAGAAATACAAGACTTGATTTTTTATGGATACACATTGTTGTATCTTTTCTCACTGAAGCCGTAGGTGAGGAACAAGCACTATATGGCCTGCATGGCAATTCAGAAATCCAAACATTTTCTCTAACAGCAATTAAAAATAAATAAATAAATAATTAACTTAAATTAAAATTTAAAAAACAAAAACTAGTAGACCATCCTCACAAACATTAAATAGTGGACATCCTTTCGGTTTCTGAAAGCAACCCATGTGTAATGGTAATGTGTAATCAATGACAGTAAAAGGCATGGGGGCGGAAGAAATGAAATGAACAGCAGATGCAGATTGCTGTACTTTACCAGAGAAAAAGACAATTATTTTCTGGCTGAAGTAAAATCCAGCCAGAGTGACTAAGTTAGTTTGTGGGGATGAATTTGTGATGACGAAAAAGAAAAACTTTTAGCAGCATTACAGTGTGATAGTTGTTTATACACATGAGCTGCAGGGAAGAAAAGGTTGACATTCTTTGGAAGAGTTTACCCACAAGCGGCTTTTACAAGAATGGATTCTGACCAAGATGTTATCACAGTCATGTTTTGTGGGTGAGTGAGCAAAAAGATAACAAGCTGAAACCTCATTCTGGAGGAGATTTTCTGTAGGACTGCCTTGATGCCGTTGCAAAGCTGCAAGCACCAAACGGACTCAAAGTTTTGTCATGGAGCTAAGTGATAGCAAGCAGCTGCTTCATTTAAAGTGGACACTTTACAAGCATCTCTCAGAGCTGAACCTAAAGCTTCTCAGCTCTCTGCTTTTTAAGGTGAATTAAAGTTTAAAGCAGGAGCATTTAAAACGTTTCCTTCACTGGAATAACTAAAAAGCCAGCTGTGACACCTGAATTCGAGTCCAAAGGTCCATCTGACTTTTAGCAAGATGTTTAATGACATGAAAAGCAAACAAAAGGAACTGAATATATTTGCTGAGAAGTTTAATGTGAAACCAGCCGGTGTGCCTGACAAACTAACGTCTACTGACTGATTCCAACCTGGAAAACCAGCTGCAAGTAGAATCGTCACTACCATCATATCAGCATAAATCTCAACACAGAAAAGCAGTTCCAGTCATCAGAGCATTAGAGGTGATTTGATCTGTGTTTAGTCATTTGGTATGGCCCTTTAAGCATGACAAAGAGACTTGAATGAAAATGTTTCCCACTCTTGCTTTGAGCCAAAGATATGAGGATCCCTTCAATTGCAGAGTACAAACCTTCAATTTCAGAGATCTTTTTTTCTGTTTCCTTCTCCATGACTTTCTGACCAAACTTGATCTCTGCCACTTGGGCCACTTTCTCAGCCTCTGCAAAACAAAAAGAACATATTTAAATGTTCAACCTGTCATGTGTACAATGTCCCTGATCAACAAACTCTAACCATGACTGCGTTCTTTCATCTTTCTCACCTATCACAGCTTTGATTCTTTCCGTCTCTGCCTCCTTCTCCACAACTTTCTGTGTCTGTTGAGAGATAAGCAGCTTCGTCTTCTCGCTCTCCCTGCAGACACAAACACACACTTTATTAAAGGCTCAACACACCCACATGTTCCTCAACTATTTTCACTGACTAGACCTCTCCTCAGAACTGTGCTGTCCCAAATGACATGTACCCCGCTCTCCTATTAATACTGTTAGGCTGGCACAGTTTACACAGTGTCCATACATCCATAAGACCTGTTTTTGTAGTCGAGTGAATGTGTTTTTTTAAAATTCAGATATTTACCATAAACACTGAACTTCGGCCTGAGACATCTGCGTTTGTTTGCTTTTTGAGGCCCTTTGTGTATTAAAGCACCAAGTTGGCTCTATTAAAGCTATAATCGTATTTAATTAGGACTTGGTGGCATGATTGGTGCTAATTTACGGTATGATATAAAAACTGCTAATTAGTGCAACGCCCATATGAAATAAGGGCAGAATAAACTCAACACGTACCCTCACAGATTTTAAATGATATCCCCTAATCTGGTCAGAGGCACTTTTGTTGTTGATGCTCACAACTACATATAATTAAGTGCTAGACGTGGCGTTTACTGCAGCACATGGGTAGACTTGTTCTTTGCTGAGCTTTTTTACCATTCAAGTCCCTGAATGGGAAATGGTCTGCTTTTATGTTGTGTTTTTCAAGTCTTTCTTTTACTCAGAGGGCTCTAAACATAAGTCAGCATTCACCCATTTATTCATGAATTAACACAACTCATACACACTGATGGAGCAACCATCTGGAGCAATTTGGGGCTGAATATCTCGCCCAAGGACACTTCGACTTGCAGAGTGGAGGAGAGGAGGAACAAACCAGACCCTCTGATAAGTAGGGGGACTCGTTTAACCTCCTAAGCTACAGCATCTCAAGAATTTGTACAATTGCAGAATTAGATAAGAATGTGCAGGACAAAACAGCTGCACAAAAAAAAAAAAATCCATGAAGCAGACTTCAAGCATTTTGTGAGACAGCCACGAAACCTGGCAAACTTGTAGGAAAAAGCCAATATCCAATCTGTGAAGCAGAACCCCAGGACTTGGTCAAAAACCTCAGGACTTCCAGCTCTAAATATCCAATTCAGCATATTAAACAAGAGCTATTATAGCAACCAAAATGCTCTGCCAACATACTAAGTCTTGAGTTTGCAACTTTACTGGATAACATCCTTTTACTAAATGAACCACATCCACCATGGATAGGTCTACTGGCTCTTCATCTCTCTCACAATGTCTCTAAATTAAAACAACACAGCTGTAGATTTTACTCTTTTCTTGCACATCCTGGGGCCTTTTTCCATCTTCCGTCTGTGATCCCATTTTAATTGATGACACCGGTTATCATCACTGGAGTCCAGTTGAGTAAGCAACGACGCATCCCAGACTGTCTCACAGCATGCAAAAACACAAGAGTGAGTATAAACATACTCTAAACCACTTAATGGGAAGAAAGCTCAGGCAGTAGTGTTATGTAATTTACTGTTGTTTTGCAGGACAAAAATGGAAAAAAATAAAAACGTGGGAAACTGGTAACAGCTTCTGTCCCTGTCTGTCTGCTCATGTTGCTGCATGCTGGACTCCGTTTATAGTAAGTGATGTCAGTGCCTCATGAGATTTCAGCAGCTGATGAGTAAATGCTACTCTAACCCACAGGAAGCAAGGAAGGTAAAACCTATCCATGGAAGACAAGGCTGCAAACAAAGAAAACCTCTGAGAGTAAGCACTGCCCCAGCACACTAACACCAACAAAAGCAAGTCCTTCCAAATGCAGGAGACAAATTGTAAAGATGCAAAATTATATTTAGTAGCTTAACATTTAATATACAATAGCCGTGAGGAAGAAGCAGGAGAGTTAAGCTTTTAGTGGGAAGCGAGATCATTCTCTACTATGCAACACAATGCTGAGTTATTAATCAATACTTCTGTGGGTGACAAAGTGGAGCAGCTGAAACTTGAATGTTTTGTGGGTTTTGGGCCAGAGGCCGTAGTTACAGACTTTATATTAAGCAGTATCAGTAGTCTGTTCTTAATGTGATAATACATGAGCCAGACTTGAGGACGAAGACTTTCCACAGTGGATGATGCCTCAAGGTGCTTTCTTAGGCCTTTGAAAATATTACTGTAAGTCCTCAGTCTTTTCCCCACTACAGTGTTGATGAAACAACTCATGCTGATTCACAAAGCCAGAATTAGACGCTCACAGACAGACATGAAACAGCAGTGTCTCTCCCCTTTACAGAACTTGGCAGAGAAAGAAGAATGAACTCGAAGTCCATCCATCTGAGAGTGAAAAAAAAATACAAACACAACACAGGCTTCTGGGAACAGTAAACATTCCTTGTTTGGCCAAAAAAAAGGAAACTTACATGAGCTCGTAGTTCCTCCGAATGCTCTCTGGGATGTTGGGTTTAGTGACACGGACCGCCTGTGGACGAGTGAGACAGACAAACAATGACAGAGGGCAAAGAGTCGACTCTGTAAAAGGTTTAATATGCAGGATTTTCTTCAAAAAACATGTATAGACTCATAAAAAAGCAATCTCTCTCAATCATTTTTAATGACCCACTGGAAGTGTGTGGTGGTGTGATTTTCTGCAGAGACACTGTCCTCTGAGTGTGTTTCTTATTTACATGCTATTTTGCTGCAGGACGTTTTTGGGTGGCAGCCTTTGGGTAGGGTGGTGCAGCCCCCCCCCCAGCCAATGGCAGCATGCAGGACTTTATAAATGAGTCATTTCTAGCTACGTAGCAGAAGATATGATAATGGCAAACACTGCAGAGAAGAAGCGTAAATATAGTGAGCCGAAACACAGGGCGAACCAAAGTCGTTTTAAAACCAGAGTGAATCTTGACTTTGCCTGTTTTCTGTTGGATGCATAAGGGCTGGCGATTAGCCCGATTAGCCTGCTAACGTATCGGCATTTCTATTGCAACGCTTGTGATCTGTAGTGCTGACTAGCTTTGAATCATTTTCTGTCTAACACACGAGCCACTCCGGTTAACACAAGCTACTGCATTCAGGCCAAAAGTTGATTATCTGAGACTAAATTTACGCTCCTCTGTAGACCTTTGGTAGGATGCTGCAGGTGGTCTTATGTGACAGCAGAAGGAGGTGTGTGGTTTGCTGTCGCTGGGCTGGGAGGGAGGGGCCAATTTTGAATTGTGTTTTAACAAACTCTGACTGGAAAATGTTGCATATTCTACCTTTAAGTCGGCAAATGAAGACAGCAGGAATGTGACAGGAAATGGGACTTTAAAAATAGGAGAGAGAGCAGAGGAGAGGAGCCCTGAGACAAACACAGTCCAGCTGAAAGACCCTCTGAACTTAATGTTGGGGTTCTCGGAAAGAGCTACATCATTATTACAACT
>JAPZDY010000022.1:4352235-4392884 GCA_029783645.1 Ctenochaetus hawaiiensis
GGGGGGTGTCAGGCTTCTTTTATCATCAGCCATAATATTGTCTTTCGTTTTGATGATAAACTCTCTATTGTAGAAAGTCAATATAAGGCTACAAACTGAAAAAAGCTTTTTGTTCTCAAGGACATTGTATGCAGCTGTGTTTTATTAGGCCGACATTTCTCTTTACAACGCCATTTGGTTCTGTAATGTAGGCCTGTTTGAGATTAGATTGTAAGAGGTTATTTTAGTCTGTAATAAGGTTGCTCTAAACTTTTCAGCTTTCAAAAGCAACAGAAGAAACTTTGCAGCTTAGAACTGTTGTTACATATCCATGAGCCTACATGGACAAAATCACTCAAAATCCCTGCGTACGTTTCACATCAGTCAGTTTTGCAGGAATATGAATCTGCCTCAATTGTGAAAAAAAAAAATGTCCAAGGCCCCCTGGTGGCAAGAGTTTAAATGCCATGTCCTGAGTTCCAATTCTGGTGGGATGCTGTTTTCTTTTTTTTTTTTTTTAACATCCATCTCAATTTCTTGCTCCCCTCATTTCCTATTATCTCCATGCAAAACAGAAAACATCTGAAAAATACATTCAAAAGTACAAAATATACTAAAATGATTTTATAAATACAAAGTACATGATCAGAAACTGTTTTAAATTAACTAAAGGATTAAATGTAGGTCTTTGCTTAATTGAATTGCACCAGGCACATGATCCTGACAACTTAAAACCTGAGAAAGTCTCCGCTAGTTCAACTTTTCTGTACCTGTATGATAAGTCCAGGTGCCATGGTTGTTAGATCTTTCTGAAGTGTCAGCTTGAGGTTTTCATCGATTTGGTCTGTGGGGATAAAGTGTGAGAGGCTGGTGGGTGAGCTGATGAGAATAAAACAGAAAACTCAGTGGAAATATTTTAATTTAGTTCAAGGAGAGAACAATACTATTAACACAACGATTGAGTTAACCTACTGGTTTCAACCAATCAAATGCTTCAAAATAAAGACCATTATCAGTACTGGGAACAGTATCAGAAATAAACTTTCAAAGAAATGGTGTGCTGTTAACCAAATGCAAACAAATTAAACATAATAGCATTCCACAGTGGTATTTCTCTGTAGTGCTGTTCCTATACTGAGAGATGAGGTAATACAGAAGAAACTATGAGCCCATACAGGATCTGATGCTCCAGATTAAAACAAAAGGTGTTATGATTAAGGATTAAAATTAAAAAAAAGGAGAAGGCCGACCGAGAGCATGTCCATGTTGGACAGCACTAAAGGAACAGAGGGACTGAGGGCAGACACAATATCTGAAACAGCCTAAAACTTGCCATCAGTGCTGTGCTTTCTCTCAATTCCAGAAGGGGGAGACAACAGGAACTACAGCTCAAATGTTGTATGGAGCAACTTTAAAGAATGGTAAAGAGTAAAAAATGCTGTAGGAACTGTCAATTCCTTTTTGTAAATAAATGTTTACTCTTCTTACAATGATGATGCATGTTGATACTGTGAGTGTCTCATCTTTATCCCACCGTTGTGTTTATGTTCTCTGAACTTTACTTGGGCAAAGAGGTTGTAACATTCACAAATGTGCGGCCATTTTAGCAAAGTGAATTAAAAGACAGCTAAATCCAAGTCCATATGCAAGGCAGATGTTGTGTGAGGGGCTTCTGGTCACTTAGTGAGACAAGTAATACATTTAGGGGGTTATAAAGCCTTAGCGGTTGGCTGAATACATGCTGTTTATGTAGCTGGAGAGAGGACATGTTTTACATTAGTAGTTTGTTTATGTCCCATGTGCAGCCCAGCATACTCACCAAACAAACCGATGTACACTTCCTGCAGTGAGTGAACGCTGCAGAACTGGTTGAGCTCATGGTGGACCTTGTTGAATATCAAAGCCTTGTCGTAGTCTGCTGTGAAGTTCCTCACTATGTCGTATACTGCGGAGAGGGAAACCGAAGCTCAATCACGTCAGAAATGACGACGAACACAGAACACAAATATTTGGCTCTGCTGAGCCAGTGGGGACAAACGAACGTCAAACATTTCATTCAAAGCAAAAGTTCTCTCCAGATGTGAAAGGAACAAAACAGGAAGATGAGGATTAGTCCAGTGTTTGATGTTGCTGTTGAACACTGGCGAGTTTACCTGCTGATGGGATGAGGTAGTTCACCACTTCTATGCGGTCGAAGTAAATCATCACTCCTCCACTGAAAAAGAAAAAAATATACATAACTAACTATATCACAGAGAACAAGAGAAGTTCAGGCTGCGCTTATGATTCTCTAAATGTGCAGCGTCTGTGTTAAACTCTTTCAATTGTGTTGTGTGTTAGTGTGTAGGGTAAAAGGTGAATGAACAGTGTCTTTAATCTACCACATATACCACTAACAGCAGACCTACCTTGTGCCACATGGTACGTTCTTCACCTCATCTGTCTGCAGCGTCGTCTGCGAAACAAAAACAACTTTTAATGTTGCAGTTTTGGATGTCAGAAACACAAAAACGTACACCTGACATTACTGGAAAAACACCAGCATTTTTTGTGAAATTTGACATATTTTTATGTCCCATAGAGGGGAATACAACATTAAGCAACACAGCACGGGAGACATGTGGCGCTAAAAAAAACATGCACTGATGTATGGATGAATTTCTACTTAAACCTCACAGATAAGAAAGCAGCAGATGAAATCAATAGCATTTATCATTATGTGCTTTACATGCTAAATAAGGCTCCAACCTGTAACCTGCTCAGTCTATTATGATCTACTGAATCCAAAAAAAGTATAGATATGTTACAAGCTAAGCAGCAGCGTTGGTAACACGTCCCACATTGTCCCTCACACTGACCAACTTCTTGTTCCACATTCGGTTTGTTGGGGTCTGGTCACCCTTATATGTTCATATATATATCATCTGTTTGGTGTTGTACCGCATGGATATCTGTGATGTGGGGACTTGACAGTCTTGGCATGGAGGGTGACACTCTGTCCAGTCTAGTAGTCATTTGAGATTTCAGGCTACAGAAATACCACTCATTTCATTCGACTCACCTGAACAGACTTGTAGGTGGTTATGAATGGAAGCATAAGATGGAAACCAGGGCTGCTGGTGGTAGTCAGGAGAGCCCCTCCCCTGTATTTTACACAAGCAAATACACAGTTGATCATTATGCACTAGGCTCATCATCAGACCTGAATAAAAAGTGATACTGAGCTTTGATTAAACTTTCTAACTGCTTATGGCAACAAAGACATCCTTCCCTTACAGCCTCTGAGACAAGGGAAAATCCTTTCTTATCAGTTTATTTTTATACCAAATGAGTCACAGAACAAAGCTTTTTGGCAATCTTAGTGCCAAGGTGTTTACACCAGCCTGCATTTAGTTGCTTAAGGGAAATACCTTCAAAGCAGATGTTTCTTTCTTCGTCATCTCATTTTTACAACACAGCAGTTTAACACAAATGTCTTTGGCACAAAATAAAAATCAATAATCCATGCTGCCGTCTCACCTGTAGTACACTCCAGTGTGTCCCTCATCAATCTTGTGCACAGAGGCTAAGAGCGCTGCGCCTCCCAGAGCAGCAATTATTGAGAATATGGCACCCCACTGTGCCATCCTAGCAGGCAGACAGGCATGACAGCATGTGAGAAGGAGCAGATGAGAACAGAGTTTCTCTTTTTATGTTAACTACACATCCCTTCTTTGATTACAATCAAACACTCCCCACTCCTAGTACTAATACAGTCTGTCTGTCCATTCAGTGAGCATCACCTGCACTCAGTCAGCAGCTTGTTTAGTGCTGTAGTAATACTTGGAGCTGGCCTCTGGCTCACTGGTTTATCTCCTCTCAGCCCAGGCTTAGCCAGGCATCAGCTGGGACTCCGTGACCTTGCCACACTTTAAGAGGATTGAAGCTAAATTGTGAAAAACATTGTAACCACTTGTGATATATAAAATAAATCTGCCTGAACCATTTACAAAACCATCAACGTTCACTTATATTTGATGGATGAGGAGCTGTTACAAATGTGAGTGAGGATTTGCAAAAATCCGATAACCCTACTGGCTCAACACCGGGCTAGTCTCAGTGTTTATACAGTTGCTGTATGTTAGAGCGTGATAAATATACTTTTCCTTTCTTTAATTTAATACTGTTTGTATTCTGACCCTTTTCTTTCTTAAGCACTGGTCTGCAACCCTTTGCGTTCGTGCTGATCACGTTTTTCCTTGCAAGCGATTCTTAATTTTAATTAAAACAAACAAAAAAAAAACAAACAAAAACATTTTAGTTAAATATTAACTTAAAATCAACTTCTCCGTGGAGATATCTCTCTATTCTCCGACAGGCACAAGCTAGATAACCTGCAATAAAGATGTGTTTATCTGTGTGGACATCCCGCTTGCACAGACCGGAAGAGGATCATAAATCTGGTAATGACGTCGTGGCTACGGCAGAAAACTAACTGTTTTAACAATGTCTTTTATCAGAAAGCTTCTTCGTACACTTGCAGAATATAAATGGTCAACCACACAGAACCTGTCGGAATAAGAAAAGGTTCTCGAAAAAGTGGCGAACTCCTCTCCCACTGCTTCACTGAAACGACCGCAGCCTCAAAGAAGTAAACTACAGAGTTCAAAGCTAATGCTTTATAATAAATGATACAAGTTTCAGGAAACACGTCTAGGCCGAATGGAAGGGGTCAATCTAAAGATCTGCATGCAGCCTTGAACAAATCGAATAATCGCGAGTATGTATGTCTCACTAGAAAGTCGACCTAAAATATCGAAACATTTGAACTAAATTTGGTGTCGAGAGATAGGGAGCTAAGAGCTACAACAAAACGTAAGTTACTATATTACTGACGCCTTAGAAAGAGGAACTCTCTCCAACAGCAGAGCAACACTACCAAATGTCAGGACCCAAGGTTAGTCACATGTAACTGTTGGCATAAATGCACAAAATAAAGGCATATTGATAAAGCTGTGCTAATGTAACAAGTTAGCATCACAATCTCAGCTCGTTTTTATCTTCTATTTACCTGCGACTATTGTATCAAACAGTACCAAGAAGAGAGGACACTTTGTTTAAATAGTTGGTGACATCTTCTTAAGCGAAAGGTCTTACCTGTAATTTCTTACGGAGGAAACAAGCAGCAGATCACAATCAGGCACTTAAGGCACCTGCTACCTTCGTCTTCTTCGTGTAGAATTTTACTGTATCAGCGCCCCCTCGTGGGCCGTGAAGTAACAGTCTGTCGTTTCCATGCACCGCTAAAGTGGGTAAAGTAGGTTTCATAGGTTTTATTTGCTCGTTTGGGGTTTGTTTCAAGAATGGACTTAGTAGTTGCTTGAGTAATGCAGTTGCAAATATGATTCATTTGTTTTACTGAAATGTGAAAAAAACATTTGCAGTTCTTACAAAACCGGAGGGACTTCCTGATTAACTTGTGCTGTTTGTCTCCATAGTGTATGCAGAAACCAGAGTTCCCCGAGGAAACCCCAGCAACACAGGACTAGTGTGCAAATTGCACTCAGAAATGCACTGCTTGATTTCCATAGGTGCCCTGGCAGGTCTGCACTTAAATATGGTGAGAAAACTATATCAGCTGCAGGGGAAATACCAAAGGTTCCTCTAACGGTGGCTCAAATTCAAATGTAAGAAAATTAAGTTGCATATGAAAAAACTACCGACCTGATTAGATCAGACCTAAGGTATATGCAGACTAAGCCATGTTTAGGAGTAGAGTACAATAGAGGTATTAAAAAGTGTTGACTCCTCCACCGTTGTTCTGTCATTACTTAACCACTGTTGCATTTTATGTGTTTTTATGGTACCAGTTTACTTTGTTCAAGAATACACACTCCCAGAGCTGATAATAAACAGCACTATCCCTGGTAGGAGACAAGCTGAGGATCTTCCCTATCTCCTTTATTTCCTGTCATCTCTCTGCTGTTGTATCCAATAAAGACTTTAAAAACCTTTCTCCCCTCCAAAGGACACAAACACACAGTGATTTATTAAATCACCCAATGACAACCTCAAAAATTCTATAAGTCTTCTGTTAAATCATCAATACATTTTTTATGAACAACATTTACTTCAGGTATCATCAATGCAAAACCCGACAGTGGTCCCACTTCCATAATGTGAACAGCAGGTGGCGACAGAGACCAACTCAGATGCACTGCTTAATTTTCATGAGAAGCTGAGGAAAAGGCTGCATTATCCTGTTGCCTCGGACTGCTGTTTTAGAAACTGGGGCATATTGCAGATTTTCACTGCTTTCATTTGCAAATGTTTTTTTAAACATTCATTGTTTTGCACTGTAAGTGGTTGGCAAATTTGACAAAAACAAAGTTTGATAATTATTTTTTAAAAAAAAACTACAATCTCTAATTTCAAAGTTCAAAAAGTGAATTTGTTTCAACGTTAAACAGTAACAAGCCGCTGGAAGAGACGCCCAAATAAGGGTCTTGACACTAAAATGGCCTTGGATCTTTATTTTTAGACACTGGCCTCTTGAGAAATTTACAAAGGACCAGAGCTAACCCCTAGGTGCTGCAGTGGCAGCTCTGTGCCGTGCATTTTAAACAGGGAGGGGCGGGGGCGGTGGAGGGGAGAGGGAACAACAGAGCAAGGGAAAAGAAGTTTGTCAGAGTTCATTAAGTATCAAGGGAACATCGCTGGAACTGGCAGCGTAAGCCGCGCCGGGGCCCTAGTGCCATTAATCACGACTGACAAGAAACCAGGGGCCGAGGGAGGAGGCAGTGGAGGTGGAGGGGAGGGGAGGCAGGGCAGCTCTGCCAGAGACTCTGGTACTGATTATAGAAAGGGGTCCAAAGCAGTCCGGGCCAGGGGTGTTGAAGGTAAAGCAACACCGCAGCCAAGGCTGTAAAGTTCAGATACCTTTGCACAGATCACACTCACATAATCACAGATAGACTTGAGAAGACATGTGACTCCAGGCTTTGGAAACATGACGGGGTGATTGCAGAAAGAGTGGAATATTTTGAGAAGACATGTATAGTGCAGTGCAGAGGCTGGATTTCTCCCTTTGTTTGATTCCCCCTCCTCTCTGCCTCAATTACATGAGCTGAGCCTCTGGCTTGCATGCAAGGGGGAAGAGAGTGGAAGTGCGGCAGTAACAGAGTGTCGCCCATATATCTCTGTCGGCCTGCCTTATTTTCTCTTCGCACCCCCAGATATTTCGTGGTAGCTCGCCGCTCTGCTGCCACCCTGGAAGAAGAAATAAATGGGAGAGAGAAAAAGAGGGGAGAAAAAGAAAGAGGAGAGCTCGTGACTCGTGAAGATGGAGGCCTCTGTTAAGTGCTGTGCTTGAAAGCCCGTCCGGCCTCATTAGCTGTCAGTTGTAACAATACTGAGCTGGCAGCGAAGACTGCTCCCAGTCTCAGTGCCATAAATCACAGGCTGACAGGGCCCTGACAGGGCTGGGAACCAACACACATGCAAGACTTGCTTGCTTTCTGTCTCTCTGCTGTTCCCCCTTTTCTTTCTCTCCTTTCTCTTGTTTTTCCACTGCTCATTCTTTTTCTGTCTTTATCCTCCATTCCCTCTCTCTCTCCTTCATTGTCAGTACCACTCCCTTTCTCTCTCTCTCTCTTTTATCTGTCTCTGCTTCTCTGTTACACACACTTACAGCACATTGCAGCATGTCAGCAGACAGTTCTGGACACATGTGCTCACACACTTGTGTCTTGCAGCACTTTTTTTGGCGTCCCATACATGAGTGTGTTTGACAGAGTGGGTTTGGAAAGGTCTGTGATTATTTGATGGATGAGATGTGTTCACTGGGTCTGTGTGTGCATGTGCAAATATAATTTGTGCTTCCTCCTAATTTTTGGTTTCATGAACATTTTTCAGGCATATGTGGTCATAGTAGGGATATACTGTTACATATTTAACTGTCCAGTAGGTCTGACCTTAGCTGTCTTATATTCTTTGGTGGAAATCTAGGAACTGTTGTTAAATGATCTTTGGGTAAGAGCTGAACTGGTAGAGATTTTATCAAAAGATTTTCTCCAAATCATCTCAAACTGTTACTTGGTGAAAACTTCTCTGGGTAAAGGATTGATCAATATTTCGCGAAATCATAATTCACTTTCTTGCCAGATGGAAGATGAGAAAATCGAAACCTTTCTCATTCTGTTAAATATGTACATGTAGCTAGAGCAAGCAGGAAATTAGCTTAGCTTTCACAGAGCAACATTATCATTAAAACGGAGTTGATTTTGAGTCCAAAAGCTGCACTCCTTTTGTTCCATTTTTGGTCTCCACCAACTCCTGAAAAAATATTTGTCTTTTGTTGCTGAATGTTCCTCTGTGTTCACCAGCAAGTCTCTTACTGTAACAGTGAGTAGTTTGGTGCTGAGCAGGCAGTGTACAGCGCTGCCAGTGAGCAATGGCTTTCACATTACAGTTTGATACATTGTTATTATAAAATATTGATTGTATCTACTTTAACTGAGAGATATGAGTGGTATTAATGTTCTTGCAAGAACGTAGAAGCAAATTTCCTACAAAACCATTCCTTTAATCTCACAATATGTGACTTTCCCCACTAAAATGCCCATATATAACTTTTTTCTGTGTGATACATTTTGTAGAGCAGTGTACTTAAATTATTCCAGCAATGTTAAAACTCAGAGAAAAAAGTTATTTTATTTAAAGTAATAGTGTATTTCATTTTGTCCTCTGTTAATAACTTCTGTGTCAACATTGCTGGCAAACAAAACCTAACGTAACATGAATAAAAGTTTTATGCTTTACCTCATCTGTAAACATTTCTGTCAGATAGTGTTTTCATCAGCAAGTCCTGTGATTCCATGCCATTTTACAACCTCATCAAACTATGCCTATTTATTGTTTGACAGAGAGACACCTAGTGGCAGAAATTGCATTCAAGGTGCATTTGAATAGCACCGTAGCTTTACTTTCTTAACTTTAAAGGTCTCTAAAGACCTGTCATAAAGTGCACATCATGAAGCTGACCTTGACTTCAGGTCACAGGGAGACACAGTTTACTGATGTCATTTAGGGAGCTACTGCCATGCAGACTCTCTCAGTGTCTTTGCATGTGGAGGATGTTATGGTCTGTTTGTATCCATGAGGCCGAGCAGGAGCTGCTGCAGCCGCCTGCCGGCCTCCATTACAGTGACGCGTGATGATGTGTGTGACACAACGGCTGAGGAAGGAAGTTGAAGAAAGCAGGGCTGTGGGTCATTAATCACTGCTCCTTGACACATGAACACATACTTCTGTACACACACACACACGCACACACATAGCTATGAGGTCTGGTGCTGAGCTTGCAGCTGGAATAAACGCAGCTGAACATGTCTGCAGACATTCAGTAAATAGATACAGTGTGTGTGTGTGTGTATATATACATACACAGAGAGTGAGCTCACAGCTGGGCTACATGCCTCAGATTTTGTTGGACTCACTGAACGATATCTCACACTTCTCCACTGTTCCAGAGCTGCCCGAACCCATCAGGACTTAGTTGGATCTAGCAGACTTGGGGTCAGCTCAGGTTGGATTTTGCATGTAATTACTTTACCTTGGGTGAGGCTTGAACACACATCCGTTGTTGACATTTACCGGCAATTTCACATTAATGTTGCTGATCACTCTTGGTTTTACTTGCTTTCCAGCTCACTAAATACCCCTAAAAACTTGAGTCTGATTTGGGCAAAAACTTGTTGAAACTAAAAATTAGGTAAAAATTGTGAAGCTTTTCTTCTAAATGACTTTTGTGTCTTACGTCCCCTCTGGTGTGTCTGTGCTCAAAATTCCTTCAAAATAATAAAAGTAGTTTTTTAGTTTGAAATCTTGACAAACCAGAACATTTCCCCCCCCTAAAGGATCTTGATAATAAATTCTTTTGGGAAGTCAAGTTTCAGCTTATATGCATTGCTTATCAATTTTTAAAAGCAGTATTACAAGCCAATATGTTCCAACGTGCCATAACTCTTTTTTTTTAACATCGTTGGCATATTTGCCCTTCAAGTTAAAATGGTGAACTCATTAGCAGTGTTTAGACTGTTGGATGTTAGACATGACATAAATTGCATACATTAACATGTGGCAGCATGTATTTTGGGTCAAAATATTTTGGTCATTTGACAAATTTAAGTCCTGCAATCACCCCTATTGTAGCTCTATTTTGGTCTCCACCAACTCTTGAAGGAGATGCTTGTTTTTTGCTGCTAAATTGTTCCACTATGATTGAATTAGCACTAATATGTGTTATTTTCAAACATGGGTAAACCTGCTTTCAGTAAGTGATTTATTCATTTCCTATTACCAGGAGAAGAGTTTACCTTTGCTTTTTTTTCTCTGGTGAATAATGTTCAATATCATGACTGTTCTGGAACACAGGGAAATTCAAGAGAGCCGCACTGAGGCCAGCGAATGTTTCAGCAATTATACTGCATACATATTTTACTTAGATGTCTGATGTCTGAGCGCTGATGTATGGAGCCATGGAATATAACTTTGTGCATCACAGTGTCTCTTACAGTGAAAGCAACATGTTTCCTCCTCTTTCCTCGGATCAGGAGGAGCTCTCTCACCTCACTGCTGATATGAAGAACAGAACTGTCGATGCATGTTGTAACAAGCAATAAACAATGTTTAAATTCAACATGCATCATAGTCTTTCACTGGAAAAGTGGAGAAAGCCAGCCTGTCCACCTGGGTGTCGTGTTTCCATAACTCCCGTTTAGAGCTAGAGCCGATAAATAAAGACAGATGTTACGTGTTTGCTGGTTGGCGCTGTGTAGGTAGTGGTGTTTAGAACGTTCTCACTGAAAACAGCTGCCTGTTCTGATTGAAAATTATGATAATTATGGCAGTATGGAGTGCGATGAAAGTGAACTAAAACAGCTCATTTGTGGCCAAAAAACAAAATAATGAGATAAAAGATGCTATAAAAGTCTGCAGAGCTAAAAGGAACAACAGAATAAGTAACAAACCTCTGTGCCTTTTGTCTCTATAAGTGGCTTTTTTCTAATTTTGTTTTTAATTTAATAACTTACAACAACTGTATTAATTTTTATGAAGAAAATTTGGATTATAGTAACTTTAGTGAGAGATACATCCAGTTTGTTGCATACAGTTAGTTCTTCTGAGCCCATCATGGATGTCGTGACACCAGTAAGCCATGATTTAACTTTTAGAGCTTAGATTCCTCTCATTCACAACTCCAACACTCTTTCTCTCCCAGTATCATCTGTTACCATTACTGTTTAAGAGCGGAGATTGTCCTGATCTTCACAGTCCTGCAGAGTCCCAGAGGAGGTCCAGCTCACAGTTACACAACTGCTCCGTCTCTTCAACACTACATTAATCTTCTCCTGGTTGCAAAAATCTCTCTAACATTTTCCTCATGCCTGCTTTTGCTTTGTGGTAAAATTTATTAGAGGACGCTTGTGTGTGTATGTGTGTGTGTGATTTTGTGCATGCATGCCTGTGTGAGCATGCATGTGTGGGAGGACAGGGTAATTGGTCCAGTGAATGTGCCCTGGTTTGCTCAGGCCCAGCGATGCTGCAGTGTACGTACAGTGTGTTGCTGTCCTGAGCTGTGGGGGTGTGGGAAAGCCATCAGAATGGACTTCAGAGGGAGCTGAGGAAGAATGAGGAAATTGCAGACAGATAGGCCTAATGGTTGTGCTGAGGGAAGAGGTTGTAGGGCCAACAGCTGCTAGCCATCCATCTGGACCAGCCTGGAGAGAGCTGAGCTGGAGTGGCTACTTAGTGACGTATTTGCCTTCTGGAGACGAGTGCACTGGGACTTTCCATCAGAGCAGGGTCAATAAGCATTTGTAATAAATTCATGAGGTTTGTTTTAAAATTCCCTGAATTGCCAGATGCAATGAGATGAAACTTAAATTATTGGGTAAAGAATCAGGATTGTTGCAGCAATAAGTCTCAGAAGTATGCAGGAAGGGAAAACAAAATAAACAGAACAGATGGGTTTTGTAGAAGAAACTTTTATCTCTAATCTGTGTTTGATGGCTAGTATTTTTGCTTGTTTTTACAGTGCATTAAAAGTACATACTCCACAATTTCCACACAGATCACAGTTTTGTGAAAAGTAAAAACAGCTCATCATAAAAGCCAGAAACATAATTCACAGAAATATTTTTTTGTGTTTGTACAAGCTCTAGTGCTCATTGTTCTTCATGTCAGAGATCACTGAGCACACAGTGCAGGAGACCTTGTTATGTCTTTTTCCTTGTCTCTTTTGTTGATGAAGTTTCAGTTTCTGTGTGTTGCATTCTTTTGTTTGTGCTTCTCTTTGTCTGGTGATTTTTAAAAGAAATTAGATTCACGCATTCCTTGAAAGCAGATTCTACTGTGAAAAATGAATCATTAGTGTGTCATTGACTTTATTTAAAACAGAATGTTTTTAAGCTTTTAAAAAGCAGGGGTTTACAAAAGCAAATGTAAAATATTTTAGGAATTAGTCAGAAGTTATATCACTGTGGTGTTATGTTTGCAGAATACAGAACATCATCTAAACTGAGAAGAAACCTTTAAAATCTTACAGGAAAAAGAGAGTTTATGAGCAAGAGAAAGGATCAACTTTGTGCAACAGAGTCTATTAAACTTCTGTCAGATATTATAGATAAAATAACTGCCACGAGGGATTTGATATGAAAACTATGTACTTTAAATTACTTTAGAAACAACAGAAACAGCAGTCATGTCATTGTCTTGTTATGTAAAATGATCCACCAACAACTTAAAGCCACTGATGGGACTTTTTTAAGCCTTATTTTTAGTTGTCATTAAATTTCAGGAAAATCCACAGAAATCAAACTGTACTCATTCTAAACTTTACTCATATGAGCTGGACACTAAACTCATGCATTCACAGAGCTGTTTCTGTACCAAACTCTCAAAGTGAGTAAAACTCCTCTCTGTGCACAGTCAAAGCAAGTCATTTGTTATTTAGGGTAAAGGTCCAACATTTTGAGGAAAAAAAGACTCCTTCACTGTGTTTCTGAGAAAGATGAAAAGTTGATCCCACTCTCATGCCTGTATGATAAATATGAAGCTACATACACTGAGTGGCTAACTAGCTCACAGAAAACTTAACTGATCAACAACCTCTGCCAACGAGCACTTCTTAAGATTACTAATTAATGAGCTCACTATACAATTGTGGCCCTGATTTTCCACTCATCTACAGTTTTTTTAAATCACCAACGAACATATCAAAAGTATGTGAACAGCATAGTGATGTGAGGGAATGAAATTCCTATAATGTGACAGAGATATAACAGATATATAAAGGGACAAATCTGATGTTTACTACCTAAGAGGCCCATATGAAGCCACTGGCCAAATACTTTCTTTACCTGCCAAAATGCTGCAGTAAGACAACCTTAAAATTTTAATAAAATAACTGATTCAGAAAAAAATTTAAAATCCGTCCAGGGCAGGGTTTTCATACCAATAAAATGATGATTTTTTCCTGGTCTGACTGCACTAATTTTGAATGTGGCAACAACATCACCATTTTGTTGTCCATCTTGTAACCACACTGAAGTTTTTAGTGTCCCACCAAGACACTTTTGGCCAGAAACACGACATCATTATTGGACCTTTACTTGCAGTAACCTGTTTCCTTCTAAGCAAACCTGCAGCTTCATATTTTGCACACAGATACAGGTTGAGAGCAGAATGGTTCCTCTCCTCTAGCCTTCGACAATAAAGCAAACAAACATGTTTCTCCAAATGTCAAACCATTCATTAAAAAACATGTCATGACACTGTGCTGCTTATTAAGTTTTAACCGATGATTGCTGTGCCCTATAAACAGATGTTTAGGAAATGTTATCTACGGCACAAGGCAGATAAACATCAGTTACAGTTGAGCAATGAGAGAAATATTGTTTATTCTGTTCCAGTCTCATCTGTGAGGAGGGATATTGGCAAGTGACAGATGAAAGCCTAAGTACCTCTGGACAGCTGTTTGGTCCGCTCTGGATGGAACATCGATCCTGTTGTTGATGTTCAATCATGGAGCTATAAAATAAAAAAGGCCTCAGCTAACCTCCTCTGGTCTGTGTAGCCGATTTGTCAGAGCAGAGGGTGAAAGCTGGTGAGGAGAATTCACTCACTGCTCTCCTCTGTTGCCTGATCCCTCCTCGACTCCCCTGGCCATGTGGGACCAACACACTCCTTCCTCCCTCCACGACACTGCACATATGCATACATGTGTGTGTGTGCACAGACCCACAGTTTTTAACATGAACACACGCCTGGACTTGCACAAGCAGCCGTCCATACACATGAGCACAATCGAGCGTGAATGCAGCCACACACACACGCACACACACGCATACGCGCACACACACACACATACAGACCCTCTCTAACCTCACTATGGTCTCACACAGCAGGCCTGCCATAAATCAATGGGCAGGATCGTGTCTGCCAGTTAGACTAAACAAGAGCATTTGTGAGGATTTGCTCTAACCCATTAATCATCTTGACAGCTTGAAAAACACATTTCCCCTTTAATGACTGTATTTGGATAATCAGCTCTGTTTCCCTTCCCGCCCTCTCCCTGGCTCTCCTTCCTATCCCCTCCCCTTTTTTTTTTTCTGTACCAAGCGCCATCATAGGCATGTGGATAAGTCACTATAAGGTGGAGGAGGGACTGCAGAGGTGAAGGAGGAGTTTGTCAACGTCCAAAAAGGTTGTCCGGGAAAAAAAAGTGAAAATAATCCCACTGCCTGTGGAAAAACCTTTTTTTCAAACCTTACTCAACAAACCACAAGGCCTCTGCTAATATAAACTAGTGTATGTGAGCGCACACTGTTACTGACAGTCCAGAGAAATTAAACATAGAGAACTCGTGGACGATGTAGGACCGCTAACATGAACCATGAATGTTTTCGAGTGTAAAGTCTGTCAGGAACTTAGAGATGTAAACAGACTCGGGATGTGAAAGTGTGATGCAGAATGTGTGGAGAATAGTAGTTGATTTGACCAAATGCTCCACCTGTGCAATCAAAAAAAAACCAACACATTCACATGCAATCCCCCAAAAATTATTGAAATGAATTTTTTTTTTTAAACTGTGTTTTTATTTAAATTGAACTTAATTAAATCAGTAAAATTAAAAAAATGCTTTACTGATAAGTTTGATCTGCTAAGAGCTAAACTTCAACTCAAGTTCAAGGGCCCTATCCTACACCTGGCGCAAAAGCGGTGTGCCAGCGGCGCAGGTGTCATTGCTATCGTACACCCGGCACAAATGTCATTTTTGCCACAACTGTACGATAGCAAACCCACTTGCGCCGGGTCTGCGCACCAAGGGGCAGGAGGTCTGAGAATGAAGGCTGAATGGAGGCGTGCCCTGGCACGTTTGCTATCTTACACCAGGCGAGATGAGGAGGAGTTTAGACCAGCCAGAACCTGGTCACATAAATGAAAGGGGTGTGTCCGTCTTAGCCAAACGCGAGATACACACACTTCCATATGCACGCTGTTTACTTCAAACTTCATATTTTGTTATCAAAAATATTTTCAAAGGCCACTTCACTAACTTCACTAAATATGTCCAAAGCACACTTAAATATTTTACACTGCTGAGAGGCAAAAACAGAAAACAAAGGTGGAGAGGTGTGTGAGCACGTTGGCCACCTGCGGTGTATCTCAAGGTACAGGCTTTTTTACATCTGTGCCTCCGTTTAGGCCAGGTTCTGGCTGGTCTAAACTCCTGGCGCATTTGACCTCATCTAGCCAGGTGTAAGATAGCAAACGCGCCAGGGCAAGCCTCCATTCCGCCTTCATTCTCAGACCTCCACCCCTCGGCGCACAGACCCGGCGCAAGTGGGTTTGCTATCGTACACTTCTGGCAAAAATGACGTTTGCGCCGGGTGTACGATAGCAATGACACCTGCGCCACTGGTGCACCGCGTTTAGGGCCCAAAGTCACTGCTGTGTACTGGGTGTTAGCTGGTGTTCCTGCTCTGCTCAGATCTTCACTGATGTCCATCTACTTAGCAATTCTCTGCAAGGCTGATGATGTGAAAAGATTTGGTTATAGTACTTGGATTTGGTTATTGGTCTGTCTGGGTTAACAGTCACAGTTTCAGGTGGAAGAAGTGAGAACAGGGTCATTTCAAGTCAGAACTAAAGAACAACATGAAATGCATGCGCAGACTGTGCAGGAGAATCCTGTTCTGACACATGTCTGTGGAGTCAAAAGGCAGTGTGTACTTACAGAGAATCTGAAGTACTTCAGTGTTTTGTCAGGTTACCCACCTGACTTGTTACATGATCTATTTAAGGGGATAGTCCCTCGGGAACTGGCTTTGTGTCTTCAAGTGTTCATCAAGAGTAAAGTATTTACAACAACAACATACATACATATATATATATATATATATATATATATACTGTAGCTAATTATGTGGGAGATTTGACTTTTATGTTATGCTCCACAGATAAATGATGAGTTCAAGAGAATAACCAGGGTAAACCTTGAATCGACCTTCATGGCCAATCTTGACTGCTGCGCCGGGAAACTGATGGATGTGGTTTCATCAAGAGGAGGAACCTCAGGAACAAGAATCAGACTGCTTAAAGAAATGCTGTTTTTTCTTTTTTTGCTTTACGAGGACAATGAAGAGTTAGAGGCCAGCCTTGAAAGTCAAGTGATGAAAATTGCTATCATTGGTGACCGGTCTACCCCTGCCTCTGACCACTGGATAGCAACCATCGTTGTGGAGGGAACAAAAGTCCTGGGGGAAAGGATATCCCAAGTGCTGTGCTTTGCTGATAGGCATAATATATGCTCTCAACCTGAGAAAGAAACTTAAATACACTTTTGAAGTTTTTCAGAAGTTGTTCCTTGACCTTGATGGACTGAAAGCCAGTGCAAAAGTAATGAGTCTCAAGAACAGCATTTTCTAAAGAGTCCACCTGTTACAAAACACTGTCACATTTGCCTCAGATTACATTGTATTGCATTTGGAAGTCAACTGAAGAGGCAACATAAACATTTAGAATATTTCTCTGTCAGGTTAGTTTTGTTATGCTTTATATTCAAACTCGTCACAACAGTTGACAAAACAAAGATGCTGTTTAAAGAAATGTGTACATATTTAAGAGAATGTATTTTTTGTGTTTGGGAAATGAATGACAGGGGCTTACTTGTATGCAGCTTAGTCTCTTGGAGAGTTCCATGACATGCTACTTGGCTTTTGCCATTATATCTATGGAGATAGAGATTTTGAGATGGTCACACTTCTTGAAGATGCATTTGGATGTGTTCAAAATCTGTTGTATTGCAGTTTTCAATAGACACAATGAATGTTTTACAAAGGTTTTACATATGTAATGCTTTTGTCTCTGGTTTTTAAGGGCCTACCTAACTTTACTCTGATGAAGCTGAAAAGCTACTACATGAACCAAGGCAGGAAAACCCTAAAAAGAACAACAACAAAAAAAAAAACTGAGGAAAATCTAATGGAGCAACTCAATTTTTTTAATGGTTGCTACTTAAAAAGTTGTGTACATTATTATAGTAATTAATTAGACATAGACAAAAGTACTTTAAAATAACATGGTAAAGCCAGTTGGAGGAACATAATTTTTCTGAGTTATCAACTTAAAAACTTGCCTTTAGGCAAACAGTTATTAAGTGAGCGGTAATTTAAATAATCTTTGACTGAAGAGGAAAAACTAATTTCCCCAAAAGTAATGTAGTTTGTTGGTTCAACATAATTTCAAATGAAGTTGTCGTAACCCAAAAAGACTGATGCAAACTGTTCCGTTGATTTTTTTTGTTGAGTCTAAGCATTTCTTTTTAGCGTGTACCTCTAATATTGTGAGTGAAAAATATTTCTGTCTCTCTTTTCAGTAAATCTTTCTTTTCATCTGCAGGACAGAAACTCAGAACACCTCAATGTGTAAATGGAAGGAGATCAGTGCAAATGAAAGGGTTATAAAGCAATAATAATATTTTTCTTTGAAAACTTTAGTGATGCTTATTTTATTTCCATGCTTATTGTTATATTTTCTGTTCTGTTAGTGTAATGCCCTCCAACATCAGTCAAGGCTGTGATAAATTATTATCCCCATAACTTAGGTGATATTTTGTAGGTTGAATTAATTAGAAAAAATTAAATTAAAATTTGAAATTAAAAAACTTAAAATTAGAAACAGAATGAGTAAAAAATTTAAAGTCTCTAAAAGGAAAACTTGACACGGGACAGCATGTAGTATAACCAAGTTTATTTAAGAGATTGAGTATATGATTTATTTATATTCTTTGGACCCATTTAGAAAAAAAATCAGGATTTCTTTCTGATAAGTATGTTGCAGTTGTTCCAGAGAAAAGTTTGGTGAGGTGAGAAACTGTGGACAAAAGACAGCTGCCAAAGTAGAACGGCTTGATGCAGGAATTTCAATAATGATTGGCAATACATCCAAAAAAAAGTTTGGAAGAAGGAAAAATCTTTAGTTTTGTTGAAACTTAGATATCTTAGACACCTTTTAATGTTTTCATGTTTATATGAAACCCAGAACCTTAAGGCTTCCCTCTGCTTTTCTATTAGAAAAGTTTAAGTAACACATCCTTTCAGTTAAAAAATCGATTTTCCTCTGTAGCTATTGGATGATTTGCAAAAAAAGACAGAGATGGATATACAAAGTGGGGAGGACAACTGTAGATTAGCTTAGTCAAAGCAAAAGATGGAGTCATCGAGGGTAAACTTGAGCTTTGAGGTTTCTGTTCTTACTTTCAACATCAGTCATTTATTTATGTCTTGTGAGTTTCCACATTTTATGAAAGTGCAATAATGAATCGCTTGAGTGCCTGTTCAGCCTCTGATGATTGCAATGCACCATGCTGATGACATTACAAGCTAATATGCAAGAAAATGTTTATACCATTCTCAATGAAGTGGTATTGAAAACTGCATGTAAGCAAGCAGCCACTGTTAATAATATTAATGTTTAATAATAACACTGATAGCTTTGTTCCATCTAGGAGAGCTTTTCCAGATGTTGTACATGCTGTCTCACTTGCATGACTTGCATGAACTTCTTACTGAACTGAGTCATCTTTATTTCTCTCTTTACTTGCACCTGTGTTTTGCACTGTGTAAAAGGGCAAAAGCTTTGGCTGAAAAGCTACACTTGCATTGATTATATCACATTAAATATTCCATCTTTTAATTTCAGTGGTGAGTTTATGACGCCATAATACCGTTATGTGCTGTTTTATTTCACAGTGGGAAAACAAAACAAAACTCTGGCAAAAGAAAAGATATAAAGCACACAAATGAACTGATAGTTAGTACAAGACATTGGCCAGCAGTAGTTTATTTAAAGAACAGAAAAAAATATGAGTGATTGTGAAGCCTCACTGTAAATAACCATTGTTTTGGACACATCCAATATACCCAACTATTTATAGCTTCAGTGCACCCTTTTACAGGCAGAGAAATACAACTGAGATGTATTATTGAGTGACTGTGTAATGTATACAGATGTGTCATGCATTGAAGATGTGTTTGTGTATGGGCTGGGCTTCTAATATTGTGTTGACATGTGGAATTATGTATCTGTTTAAACAGTTGTGAGACATCTTTGTCTGAATAGCGCACAGCTGAGTGATGGTGGCACACAGACACACTGAACACTGATTGGTCCTGGCAGCTGAAGTCACACTCAGCTGTCACTCAGCTACCAAACGTCTCATGTGTGCAGTGACCGAAAAGAGATACTGTGACATCTGTGATGTTTTCCAGTGTTTGGCTGGGGCTTCAAATTACTCCATCTACAACACGTGCACAGTCACACTCACACAGTTATGGGCAGTTTTTGGGTAATTTATCCCAGTTCACCTAATCAGTGTGTTTGCTCTTGTTTCTTTTTTCCATTTCATTCTAACTCTCATTTATCTTCCCTCGTTCTCTCCAATCAGTGCATCCAGTACATGCCTATGGATGTTTTTTCAGAGAGGTGCAGTCTGTTTTAATGTGGCTGCAATAACCCTGAAAGAAAAGCTAGGCAGCTAATATGTAAGCAGGCATAAAACTGTGTGTCGTGGCCTGCCGTGCAAGTAGATGAGTGTAATCATTGTAATGGCGCCCTCTGAGTTTGGACGACCATCCAGGGGAGACATAAAAACCAGCATTAGGCCCCTGATGCGTAAAGCGAGCATATTATGACCACAGGCTGTCCCAGAGTGGAAGAAGAAATCAAGTTGTCAATCAGATCATGAATCAGGACTGTCAGAGCTGCCACTCTTTTCTCCTGCCAAGGCACGCTCGCTGCCTCACGCTCGTGACATCTTCACCGCTCTCCCAGCACAGCACCAAATGGAATCCAGCTGGACACACCGTCCAAGTGCTATTAGCAGAGCACCATACTGTTATTGGAACATTCATTTGTCCACTGGTGGTTAGGGAGGGCATGTCTAATAACGGGCTCACTCACACCACTGGAACTTTGGAGAGACCACAGCGGCTCTGGGCAGCTTTCCATGTCGGGGCCGAGTGAGGGTTGCCAAGGTCAGGGCTGCTGCAAATGAAATCAAAAGCACTATTTCTCTGTCTGAATCTAAAACTGAGCTGACAGCCTCTCTTACTAATCAATACATCAATAAACCCAAAGGCAGAAATTATACAACCATTTAGATTTTAGGTTTGACTTTTGTTTTTTTTGTTTTTTTTTTTACCCAATAACTCAAACAAGTGTTTGATGTGTTCGGATGTGTTAGTCAGTAATTCATGCATTTAGTAAGTTACAATTTTAATTCCAAGCAAAAAGTAAAAAATTAAATATCAACAGGATATTTTTAGGATAAGTATCAACAAGTTGTCAAGAATTCTTGTTCTGAACTTGCTCAGGATCTAATTTAGAGGCACAGCAATCACACTCAGCGACTAATGTTGCAACATAATTTAGTCCTGAAGGTCAGAGGTCATGAGGTCTAATTTAGGGCTTTAAAAAGGATAAAAATTCAGTATTTTTTGTAAAACTAATCATTACAGTCATTTGCCTCCTTAAGAACGTTACAGGCACTGTTTGCTGTGTTACAGAACTGTCAGTATCCCAGTTTAGTGATGAGGGCTGAACACTTAACATGTGGCCACACTGCTGCTGAACACAATGTGTGTGGCAGCTCACCTTAAGACTTCTTAGCTAGTGTTGTTGCTGTGGTTCAAAAGTGCTAAAACTCACAGAATTTAATTTCTATACTTTTAAATGTTCACATGCTGTTATTTAAAAATGATCCAGTAATAAAGATTTTAACTGGACAGTAAATAAAGCTTTCCTGTGTTTCCAAAGTGAAGAGAATAAAAAAAATGGTAACTGTAAAATTACAATTTTAGTGATAACTCAACTTAATATGCCTATTTGCTACCTCGCCAAGAGCTAGGTAAGAAGATTAGCATTAACAATAGCATTTTGTCCTTTCAATATGAAGCTAGAAAGAGGAAATGGTTAGTTAAGTTAACATTAAGACTGTAAACGAGAGGAAAAGCCTGGTTTTTAAAATGATTACCAAATAAGATACAGTTCAATATGTTTAGAAGCACAAGCAGTCAGATTTTTAAATCTTTTGACAGAACAAGGCTACATGTTTCCCTCTACTGCCAGTCATTATGCTAAGCTAAAGCTCTCTGGTTGCTGGCAGTAATTTCATGTTTAATGAATAAACAAGTAAGGGAAACATATCAGGCTCCTCGGCTAACTCATTGCAAATCAACAAGCATATTTTCAAAAATGTCAAACTTATCATATTAGTCTGGCTTGTCCAAACTATTCCATGAGGAGCTGAGTGGCTGCAGGTTTCCATTCCAACCAAACAGGAGCAAACTGGGAATGACTCATTTAATTAACGGATCTCAGTCTCAGTTTCAGTCAAATCGGGTTTATTCTTGATAGGTGGAAACATTTTAGTGCATTAAGGTCACTGAGTCTGTGGTGCTTTAGACATTGTGCATGTCACCCAACCAACTATATTTATCACTATATTTACCCCTTTAAACTCAAAACTGGTGATATAAGCCTGCGTCAGCCAGTACGCACTCACTGCTCTCGGCATAGCGTGCTCTTCAAATTTTTTCTAGCTGTCATAATCACATAATTACACTGTGCTTACAGAAGGACAATTGATGTGGGAAGTTCAAAGGTGGTTTCTAACCGTTTATACACTCAACTATTATGATGCACTCAGACACTGGTAGGAAAAATGTCAAACTTGGTACATTCAGCTGGGACACTCAAAAGACAACATAAATATTATGTTGCAGAGTTTCCAATTTGGGAAAAAACAAATCTAGTTCCTTCTTGTTTGTTTTAGTATACCCCAGTTACTGCTTCACTCTAGTGTGGACAGAAGCTAATCATGTCTAGGTTTATATGACATGTTGTTTTGAAACCCTATGTTCTAGAGTACATTATAAATTTACCTTGAACCTGATCTGAATCTGTAGTATTTTGACACAAGGTCACTAATGAGTTAAGTGCTGTCCACAACTATTGAGATCCAACCCTGACAGAAAGCAGTCAACCAACACTTTTTAAAACTGTTTGCAAGTTTCAAGAACTTAATGCTGGAACAAGATTCCAGACTACAGAAGATGAAGTTAAACATACAATATGTGACATTTTTACATTAAGATGTCAAAAAACTACTTCATTTTTATTTATGATTTATTTAGGTTTGTTCCTACACTCACTATCCCAATTTAAGTCTTGGAGAAATCTGTAACTTTCAACTATTCAAGGTAACAGTGTGTTTCATATAGTCACTGTCACTACTTCTAGGAGCACATTTTTCACCAACCTGGATCCAGTGTAGTTCTGGTTTACACATCTGACTTTGACCTGTAAAAAGCATTTTTGACCCAAAAAGTTGCTTCTGAACTCCAAAAGTTGGTTCCCACCTAAAAAACTAGTTGGTTTTCATTGGGAACAGATGTGGGCTTATTAGATTCTACATGTTGTTCAAGGTCCCTTACTGATGACATGTCCTTGATTATAATGGTAATGCTCAGAACTGGTAAAAACTCTAGCTGGTTTATTAAACAGCACCAAAGTTCCAAGAATGTGACTGAAACCAGTTTAAGCAGCAGAGCTAATTTGATGGAAAAACACCTTCAGAGCGAGGAAGGAAGTCGTGACTAATCGTAACTTGAATGAAGCTAAAGATTACATTACTGTGTCTGTGAACATTTCTGTCTGAGTCAGTCTCATAGATTTTCATCTGCAGTGCAGAATTATAAAGTAAAACAAATCCCATGATCCCCTGCTACTTCAGGATGTCATCAAACCAAGTTTGTTTTCATTGTTTTGATAGAAAGACCCCAAGCAGCAGAAACAAATGGTGCCTTTAATTCCACATGATCCCCGTATTCCTTTGATCAAGAGAGTATCACTGTTTGGAAATGTGGGAGAAAGTTGTTCCAACAAACATACAACCTGCTAAACAACCTGGAAGTCTTTAATGCGGCTGTTATTGTTTTCCAAGCGAGCATTACAGCATGGCTGACTGCAGACGTGAATGAGGGGCAGGCATGTAAAATAGTCAGTCACAGAGTTTATGTGGAGAAATAAAGCAGAGATTGTGTGACAGGCCCTGATGAGGGATGTGTTCACGCCATCTGGGTTGCTTTAACACTGCGGTCACTGTTGGATGCCGAAGGCTCTGTATTATGTCCTGATGTTAAACACAGAGGTGGTAGTCATGGAGCTGAGGTTAATGTTTTGTTCTGGAGACACAGAGAGCGAGAGAGAGAAAAACTGAGTACCCTCCTCTCTCTCTCTCTCTGTCCTGGCTGTCAGCGGGGATGGTGAGCCGGGTTGAGCTGGCGTCTAATTGAAGAGCAGCTCCACACCCTGTCGTCATTAATCACCAGGCCTGTCAGCCGGCTGCTCAGGACCTCACAGTGGCACTCTGCACCGTCCCACCACTGACGCACAGAGGGAAAAATATTAGTCCCCTCCATCACCATCACTATCTCTATTGAAACTACTTCTACCTGATTAGTACTATCATTTGTCTATTGTTAGTGTTGCTAGCTCCATTACCCTGACTGACTGCATGACTACAGACACCCATATGTCTGCATACTCATGGTAGGATTAATTCAGCATTTTGGGATGTATGTTTGATTTAATTCTTGATATGTAGACCTTTTTACATTTTCATTTTTACACTCTTTAAACAAAGCAGATTATTTAATAAGTTTTAAAAGAGCTGGTGGGCTGATTTTGTTACCTCTGGAAGGAGCTGGGCGAGCTATTTTCCCATTCTCTTAGCTTTTATGCTAATTTCTGCTATGCTAATCCACAGCTGTTGGCTGTAGCTTCATATCAAACAAACTGATATGAGAGAAGTATTGATCTTTATATCTAGCACCCAGCAAAAAGGGGGAAAAAAGGGAATAAACCATATGTAATATCATGCTCTAAATTTTTTTTGCTTTAGATTTATTGTCTTTATTTTATTAACTCTTTTGATGCAAATGAGAAATTTAAGGAAAAGAAAAACAAGTGTAGAATAGTTCAGACATAAAACAGTTGTTGCTGTTTCCAACCTGACACATTGTGTATACAAGAAGAAGGTAACATAAGGATCCATAAAAAATACTGAACTTTTTTTGGCGATAAAATGCGTAACATGTTATGACTGCCATTGAAGGTCTGTCTTTAAAACAAAACTGTCTAAGAAAACAAAGACATTGTTTGATGATGTTGTGAAGTAGCTTGGGATCATGGGATTTTATTTCATTTCTGAACAGCCACCACTGCAAATGAAAATCTATCAGATAATCTTAGGCAGAAATGTTCACAGACGAAGTAAAGAACAAAGTTAAGTGTAATGTTGTAATCATAATGTTTAGTCATATTTGCTGACTTCGTTCTCGGTATCTTACTAGTGTTATTCTGGAAGTGAAAGTGAAATGAAACACAGCTTTACTTAAAATGAATCACAGATTTCTCTGAGTCTGAACATTGTTAAAAACATTTGGGATAATGTGTGTAGACCGATTAAAAAAAAATTAACAAAATTTATTTTAATTTTTAAATGTTATGTATTATATCTTTAATTAATTAGTAAATAAATTACTTTTATGTTATATTTGATCCTTTGATCATTTAAAAAATAATGAAAAAGTGAAAGTAAAATGTCCCTTTCTGCTGTTTTTGGATACTGTCGGTAATTTCAAAAAAATACTGTGAAATGGCTCAGTTATCTCATAAGAAGAAAACATTCTCTCCTTTTCCTTAACAAATTGATGACAATTTGAGAAAAAAAATGTTCAATGTCTTTTGGCTGACTTAACTTAGAAGTTAAAGCTGAAAGATTTCACACACTGAAAAACAGCATCATCATTTTATGGACAAAATATCAACTTGTGATCTTCTTCACAGTCTCAGTCACAACTCACAGTCTCTGAATTCAGCCTCACATGTGTCACCCTACATGAACAAAGGTTTGGGGCTGAACACACATACTTACACACACACACACGGCCTCACACAGGCGACATAAATGGAGTGTGTGGGTGTTGACTCAGCTGCGAGAGTGTGAGGGGGAAGAAGATAGATGCAGGAGATTGATGAGTGTGGGGATAGGGAGAATAGTGAGGCATTTGATGAACGAGTGTAAACTGGCAACAGTGGAATTAATTCCACCTCCTTGACAAGATTGAAAGTCCTCCCCTCTGAATGACCTCTAGTGTGAATCATCTTCACATTCAAGCCAATGTAATCAATTGCTATCTACAGTTTGTAAAAAGGAAACCCAAAATCTGCATTCATACATATAAAAACTAGATAAGAATGCAAAAGTGCATTTAACCTTATGAATAAGAGAACTGCCTTTCTTTCACAGATTTCACCTGTACTTCTCAGACACAACTTTAGGGGGCAACACAACACAATCCAGTGTCTCTCTAGTGGCACAACTCTGCAACTCACAAAAGAAATATGCTGCACTAAATACATAAATGCAATACAGCAGTAAAATCAGACTATCCTTGACCTATTTCGTCTAAACTATTTTAAAAACTCCATCAAAAAAAAAAGCAGTGACAAGAAAGTGAGTCTGTCCTGTTCCAGAGAGGAGCACGGCCTCAGTTCCTAAAGAAGAAAAATAAGTGTAGCGTCCCAAAGAGCTACCCAGAGCGGTGATCAGGGCGCCGTGACCTTGCTGGTGTGGAAGGAGCTGGATGTGGTTTGGAGGGTCATCCGTTTTGTTAATGGTCCTGTCAAGTGACACCTGTGCTCGCCTTGCCCCTGTCTGGAGTGCTAATGAACCGCGAGAGTAGAGGAGTCTGGGAGTCGGGGTCAATAGCTGCCTCAGAGACTACAGCCTCTTCATTCTGTGCCACCTACACCCTGTCAGCCAAATAGAGTGGAGAGGCAGAGACATTATCAGGGCCGAAACACTCTAATGGCAGTGGTGCGGCTTTAAGATAGACCGACTCCTTCCCTACAAATTAGTACCTAACAGCTCTGAGCCGAGAACGCTGACTTCAGTTAAACCGCATGCACAAGCAGAGAGCAGCAAGAAGATGGCTCTTCACATCAGAGTGGAGGCCTCCGTGTTTGTGGTTCCTGTAAGAGAGCCCGCTCTCCTCAGGGGAGGTGTCAGGACTTTGATGAATATTTCTCTATTAACCGCCTCCCATTGTCAGCTCTGGCCTTTGTGTTGCAGGCCAATCCGTCAGACCGTGAGGAGAGCCTGGGTCGACACCTCCCTCAGGTCATTATTGAAGTCCCAGTGACCCAGCGGCCACTCCACGCCGCCATCCACTTTGCTGAGGAAGCTTTTTTTCAGGCTCCACAAACAGGAATCAGCAATTAAAAGCTGCACTCGCAAACAACAAAAGCAATGTGGGTGATGGAGAGAGGAGTGGGGTTGGAAGTCCTTAGAGACCAGCTAACAGAGCTAATGTGACCCAGCCTGCCCTCCTTTGGACAGCCCTGTCAACTGATATGAGCCATGAAATATTACACATAGCCACAAACAGCATGGCTGTAACAGCTGTAATGATAGATAGACTTAGATAAGTGCAGTGCAGCAGTCTGGCAAGATTTACTCCATCCTCTGACGCTAGTGACAAAAATCTATCTCATGGTACTATATATAGTGATCAGGAAGGAAAAAAAACAAGTTCAAATGCAATCATGTATCATTTATTTAACAAAATAAGACCTTTTCCTGTTGGTTGGATAGCACAGCCATCATTAATTGTTTTTTATTTATGTCATCTTTTCTTATCTTTGAAAGATTTGCATCGGTGACTCCAACTTGCTGACCCCAAGTAAGCTTGAAAAAATAATACATCTTTGCATATTTACAAATAAAAATAATGGCATTGTTCAAGATCATTCTCATGGACATGCAATTCTCCAGAGTCTGAATTAGATGAAGGAAAAAAAAACAATAGCAGAGAGGAAAGGAGATAAAAAGAGGTCCCCAGAATAAAGCCTCACAGTCCATCTTCGTCATGGTGCAAGATTTTTATTTTTAGAGTGTATGATAGGCATAATGGTACTATACTTAAATCATTCTTTTCAGTTAGAATACTTCAGGACAATTTATTTGGACAGCAAATTTTTCCCCCCAGAGTTGAATACCAAGCGCTTGAGTGAAAAATAAATACAGACTTTCAGTTCTGGGAGACAAATATAGAAGTAAAAACAAAAAAACAAAAACCAAATCAAGACTGTTGTAATAATCCCACAACTCCATCATTTTCAAGCTCTGTTTCCCACCATCTTTAATCGCTAAATTCTGTTGGTTCTGTGCTGCAGACCATCCATCACAGGGTCTTTCGCCTTTAGAGTGCCAGTCACAATCCTGAGGCTAACAGGTGGTATTCCTGGCAGGCAGGCCACCAGGCATGATGCCCTGCACTGGTGATGACCCCAGTCTCAAGAATCCATCATCAGGGCCGCGATGGAGAGTCCAAGCTGGTGCCTGCAGTATGTGGGCGTCATCACTATTTCTGATATCACTGGTAGCCGAGGGCCGACGCTGAGCCCAGTCTCTGACTATAGAGGGCATAAGGGGAGTAATAGGCCGAGGAGGAGGGGAGGGATGGCATGGGAAGTCCTGGGGCTCCAGCCAGGTGGGATTTGCTGTAAGGGTGGTATCGAGCCAGGCCCAGGCCAGGGGAGCCTCTGAGGGAGAAGGAGCTGGGCAGGGTACCTGGGCTGCTGGGTGGGGGCAGGTGGAGGTGGCAGGAGGCCGTCGATGACACTGATGAAGGGTAGGCTGACAACAGCTTACTGTCCACCATCCCGGGCAGGGCTGTGTGGGTGCGCAGGTGGGCTAGTAGCTCCTCTGACGTAGCAAAACGCTTGTCACAAGGACCCCCAACAGACACCCAGTTACAGGCATGAGGCAGCGGTTCATTGGGGAGCATGAAACCATAGGTGTACAGGGGGTGGGACAGGGAGGGGGTGGTGCTGGAAGACAAGGAGCTGGAGTGTAGGGAATGGAGGTGGTGGGAGGGGTAAACCAGGGGGAAACCAGACTTCAGGCTGGAGGGATCATGGACGCAGGTGGTGCAGTTACTTCCCCCTAGGTGTGGGGCATTGGGGTATGTCAGACAGTACGGGTCTCGACACAAGCCCTGCATCAGGGATGGAGGTGAAGCTCCAGTGAGCGGGCTGGAGCTGGGATGCTTCCCCGGAAGTCCTAACCCCAAACTAGACTTGGTAGGGTCCAAGCCAGGAACAAACTGGGAGGGGTAGCCAGCGTAGGCTCCCACAATGGAGCCGTGGTAGCCCATGGTAGCAGGAGGCAAGGGAAAGACAGAATGTCCTGGTTTAAAAGGGGAGACAGGGGCGATGTGCCCGGAGCCCAGGCTGGGCTGTGAGGAGGGCTGCAGGTCGGCCTTGCTCTCTGGCCGCGGGCTGCTGGCAGAGCTGGCGTTGCTGGAGTTTGCGCTGGCCCGTATGTGGCTGGAGTTGGCTAACTGAGCCCCGTCCATCCCTGATTTAGCTGCATCTGAGTCCTTTTTGCCAGCACTGTTGTTGTTACTGTCCGAGTTGGCCTGCTCTGAGTTCCCAGGTTTGTTGTCCATGTGCGGGGCCTGGGAGTGTGGCGGGGGCTGTGTGGAGGGGGAATGGCTTTGTCTGTGGGGCTGGCTCTGAGTGTGCAGGGGAGGAGAGCTGGAGCTGGGTGACTGGGAATGGGGAGGAAAGGACGGACATGAAGCGGTGCCACTGCTGGAGCTTCCATTTGGCATCCGGAACGCTGCTTTATCTGAAGGCCCCTTTGTCACTTGAACATCCTTACGACAGTCGCCTGGTGACTTGGAGTAAGGTTTGAAGCTAGACTTGTCCTCCAGGGAGTGGTGCTGCTCTCCAGATTTGGAAGATCGGCTGGATGAATCCTTGTCTCCCAGACTGCCAGAGGAGAGGGAGGCCAGCTTGGAGGAGGAGGAAGGGTCTGGTTTGCCAATTTGAGAGCAGGTCTGGGCCAGCAGAGCCAAAGGACTCTTCTTGGCATCAAGCTGTAAAAGAGAAAAGGGAGCAAGAAGGTGAGCAAACTGTTAATTTAAACACACATTTCCACTCTATTAAAACGTTATAATAATAATTATCATACAAAAATTAAAATAATACTCCGATAATACATTTCACTTGTTAAACAATGAACTCAGTATACAAACACAGCAAATTCACACATCAGTCCTGAAATATGTACTAATATCTGACATGGAAATATGTAAGTCAGAGGATTTGAGTCATAGTCAGAAATCAAAGAAAGAAAGAAAGAAAGAAAGAAAGAAAGAAAGAAAGAAAGAAAGAAAGAAAGAAAGAGAAAGAACGAAAGAGAGAAATGAAATCTTTCAAATGAATATTTTTATTGTAAAAAAATGAACATATCTGTAAAACGAACAAATTGTATCACTTTTCACACTCTATTTTATCCGCGATGATTTTACAGTTCTAAACTGTTTACGGAACTTGCTCTGTGCGTAAAATGGCGCATATGCTGGCATTTTTTAATAATAATAGTTACTGTTCTCCACGACATTTAATGGAATAAAATATTTTCAGAAACTACTGATAAGTGTGAAAATGTCATGTATTTTTATCCACTTACTTCAATGCTGACTGGCGCGGACGTGAGGGGTTGGAGATACTCCGGGTGCAGCAAGTGGCCGCTGTGCGCCGTCAACATCTTTATGATCCGGATGGGAAGCCTTTTAGCCTGGCGCGAGGGATTCGTGGGAGAAGGACAAGACGTTGGTGTGGAAACGGACGGTTTTCCCGCTCCTGTGCGGTGTGGATCACCGCTGGTGTCGGCGGTGCTGCGCTCCGGGGACTGGCTGCGTAAAAGCGGTTCAGGTCCACCAGGGGGATCTCTCATCTGGATCGGGACTCGAAATGGGACGGCGGCATGTAACGAGTGGACGCAGGGTTTAAACTCATTTATCAGCACGCTTCATGATGTTAAATTCAACTGAAGGCAGCGCGGTAATCCAGAGGGGCATGTGCGTAGTGCGCGTCCACCGTGTCGGACCCGAGCTGTCTCTAAAGAGGAACAAATCGCCAAAATGTCATCCTCTACTGATTCCTAAATATTCCTTTATCCAGTGAGGAAAAAAGAGGAATCGAGATAAAAAAAACCCAAAACACCAGAAGTCTCTGCTCATCAAAAGACAGGACAAGTGGAAGGAATATCCCCGCAGAGGTTAGTTGGTGTGACAGTCCTCCGCTGTGTGTATCTCTCTCCCTCTGCTGCAGCCTCACAGTATCTCACTTCTTCCACATACTAACGATGTGAGGGGAGGGATTTCAAAGCGACGAGCCGCCGTCCAATCACAAGTCCCCGCATGCAAAAACGGAGGAGGGACAATGGGAGGGGGCGCGGTCTGTCTTCTGGCCTCACCCTCATATTAGGCTGGGTGGAAATCTGTGTCAGTGACCTCCAAAAAATAAATACTGAATCAGAGATTTGACATCATACACATTGTGACAAAACACAGACATTCCCAGTAAGGATCAAAATAAGGAGCACAGAATCTCTGTAAAGTTGTGTGGAATCAATCCACCCATTTTAGTTGTAAATAAGAGCATAAAATCCCAAATAATATCCTACTATCCATGGATATTTCTGCTACGTTAATGGATTTATTATATTACAGTGATCGAACTGCAGTAAAATACTATTTTTTCTGGATAAAAACAAATCGACATGATTCAATTGCCATGTATGTTTGCTGCAACACTGAATGACATCTGCAGTTTTTTGCGTTTGCAGTCACACTCCAGAGGCAGTTTTTTTTATAAGCATTACAGATGCCCTATTTATTACTTTTAAAGTTTTCTCCAGCTTGTACAGGAGCACAAAACAGAGAAAAACAAAAGACAATGAAGTTTATTCACTACATATGTAAATTCAGTAACTTAATTTTATTTTCCATAGAGGACAACCAGTCTTGCCTTATGGGGATTTCCATTCTGGCTGAAATGCCTCCTCATCTAATCAGATGGTTTGGCCTCAGCTACCAGATCCATAATCCAACTTATTACAACGCTGTTGTATTTGGTCTGTTTAAAGTAGTGTCATGGATCGTTGATTACTGGCTAAAGAAAAGCAGACCAAGCCTGTTTTTTGAGCTTTAATAGGTAAACTTGTTTGACATTTGACAACACAGGTTGGCCTTATCAAACTGTACCACCATCAGCCTGCTCCTCTGTTATATGGGCTGCTGCCATTTATCTGCAGCTGAGAGGAAAAGCAGTGTGTGGAGGATGAAGTCACTTCAGCCTCACTCAACAGTGTCACTGTTTGACCTGTCATCATTAGGCTTAGCCCTCACTCATCACCCACACACTGCCACTCACGCTTCAATGGCCTGCAGAGATCCAAGAATATGTGAGTGCAAACGTGCATGCGGCTGGGCTAAGTGCAGTACAGTCCTCTTTTGAATCCGTCTGTTTGTTTAAAACTGTCTGTCACCACCTCTGGCCGAGACATGTAAACTGGTGACGTATAACAACCGCTTTCTCGCTGTGAGATTTAAAGGTAACGCTGAGAGCTTAGAGGGGATTTCAAACATTTCTTTACAGCGCAGACTGCTTGTTAAGTTTGAGGTTTCCGATTGTGCTCTTGTTTATCACACAGTCGTCCACTTGTTAAAAGGGTGAGTGGGTAAGGCTCTGCAGTGTGGGTGGAGTTGCATAAGGAAGGGGGGCGTTTAAAAGGAGACCAAAGAGGAGGGCATTGGGAAAAGCCAGACAAAGGCAGTGAGAGAATGAAACAAGGGAGGGCTCAAACAACAGGGAGCAACTCCTTTCATGTGTCCCCTTGATGTAGCTGGTAACAGCTGTTTTGGCGTGTCGATGACTGATGGCTGTTTCCTGTTGTGGATATTTTAAGGGGACAGCTTTCCCGTTAAAGAGGGTTCTCAGCATGTCCCGGGCCCGCTGGCCCTTGGGGCATTTTCATGCTTTCTCTGTGGCTGTAGCAAAGCAATGGGTTTGGCTGGAGCAGCGGCCAAACAAAACCCCCAGAATGAGGCTGATAGGGGCTGAGGAGGAGTGAGGAGGCGCAGACCCCAAATGCCCCTGTGATCCTGTGATTTATAGAGCCACTGAGGCCTGTAATGGACGCCATAGCTCTGTGGCGGGGCTTAATTCATCCCTGTGTTGAAAAGCTGCTGTTTGCCTGACTCCAGAGTAAATATATAACGCTGACATTAGGCAGCTGAATTCTTCAAACCTGGCTCAAACAAATCCTCATCTGCTCATTTGTCTTACGCTCTGTGTTTGGAAGTGCCGAGGCGTTTTGTGGCGCTCACTGGGATTAGCGTTATGTAGATGCTCTGTGTGATTGTTTAATGAGGAGCTGACAGTGATGTGAGCTCATAAGAGTCTTGTTCCCCCCCCCCCTCCCTTTTTTTAAGTTATTATACTTCTACAGGCCTTCACTGGTGTCAGCCAGACTCTGACAAGGTCTGGCTGCATGTCGTACTGTACAAAGAGAAGGAGAGAGAAATGATAAAAGCGCCAGAGAGGCAAAAGAGGGAAAAGGATTGTAAATAACTCCTATTTAATTATCTGTGACTGACTTATGGGGTGTGTGGAATGGGAATAGAGGCCTGAGGCTGGGGCTCTGCTCTACCCCTATGTGTTTTCTCCAGCAGTAATAAAACCAAGGAAAAAAAAGTGGATTAAGACAGTTTCATGGGGTGTAGCAGACATGGCATTTAGACCCAAACACTTAAAAAGAGCCTCACAGGCAACATTCCAGCCAGGACAGAATGTTGAAACAAGGATTTCCTTGAGCTGAAAGGTCCACAAACAATATCTACACAGTGTACTTAATGTATTCACACTTCCTCGTTTATCTTTCTGTGGTTGCCTCTCCCTCTGTCTTTGACATACACATACTAATCCTTTCACAGTTGAATGTGCATGGGCTCACACGAGAAAATGTAGCCCGTGCACACAAACAGACAGGCCATACCGTGCAGGATACCATCTCAAAAGTGTGTTTTTATAGTTCTTATACAGTATCATCTATCTTGCTGGCTGCATAGTATATCTGTGTGTGTGTGTGTCAGAGTCAGAGCTGCGGCTGACAACCTTATCTCTCCAGTTTAGGAGGGAGATTGTCTCTCTTGTCAGCTCCTCACGTCTCGCAAGCTAACACTCTTATCCACTCTGCCTACCTGTCGTCTATCTGTCTGCATTATAATCACTGTGGGATAATAGGCTTCCCTCTGTGTTCGCAGATTGGCACTTTTATTTCCGAATCCTGCACCGCGCACCGTTCTGCCTTGTCGTACTCACTACACCTGAAACGCATTCGCAGACAGGCACGTATGCTGCACGCCGCCCACGCCCGCGCAACCTCAAGTCCTCTCCCCACACTTGGAAACAAAAGCCGCTATTGTACTCTGCACGGAGAAGTTATCAAGAGCACGGAGAGAGGAGGAGGAGGAGGAGGAGGTGGAGGGAGAACGGGCCTGCACTGCCAGACAGCGTCTGCCTCAAATCAGATCGTCCTACATTGTTGTGTGAAATTTCAGATGACATCAAAAGATTTTTTTTTTCCATTGGCCTTACGACAGAGGGGGGTCGTTTTGATAGAAGCACAATCAAGGTATTCACAAGCTGGACCCGTGACAGGTCTGCTAAAAGGAACAACAACAGGCCATGCACAGAAAATCTTGCCAGCACATTCCTCACGCTTGTTAAAGTCAATGCTGCTTCCTCCAGTCATGGTCGGAGTCACTGCCTCTGTGACTTCATCATCTAACCTTTGTTGAGGGGGAGGCTGCTGGGAACATACATTCTGTCTTTCCGTTTTTCTCTGAAACTGCTCTTATTTTTGTCATAAAATCAAAACCACAACACATTTTCTCATGAGGAAAAATTAAGTTGAGTTTCGAAAAAGAAAGTTGCTCAATATAGCTTCTCAAACTGAGTCCCACTGTCTTTAAAAAACACGACTCTCTCTGGTAATCATGATCTGATAAACAACAGAGGTTATTGGAGTTTGTGGTAGCCGCAAAGTTTCTGCCAAACATATCCGGGGAAGATGATGGAGGGGCGGGACGGGCGGGGCCCCGCTGTACATGCCAATCACCACAACCTGCAGCGAGGTAGAGTCATGTCAGCTGCCACGGCTTTGACTTGACAAGGGATGGCATGGCTCAATTAAAAGCCTGTCAATGTGTAAGTAAATCATGGCCTTTCAGGCTTGACACATCAAACAAACAGTTATTAAAGCGGCCCGCCCATCCCATTCATCTCTCTGCATGTGCTTGCCAACCCTTGGTCACTGCAGGAGCAGAAAAACCTGTACCAGCGAGAGCATTAAATACAAAGAGGACCAATGTAAGACCAGTTGAGACGAAATGGAAATAAACATGCAAGTCTTTTAAAACTATCCTGCTTTATGGTACTAAACATGGTAAAGTAAAAGTTGGGATTTACTTCTTTGAAATCTCCTTAAATAAAAAAACAGGTTTGAGAACAGGCAGGAATGGAAAACGCATTCCAGACACAGACCTCGTGTGGCCAAAATATTTGTCTCAACTGGGTCCTTGTGGTGACAAAGCACCGTGCTTGTCCCTGGCAGTAATTCACTGGCTCAGATGAATACATGAAAGTGAAACACTGCCATATATCACCTCCCCCCCACCGCCTCATGTGCTCCGTGTGAGCCTCGCAAAGTCACACACGGCCGTTTGTTATGCGACCGTGCATTCTCATTTTGAACTCTGCGTTGAGGGCTACGGGCCAAGCTGACACTTATGAAATATTTCCCTTGCTGACCTTAGCTACTGCCTCAGCTGGGGAGATTAATCCTCTGTCTGCAGACACTGGGAGCAGAATGCAACAGCAGCACACACACACACACACACACACACGCACACACACACACACACATACAGAAACACACACTCTCCTTCTAGTGACTACAAAACTAGCAGTAGCAACAGCACCAGCAACAACTCTGTTCTTGTAGGAATAATTACAGCCTCTGTTGATTTATTTCAGCTTTTTCTTGATCGTGCGCCAGTCACAGGGGAGGTTAGAAGAGAGTTAGATGACATGCATTTAAGTTTATGAAGCATAATCATACAGAATATATTGCACACCCCTAAATGAGCATGGTGCAAGTAATACAAGATTACGGTAGCAACAAATAAAGAAAAGTTGTTGCTCTCTCTCTTGACCAATCCTGTGCAATTTAAATTTCAATGTGTCGCACTTTTTTTAAAAGTAAAGAAACAATGGATGGCTGGAAAGGTTCAAAGTCCTTCAAATCAACTTAATATTACATTTAAATGTCGCTGGATACTTAATATTGGAATTTAAATTTTCTGTAATACACCTGGCAAACACTGGTTGGAGAATAATGTTTCTCTTGCCAGAAATGGTTCACACACCAATAACTCCCGCATGGTTATGATAGTGACATTGTTTCCAGTCAAGCTATTGTCCATCAGACCCTCTGCCACAACCAGGTAAATATTTAGATTTTTTTGGGGGGGAAAAATGCAAAGAAGGTGTTAAAATTAGACATCAATACAGTGATGTCCACTCCTCATTCTAATAAAAACTAGTCCTATTCAATGTCATATTTTTAATTAAGACACCCACATATATGTATCTGTATATAGAGAGCTTTCACTGATGAGAAAAGTTTGCCCATAAGGTAACAAAGTAAGGGGACAAACATTAATAAAAAAGTAAATGTGGGGAGGTGGAGGTGGTGAATGAATGGCTCAAATGAGGACTTTCCCCCTTAAAATGCCGTTTTGTATCCCATGTGAAAGCAGAAATCACCATTGACTTGTTATTTTTAGTTTTTAGGATGGACAAAGCTTCTGAGGGCAAATTTAAAGATGAGCAAAATAGCTCAATAGGCTCATGGTTTACGTCTTATATTTAAGTTGCTGGAGTGTCTCATGGACGTTGGCATAACTCTCTTTTAAAAACTTTTTTTGAACCATAACATCACATTTTGATTGGACATTCAAGCGCTTAAAGGTTCTATCTTTGTACATAAACTGAGCAGTACACAAGATTAGAAAAATAATTGAGTGTCCAGTATTTAAAAGTCAAGCTAATTCATTTAGCTTTGGATCTTTCAAGTCAAAGGATCAATTTGCTGAAACTCAACTGACAAAACTGGGACTAAAATTAATGCTGGAAATTCAAAAGCATCTGGAAAAACAAAAAATATAAAATATAATCGTAACAAATGATTACTGCTTTTGTTTCCACAAGCTAACCCTGAGAAAGAAGCATGTCAGAGACAATGTCTGTATGCAGCCTTGAGTTCATATGTAAAAATGTCTCACATAAGACATCAGGATGCCACCTTTCTTCTTCTTCCTGCATGTTGCTGCAGTGTCTGTCCAGCTCTCGTGTCTTAATGTGCAACAGCAGAGCACTTGGCCAAGTTTGGTCCTTTATAAAAGGTTATTTAGTTGCCAGGAGAGAGAGAGAGCGAGCTGCTCTTGCAGTTCCTGCCAGAAGGTTGCACTCCTGGTGTATCGTAAATTACTCAGGACAGCGTACAAGAACTGGGTAGGGGATGTTGCGTGAGGTGGGGAGGGAAGATGGGAGAGGAAGGGGTGAAAGAGTAAGTGCAGTTTTCTTTTTGGTCCATGGTGATGAATGAGCTTCTGAACAAGGCAGAAAATACATCATATCACCTTTAATGGGTACACATTTCTGCAGCCATAACTCAGTGTTTAAAAATAGGGAGAGTAAGGTGAAATACGACATCATATATTCCTCCCAACGACACTTTTACGAGCCCTCCCTGCAGTATAAAGGCATTGATTGCTATTTCAAAGCTCCATGTTAGAGTCAGTGCTGAGTACCTCCAGCTGCCAGCGAAGAGGAAAGACAGAGAAACTCCTTTAACACATGGAGCCCAAACCGTTGCCTGGTCCCGTTGAGTAAAATCCTGGTCCCATGCTTTACACATACATTTTCTGTAAGGAGAAAAAACTATGACTTTTATCACAAAAGTAAAAGTGTTTCAGACAGATCAGGGTATATTTCATTTATCGTGGGTGGTCATAAAGAAAAAAACAGCTAAAAGTTGGAGAAAAGTACAGAAAAAGCACATTCTTAACTCTCAATGAAGCTTTTTTACTTATGAACTCTAGACAGTGTCCATGGGATGAGGTTGGCTAATTGTGGAGAGTTACCCTTTTACACATGCAGAACACAATCAAAGATTATCTGTGTCGGACACGTTCTTAGTGCTGCTGGTTGGTTTGATGACGGGTGGCCTGACATGATGCAGAAAGTTTTGCTTACAGCACATCAGTGATAATAGATGAGGTGACTAACTTATCTGTTTTTGTGTTGGAGTTCAATGTGTTTGGACGTATTCAAAATATCAGTGAAAGAGTGGAAAGCATTTACAGACAAGCAGAGAATCAGCTGCACTCTGTCTACTTTGATTTTGCTTTGATAAAAAGAAAGCGGCAGTGTTTTGGGTCTGTATCCAGCAGCAGCAGCTTGAGAACATCAACGTGACAATTTGTTCGGTGTAAGTTTTACAGAACAATGACCTGCATCATTTATACACAGGCAATACATGGACTTAAGACTAGTGAGCTGGAAGGTAAAATCTGAGTCCAGTGATTTGTGGTGGTGGTGTCCGGAGAACTCCTCATCTTTAGAACTGTGCGTCATGATTTTTAAGCAAGTTTTTTTCTTATTTCTTTTCTCTATTTCTTGTGCAGATTTCCATCTAATTGATATTTTTATAGTAACTGTATGAATATAAAGCAACTTACTGTATTTCATGTTTCAAAATACAGTCCAGCTTGTTCGTCCCCAAGGGTGTGCTCTTGGTGGGGGGCTTACATGCTTGATATTATTAATCCTCTTGACAATGTCTGCTTTAACCACAAGTGGTTTTCTGAGTACACTCATTTTCTGTCTCCATCACCAGCAGTTAGGACTGTGTCGTGTTTTTTTTGAGTAGACTACACAAGTTAGTTTGAGAAAACACCAGTATTCTCTGCTGCATATTGTTGATTTGTTTTGGACAGTTTGTCCTGACATTTTAAGAAGGGCTACATTTTTCATTGAGAGAAAATGACCTGCTTTTTCCTGTCAGGTTTTCAGTGTGCATGCAGAACCAGCCAGAAACAATTAAATAAAAGTAAAGTTAAACAAGTAAAAGAAACTGAAATTGCTATGTTGTTATTTATTTTTTCAGTACATAGTCATTTTTATTAAATAGAACATTATGAGCGAAGTATTTGATTACTATAAGCAAATAATTAAAAGAGCATTTGTGTTGGGATGATTCTGCAACCAAGCTTTTTAATAAGCAGTAGATCATTCAACTGGGATCCCTGAAGGCAGTCAGTAAGGTCAACCACTAAATTATTTCAGGTACAATTTTGAGTAATTAAGAGAAAGGGTCAGTGAATTACAAAATTTATCACAGTTTTTCCAGAAGCTGTATAAAAACACTCTGTAAGATTCATCCTCTGGGGACAAAGAATACATGTAGAAAATGTTACATTAGCCTTACTGCAGAAATGGATCAGGATATTTCAGTCTTGATCAAAGTGGTTGAACAACCAACACCACCATCCTTTGAGCTTGCCCACTAGCTCAGCTAAAAACTGCTTTTTAGTGCTAACATTTACCCTTTTCGAAGATATTATTTCCAAAACCAGTCTGACATTGGATGGTCACATGAAGGTTAAAAAACTTTGAGACAGAAAAGAGAGTCACTTATCTACTGTGAGAGAACAGGATGGAGACACGGTCAGAGTGAGGGACTGCTGACTGGACTTATGGCTTTGGCAAATTTGAGATTCTTTTCAGTGAGTAGTTCCCAGCTGTAAATTTACAGTGTTTGTGTGAGCTGCTATTAAAACCAAATCCATTGCTTGGCCAAGGTCGTTCATTTTAGTAGGCCTGCTGGGAGAAATTCTTCTCCCGACAGATTGCCTGTCCTTTCAAAACAGGAGTATATGACAGACAGGAGAAAATTAAAGTGTATACATGTGTATATATCAACCCGCCTTTGCTTCAGATTTATAGTTATGTTTCCAGAAAGTAATGTAGTGCAATTTTACATGATATGCTACAAATTGAATAAAACAGGAGGGAGAGCTCACAAAACTAAAGCAGAAAGTAAAGGAGTCAACATTAGTGGGTGGAAAGAGACCTGTCTTTATCTTCAGTTACATGTTGTGCTCTTCATTTTAGCTCAGATTGCATGCTGTGAAAGTGTATCCAAAAACAATATGCATAGAGTATGGGTGTTGGTTTTTTTTTAAATGACACAGACATGTTTGTCTTGGTGGTTTTGCTCATAAATCATGTTTTACCAACATTCCACCCAAGTGATTTAAATTCAAGTGACTTTAACTTTTGTTTGCAGTCTTCACCTTATAAGGTTCATTGTAAGAATGGCTGTTTATTTTAAGGTGACCTCATCCTATAACACAGCTGTAAAAGTGTGAGCGCCTGTGTGTTTGTGTACATGCACACACCTGGAAAGCAGGCAGCAGAGATTTCATCACTGCTTATTACACCAAACATAATGAAAAACACAGAGCTCGTTCCTTCTCACACACACACACATAAACAGAAATTCTCTGGAATCATTTAAGGCATTTTTTAAAAATTCTTCCTTATTCAACATAGACAGGGCCTCACATTGTGTTTTCTGCTTCTTTGTTATGAGTTGGTGTTTTTTTTTATTTGTTTATCTTCAGTGAGTAGGGAGAAACTGCCTTTCAACAGCCAAGGCCATGGCCCAGGAGTCAGACAACACAAACTCAGCTTAAGTGCCCCTGAGCAAAGGCATGGAGCTCCTCCTAGCTCCAGGGCTGCAACTCTGTAGCTGAAAATGACCTTTGACCTTGTGACACAGGGGCGAGCACACAGAAAAAAACAAAAGAAATGTCCATTTCTTTCCAGTCACCAAGAATGTTTGTTGTTTGTTTAGATTTTTTAACATACTTTTATAGATTTATATAGATGAAAAGGGTTTGGGTTAGGATGTTAGGATGTTAGGATGTTAGGATGTTAGGATGGATGGATGGATGGATGGATGGATGGATGGATGGATGGATGGATGGATGGATGGATGGATGGATGGATGG
>JAPZDY010000022.1:4392984-4446884 GCA_029783645.1 Ctenochaetus hawaiiensis
GGATGGATGGATGGATGGATGGATGGATGGATGGATGGATAGATAGATAGATAGATAGATAGATAGATAGATAGATATCCCCCAAAATATCTTTGGGGGATAAAAAATCTCTCCTCTGCTGAGGAGGCAAAATCTCTTGGCTAGAACTTACAGTTTTAGCCTCATTCTGTTACCATGTTGACATGTGTATGCTCCTCATGTTTTACTATGTATGTAGATATCAAGACCATACTCAACACATTTTTAAATAGCTCTTGGGGGCAATGATAATTTGTTATGGGAATATGCTAGCAACAGTTGTTGTATCTGGATTAAGTTGCTTACTTTTGTCTAATTCTGTGTGACATTGCAGGACCATGTTTCAAATATTGTCAAGAACTTCAAGTGACAAATTTAGCCTTGCCAACAGCTAACAATGCAAACTGCATCTTGTGCAAGAAAAAGAGAGACAAATGCACATGTGATAAGCTCGTGCAGACAAAGTCATCCATTTGTGTCTCCATGTTTGATGGTGCACAGTCATTGGTGTTGCTGCTGCTAACAATGTTAACTTTAAATTTTAAAACCATGTTGAGCATTGTATCGATTTGTGCCAGTAGACAGAAGCAAAGCAGACTTGTGGATTTTTTTCATATATCACACTTTCAATCAACAGAACCTTAAATGAACAGCAGCCTCAGTTTAAGTTAAGTTGTTTTGACATAAAACATGATCTCAGAACATTCCATCTTGAGATCAGGTCTACAAAAATTCGTCAAAAATGTCAATGGTATCACAGCTTTTCTTCAAAACTGACTTGTTTATGAAAACCTATTTGTGACACTTGCAACGGAAACGTTATTTATTTAAGCTAAGGCCTATGAGAATTATTGTTGTGTAATATCAAAGCCTTTTATAAGATCAAACATACATAGATCATGTTTGCCTGCAAAACCAACACTCTCAACCATTTCTTTCCCCCCAGAACACACCCGCATGAGTACACATGTAGTGCAAACATATTCTGAGAGGCATACACATATTGACATATTGTACATACACTCACAAAATGTAACATACTAGTAGATAAAAAAGTGTACACAAACATCCCTCAAGCTGTGCCTTAAGCTCATATAGCTCAATATAATGTGCAATGATTGACCACAACATTCCCATGTTTTGAGTTTTTACACTAAATTTACACATTACACAACCTTTGACTTTGCTCTTGCCAACAAGTTACATCAAAGATCCTCTTTTCATGTTAACTTTGCTTCCAACCTCCTCTGCTTTTTCATTTCGCTACATTGATCCTCTCTGCGCCCCCACTTTGCTTCTCTTTCGCTTCCTTTATTGTTTTGCACTTCGTGACACCCCCCGCCCCCGTCTCTAAAGACATCATCTGTATCTGTATAAGAAGCAAAAGAAGTGGATCTGCTTTAAGGCCCCTGAAAGGAAGTTATTTTGCAAAGAGATTTACTGCCTGTTTGACCCTAAGGGAGAAGGATGTCGGCATTACGCCCTGCGCAGGTGTATGAATGATTTCTCAGGCTCACCCTCCTTTATATCAAGCCTGGAATAAAAGACTGCCAGGATTTACCTCTTCATCAGATGAGGATTTTAACATTGGAGGGTAAATGTTCTAAACAATGAAGAGGAATCGAGGCTCTCTGCTGTTTTTATTTTCGTTCTTTCTTTCCCTCTGCTGGATCAGAGTCATCCCTCAGGCCAACCCATTATTGGAGGCAGAGCTTTCCGGAGTAAATCAACTGGTTAATTCCTCGTCTTACTTTCTCACCACCCGTATTTGTCATCAGCGTTGTTCTCTTTGATCAGCCAGCTGGGCCGACTTGTCGTGCCGTTTGCTGTGAAACTGACAACAATAAATTACAGTTGCTTATGATCAGTTATTATGAAGATATGGTACAAAACATGTTCCCTGTTTTAATAGAGATAATTGACTCGTAGCAGGTAAATTATAGGGGCAGTTCGCATGCTGTCATGGCTGTCAATGCCTGTTTAGATGTCGTTGTCAGTTTTCACAGAAGCTTCTATTATGTTTTTGTTGACAGTCAATTTAGCAACATACTTTAACAAGTCACATAATCTCTTAATTTAGATGTGTAGTACTCTAACTTTTCTAAATATGAAAGAAAACTGACAGCAGGGTGAAAAATAGTCCCCTCTTTAAAATATAGCTTCACAAGAGGAAAATTAAAATCATCTGAAATTAAAATACATTTTCCCATTAAATCTATGTGCCTATGTCAGCACATACATCAAATTCATAATGTTTGTTTTAACTTGTGTACATATTTGGCCAAATTTATATTTATCCAATAGAAATGATATAGACTTGTTTGGCTTTGACTGACAGTTTTGATACTGGTAATTTGACTGGTACAATATCTGTGTAGGCGTGCACTAAAAATAGTTTGCAATCAGCGTCGCCAGACAGGGTTGTTGTTGCTCATTTGGGCTTCTCTTTCATTTGATTGGGTGGGTAAAAATGGTTTTGGAAGGCTTCGAGATCATTTTTTTTCTAGCATTTTAGTGGGTTACCCGAACAAAAAGTTACAAATACAATCCAGTGAGTCAACCCTTTTCTCTTCAGTTATTATGATTGAGACTGACAGTGTTGTTCAATAGGTTTGAGGCACGTGGCAGATGGCTGACAAAATCTGATGTCAGTTCGTTACAACTAGTCTGGAATGATTTCCTTATTCCAGTTGGTTTTTGGTTATAAAGTCTGAGATAAAAGCCTTTGAAAGCAGACTTTTATCTGTGATTTAAACGAGTTTTGCTAAAGTTAACTATAAATTTCATGGTACAAACCTGATATCTATTTATTGGTCTATGCTAGTATATCACATGCTTGTAAAGGTAAAATGTTAACTGTTTTTAGATATGGATATAGGACAGCTTCACTACGCAAATGTCAAGATAACATGATCAAAAAGGAACATCCAGTCAGAATCAGTGATTACGTTAGCAAGGTTAGCTAACTAGCTTCCACTACATGACAAAGATCTACTGTTTGATTGGATCTTCTGCTCTCAACGAAAGGTTCTTCTAAAGCCTGTAATGACTGGGAATGCATCAGTTCTTAAAGCTATGGGGTTCGTGAATATGTAGCATGTCAGATTTTATTTGGAATGACTTGAGTAATATCTTCCTTACTTTAAAAATGGTCCCCTTTAATCAGTGTAACAAACATTTTCTGACAGTGTGAGAGAAATAGTTTTTTGTGTGGAAATTACTCTATCAAAATGTAAATCCCTATTAATTAATAGTCATTGAAATAATGAACATAACAGAGTTCAATTTGTGTGTCTACTTTTTTGATAAGGGGTCAGGCTGAGGTGGAAAACTAAAAGACTAAAGATCAGTTTTTAAACACATGTAAATGTTTTTTCTCTCAGAAATAGAAAATAAGGAATATTATTATGATTTATCTGTGGCTGTGGAGGCGAGCTTCCTCCACTCTTCAGTGTGATGTGCCACGGCTTGCGTTGGCTGGCAGATTGTATCAGTGAACACGGCAGCTGTACGTACTGTACATGCTGCGAGACAAAATAAGAAGAAGAGGGTTTAGTGATAAAACTGTGAAGGATTATCTGTCATTTGGCGGGCCCGTGGTGATTTGCTATCAAAACGGATTTTGCGTAAAAGAGGAATGACAGGAACGGAAAGATGATGGAAAAGGATGAAGAGGAGGAAGAGAAGGAGCGGAGGCGGGGGGGGATTGAAGATGGCAGAGGGAGGGGGGGAGTTGTCATGCAGGGAGGATTTTGTTTTCTGTTTAATTTCTTGCCCCTTTCCCCTCCCTTCCTGACACCCCCCCTATCCAATGAGCTGGATGTCAGTCACATTTTGAACTTGCCAAGCAAACACAGCAGAATGATTGGAGCTGTCAGTCAAAGTAATGTGTTGTTTGCCACTGGAGAAACTGGGAGAAAGACAGAGGTTGGAGAAGGAAAAGAGAGTTTTTTACTGTGGAGAATACATTACGTCTTAAAGACACTCCCTCAACTTTTACGCCTGAGATCACAAACGATAACTTTGAAGGTGGCAAAGTCGATGCACAGGTGTACGAGCCTCCCCTTGACTCAAACATCACACATATGATCTGAAAGACTGCAGCTTTAACCTGTTACTTGCCTTCGGGTAAAGTTGAAATAAAAAAAAGCTTTTGATGCCAACTTTCTATAAGCATAAAGAGACATAGTTCCATTTTTGTCAGAGTTTTGTGTGTGCAAGCCAAGCTTTTGAAATATCGAACTGGAACTGTAAACAACCAATTGGACGTGCAGACAAAGCGTGCCGTTTCACTTCCCAAATTGTTTCGTTTCGGATGCTAAAGCTGAAGCACTAGTGAGTTCGGTGAGGACACTCACATGCTTTGAACCCACAAAAAGCAAGTTTGCTTCCTTTTCTTCTGTAAAATTAACCAGCAGGAGCCTAATAGCATGTGACTGGTTCTCTCTGACCCTTTGACTTGTCGGATACATCCATTTCAGGCAAACGCCCCTATTGTGCTAAACTTGTCACCCCACTGACAAGCTAATATCCTCATTCCTGGGAGCTGAGTGCTTGTCTCTTGAAGTTTTAAGAGGAGATGTGAGATGAGGCACCTTTACTCATCAAAGACAGCGCAATCAGCTCTTAAGCCATGACACTCAGCACTGAAGGTTACTGAGTGCTTGAGGTGATTTTATAGCATTCAGCTGTCGGTGTATTCAGCATGATTGACAAAGGGGATCCTGGGGGTGAGCACCCTACTAGTAATGGGGAGACCTGATGGAAATTCATGTACATTAATGTGGATAAATTAGCAAACATGTAGATGGTTTAACACCCAGACATGATCTGAAAATTGCCCCTCACATATGATATTTATAATCCTACGGCTGAATCGATGTTTCTTTTTTTATCCATTCACTGCAAAATCTTATCCTTCATTATTACCTCACTACCCAAAATCACCAACAATTATAATCTCATCCAACATTATGTACTTAATATGAAAGCAGATTCAAGCCAGGATGAATCTAGTATAAGACTTTGGTAATCATCGATATTGAGCCAAGATTATCTGGTATTGTGAGGGGTTGACAGATCCAGTAAATAACATTAAAAATATTAAACATGCTTAGAAGGGAAAATCAGGTTGATTACATCAGTACCTTTCAAGGAGGACCTCAATAGCCAATGACAAATAGGAGCTGATTGTGTTGCCAGGTAACAATAAACATTGGAGGACTTAGAGCTAACATTAGCTAACATACTGCTGTTGACAGATATTAAAAATGACAGTTCAAATCTTTCCTTCACTTCTTGCTGAAAAGACATCTTGTGTTGGCTGTTTCTCCCCAGCCTTGTTTAGCCTTCTGCTTTTGTTTTCTCTCACTCTAAAACATTACTACCACATGTTTCACCATGACAGTCTCCATTTTGTTTACATCTGCTTTCCCGAGAGATAATGTTAGACATGTGAGATGGTGCGTTGCTCCTTCTGGCATCACAATCTTAAAACAATATGTTGTTAGTGTGATGTGTCATTATATTCAATCTTAATGGTGTTTGCAAGATTGAGATTAGAAAGAAGAAATCCCTTTAGTTTGTAAATAGATAAAAATGTTGGTTAGCGTTTTAAAACTCTTTTAGTCTGCACTACGGTCTTTATATCCTCTCATTCTGAAATAATTTCAAATTGATAGCACCATATATTCAAAATAAAATTATGATTTTTTTTTCAAATAGAATTCGTGTTGAAAAATGCAAGAAGCTGGGTTGGTGTGTGCATGTTGCTAGCTATAATCTACCAGAAATGTGCATTTCAATATATCTGACTTACTAGAAGACTCTGCATTGTGTTCCAATGAAAGTTGTTGGGACCCCCACTGTGCCAATGCAACAGGCTCATTGAAATAAATGAGGGGGCTGTGTTTTGTAAGGTAGTACTGTAACAGGTCTGAAATTGGCTTAAAAATGGAGTGACAGTATTTCTTAGCTTTCAGAAGGCCTGTTAAAAACACTCACTAGATTAACTATGTGCCGATGTTGACCAGGCCCACTCTCAAAAGACCCCTCACCCAACCACAGTCCTGACTTAAGAGCTGTACATGCAAATAAAAACTGAAATGCCGTTAGGAGATTCATGACTTCGTTGAACATTTCTTCATTATTCAGGACTGTGTAGCAGGCGTGGTCAGAGTGTTGTGCCACAAATGTCTCTATGACAGAAGCACGTGATTAATGTTGTCAGACAGGTTAAATTTGATTGACGTTGAGGAATTACTTCTCAACTTTAATTAATGGATGCAATCAAATCACTCTGATATTTCTTTGGAAGTCTCGACAGCAGTGACAGAAAAATGTGTCAATGACAAGGACAGAGGATTAAGGCAGGAGAACAAGACAGGGCATGGCAAGTTTATTTATATAGCACCAGTCAGACACAGGACAGTTCAAAGTGCTTTACTGAGACAAAGACTACATTAAAAATGAGACTTTAGAAAACATATAAGATTGCATGAAAAACATTTGGCGACCTAAAAAAATTAAATTTTTAATGAGTTGCTTTAAAAAGACAAAAAGAATGAACAATAACAACAAAACAGAGACTGAACCTGCTGTGACTCAGTAAAGTAGCCAAGTTATGTCTGCGCTTTTTTATGGCCTTTGTGTAACATATAAGTGTTATCCTGAAAGAGGAAGATGTTCAAGTGAGTTTCTGTTGCTTTTGTGAGCCCCAAAAATTTCAAAATCAACCTGAAAACAAAAGAAATTTTATGTAAAAGGAATTTTCCTGCTTTAGTGAACAAAACCCTATTGCACAAGCTCTGTCACATGATCATCAAAGAAAAGACCTGAAAATCACAAGTTACAGCTAAACCTTTGGCTGCAGACTTAACATCAGCCGAAAGGCCTGTCACATTAAAAGAAAGATGTCTTATTTAGCTAAATGTATAGCTGGACAGCTTAAATCCCAACAAAACATTTGGCTTCTGGCGGCTTCTGTTTGTATCATTCTGGTTGAAGCCGAGCGGAAGAATTTTGACTTTCCGCAGAAAAGAATAATTCCTCAGCTTGCCTACAACTGCCTCACAAGAACAGATGAAGCTGTTTACCTGCTCTGAGCTGCCCCAGCACTGCCGAAATCGCCTGATAGGCAGGGAGTGAGGATGGGTGGGGGGAGGTGGAGGAGGGAGAGAAAGGTGTAATTAATGTTTCACAAACTCAATCCTTTCCCTCAAGGCAAACTCTCTGCTCATCATCTTCCTCTTTCAGAAAATTAAATGATACTCCCTTTGTCTCTTTGCTCCTGCCTTTCTGTCACCCTGGCGTCTTTGTATGAACTTTAAGGGATTAGGCTTGCGAGGGCTGGCTGGTAGTTATGGCTGCAGGGAGGACTCCTCAGGTTTCACTCAGGGCCGCATGTCTCCCCGAGGCGACAGGGAGATGTCAGCGTCTGTCAGCCTCTGTCTGTCATCTAAGCCCTGTCAGCGCCAACTCTGCCTGCGCTCCATCACGGCTCTGTCGCTCCAAGTTTCCTTCTGGCTTATGATCTGAGACACCCAGACAGTGCAACTGGCTTCACAGCCCAACTCACCGCCCCTCTGGCACCCCCCCTCTCCAGCGCTGATACCTTACGTGACACAACAAACACAAGGTCAAGGTGTCTGTCATGTTTCACTGTGTGGGTTTGAGTGTAAAATGTGCGAGCGTCACGTTGTTGCCGGTGCCGATGCATGAAAGCCGGGCGTGTCACCTTGCCTGTGTGAACGTGTGTGTGTGCGCGTGTGTGTATGCGAGTGAGTGTGAGTTGGGCTGTTTTGAGTGACAGTGTGAGTGAGGTGCAGCCGGGCGGCGGCTCTTTGTAAAAGTGCAGCTACCTTCTCTTCCCACAAGTCCCTCCTGGCAACAAACTGTCACGGCTGACAGCCCTCACAAAAGAAGGAGAGGGAAGGGAGGCAGGGGGTACGGGGATTAAAAAAAAGTTTAAGAGATGAAATTAAAGCAAAGAAGGGAACCTGACAGCACCTTGAGAAGAGGCATTATCTGTGAGGGGAAATATATCTGTGCGAGCGGGCTTTGATCAGTGGAGGATGAGAGCAGGGAAGAGCTTGTAAAGCTGGCTCCTGAAGCCCGCTGAAAAGAGTGAAGAGAAGAAGAAGAAAAAGAAGAAAATCAGCCGCACAATTACTTCACACTTAGGCTCAGAGGAGAAACTGCGTTCTTGTTAGTCTGGCCAAACTTTAACTTTTCGTGCTCTTTTTCCTTCCTCTGGTCGCCTCAGTTTCTGAAAAGCATGCCATGGTCCGAAGACACGATAAACTAAAAGTATACCTTGAGTAGAGAGTGTTTTCCCAAGAACAAAACAGCTGTTTGAAAGCTGGCAGAGGAGGCGGGGGGAGAGGGGAAGCAGGATGAGATGAGGTTCAAGAGGAAGTTCTAAGAGACGAGTGTTTGAAACACATGAAGGAGAATGCAGAGAATGGGGAACTGGAGGGAGGGAGAAGGAAGAAGAGGTGGAAGTTGCTGGTGGGGGTGGGACGAGATAATCACCTTTATTTTGTGATTCAGTGTTGGGGGGGGGGCAAGCTGGCTTTCTATATGAGGAGGGAGGGGAAGAAAGTGGCAAGGAGCACTGCTCCAGTGCCCCCTCAACACTATGGAGCACTTTGATAGACAAAGCAGCGTGCTGAAGGGGAACCTCCTGCTGGCAGGATCTGAGAAGGCTGTTTACAGAAGAGCTTGTCTGATCTAAAGCCCTGCTCGCCCTTTTGTATGGAAAACACTTGGCCTTTGATGTCTCTCTCCCTCTCCCTCTTTAAATTTCTTTCGTAATTATTTTTTCCTTGTCTCTCAATGCTGCTACTTTCTCTCACTGGTGGTTGACACATATCACGATCTCAAGCTCCTTATATTCACTTTGAACCTTAGGAGACATAAGGTATGCTGCCAAGAGTTTTAGGATACAAGTGAGTAACAGTTCTTTAAAATACAGCTAATTGAAGACAAGCAGCAGCACTGATTGTGTGTGCAGCGTGCACAGTGACAGGGTCAAACAGGGCTTGTCAACAGGCGGTCTACTTTAATGTGGCATATTAATGTGGCCTGCCAGTGCCAATAACTCTGCGCAAGTCGCACATGTGTGCATATTTATTAGAGTCCATAACTTTTGCTCCATCGTAAAATATTAAATTCCACTTGTGCTGGGAACTGCTGAGTGTGTTCATAAACCAGAGTGCATGTTGGGATTTCTTTGCTTCGACTGAAAACAAGGAGGAACTATTACTGAATATAACAATTAAGGCAGCATAGGAGATAAAAACATGGATTCAGAGTTACACACGGCAGGATACATTTTGAGGAACCAAGTTGGGAACTGCCATGCAGCCCCTGAGTTTTCATAGTAAAAAGGTATTAGCAACCTTGTCAAGAGTTTCCATAAATTTCCACATAGTTATTCTAACACACCGGAGTAGTGTGAAAGTGTGTAAATGTAACAATAGTGTTTCAAGACAAAAACATAGTAGTGTGGATGTAGCCTTGAGGAGAAAAAGACACATCACCCTTTTCCACCCCAGGAACATTTCTCTGAACCTGTAACCTTGTTAAAACACTGTTCTCTGCACAGCTTCCAGGCAAAATATAGCTACATCCAGTGCTTCTCAGTTTCAGTATGGCAGACTTAAGGAGGACAAAAGGGACTGGAGCATCCTGTTAAAATTCCCAGTCTTTGTGCAATTGGACTGTGAATTATTCAGTGTGCTCTTGTTCCTTGGCCTTCTGAACCTGAGAACTTTGTTAGAAACTCAAGAAGTTGACCTTGATTTTGACAGGAAGGAGCACACTCTTGTTTCAAATCCAAGGCCATAGTTCCTGGTCCCTCAGAAATGGCGCTGATGTTTGACAATGTTGAGTATTGCTGATAATACGAACACAGAGCTCACATCATCACTATGGAGAAAGGTGTTCTTGAATTTTTAGTCTCCTTTTTCCAAATCCATCCTCTTCTATAGATTTGTTTGGATGTCCCACAAATGTCACTACAAAGGACAACAACACAGTTACTTGATGTTGTTTCAAGTGAGCCTTTTTAGTCCCTTGTTTAGTTCCTATGGCTCAGTTTATCTTGTGCCCGCTCAATATACCCTGAGCCAAGGCTAGCAAGCCTGCTGCCTATAGTTCCTCTCCCTATGTATTGAAATAGATGTGAATGATGTAATCATCCCTAGTAAGTGTTACCTCTCTGTCCTAAGAGTAGTGTGTTTAAGTGTGTGAATGTGTGTGTGTGTATATGTGTAAAACTAATCAGCTTCGCCACATTTCTGTCTTGCCTAGATTAAAGGTGGGTGAGAGGAAAAAACTTAGTTTATAGTTCTCTTTTGACCCATAAAGCATCTTGCACTGTGGTGTTTTGGGTGTCTTCTTTCAACTCAAACTTAGAAGTCCAGCTTTTCTCCTCTTCCCTCTGTCTTTTTTGGTGACGCTTACTGGCTACTTCAATGAGTTAGAGCCACTGCACAGCGCCCATCAATGTAGATTTAGCAAGACTCTGTTCTCTAAGCTGGAAAACTCTGCAAGACTACTTTAACACTTGACACAATATACAAAAACAATTTCAGGAACTTAATGAACTGAAATGTAGCTCATGGGCCATGTGTCCAAAACATTCATTCCCTTTAGGCAGGGGAACCAGGAACTATATGGGCGCGGTTTATTGTGCGGAAAGTTGCTATCTGGTGAACTCCAACCAAAGCTGCTAAACTTGTGCTCAGTATTCATTCACACAAGTATTGCCACTTCTATTAGCATGTTTTGATTTAGTTACAAACTGCTCATACAATACATCACTGAAAAACAATAATCTATACAAAGAGTACATGTCATGTTGACATGGAGCACTATATATGAGATTGAGTTGTGAATGTCAAAAACTATGGACTTAGACTGTAATCCAGCAGTCTACTACTACTGTGTGACAAAGGTTAGAGAGAAAGACACTGAAAATGAAAATAAAGTGTTGTGTTTGCATTTGTGTCAGAGTTCTGCTTTTCAAACTAATGGTGCACATTATTGAAACAACAGATCACTCTGTTCTAGGATTGATTTATACTGCCTGTTATTTCACTTTAATCTATGGACATTATCTACACAGGATTTATGGACCATTAGCTCTGTGAGAAGCTGGAATGTAAATGAGGCATAATAAATCAAGTCAGATGAAACACTCTGAACATGACAAGTTACTTGTGCTTATGGATGCCTTGGTAACTGCATTTGGATAATCAGGCCCTTGTGCTGTATCATTTGTCCTTTGTAATTTGGCCAACATCATACAGGGAATAAGCATGAATAATGTTGACGACCAGTGGATGTATTGCCTTTCAAAGGATTAGTCTTGCCTTCACAACAAAGTGACAGAAATAAATTGTTTTAAGTGCCTCAGAGAAGCATGAGACATTCAGAATTTGGTAAAGATGAAAAAGAAAACATGTAGCTTTAGCAATGCGTTTGCCGTGCTGCAGCCATACCACAGGTCTGCATACTATGTAAAATACAAGCCCTAACTTGGAGTTACAGTGTTTTTACCTAAATACTGACATGTAGAGAGACACATTACTCTTTCAGACTGAAAGTCTATAGTGAGTACATAACATGCAGGCCTAGTTTAAGATCAGACTGTCACATTCTCATGAACTTACCCTGCAGCTTTACTTTGACGTGTTAGTTGAGGGCATGCCCTGATTATTCGTTGCTGTAAATACCTACGTCTCATCATTCTATACTTTGCTGGTAATTATTAGATCTGTATCTAAATGCCAATTTTCCAGGTCAATGCTTTTAGCAAGTTTGGGCTTATATGTGAATATTTGAGTGGTGGGGGACTTGATCAGTGTATTTGTTTTTAATCAATGGCTGGTTGTTCCTGATTTTTATTAATGTAAATATTTTTGTATTCTGCTGCCCTACACTTCTTACTCATATTTTTCCATCAATCCCCACCCTGTCTCTATTACTACAGTTTGCTTGACAGGTATATAGCTAAGAAATTATATAAAACTTGTTCTAAACGTTCCAAGCTTGTTGTCTTCAACCAGGCTCAATTATAACTTGTTAGTTAAAAAGCTTAGCATTGTATTGCGTTAAGTAATAAGGGACAGGGAATTTGCTTCCAGTATACATTGTATGCCCTTTTAGTACACAACATTTTTTTTTAAAGCACAATGGCTAGCTAGCTTGCAATGTGCATTTTCCCATGTTATTTGACCAATTTAACCCCCAAAAATGCATTTCTTCCACTAATAAGACTTCTTACTGGTATTTTGATAAGTCACTGCACTTGAATACTCATGGAGGTACTATATTAATTTGAATTTGCAACGCTTGTGCATCATGTTTAGCTAAAAACAGCGTACATTTAATGTACATTTAAATTACAAATTATCTATCAACGTGAATCACCTTGAAGATAACTTCACTAGCTAACTAGCTAACAAAGATAACCCTTTTCTTTCTGCAATCCTACTGTCACAATAACATCCTAATAATGCTGTGCTGCTTTTCATTTGAAATTTGACGAAGAGGCGAAGATGAGATTTGGTCTCAGGGTCATCTACTGAATATAAAACAGCATTCTCATAGCAGGGAATACTTTGCATTTTCAGATGAGATTGAGATGAAAATGCATTAAAAATGACAAATACCCAGCTGGATGTCTCAGGATGTCAGCACGGCTACCAAGGCCCAGCTCTCCCTTCCTACTCCTCCTCCTTCTCCTCCTTGTCTCTGTAACTCATCTCTACTTTTGTTTCCTCTTTTGACTGATACTGAACCCTTGACAAGTTGCTTGGCTTTATGTCCAAGCTGATGATCTATTGGACAGAGACAGATGAGGAAATGAAGTGAGATATAGATAAATGGAGGGAGGTAAGGAGGGAGAGGGAAAGGGAGGAGAGTGATTGCTCAGGGGAACTAGGTCTGAATAGCTGTAAAAACAGACACTCAGGAGTATAAAAAGTGGGGGATTTCAACTCAATCGCCCAAATGTTTCAGCCGCTTGCACTCAAAAGACCCAACTTCTTCCAATTCCTCTGAGTCATTCCACTCAATTGGAGAACAATTGGCTTTGACTGAACTCACGCCCTGCTCCCCCATCCCATAACCCCTCCTACCCTCTCTTTCCCTGTTGTCAGTACGTATCTCCTCAATATGCCCCGCTCATGGAGCTGAGTGACTACACAGACTTTTCCTGCACAAACCCGCAGCCCTCCCCCCCTCAGGCTTTCGACACGGTTTCCAAGTCAACCAGTGTGGCAGATTGGACGATGAGACACATGACATCAGTTCAAACGGGAGATAAGAATAAGAGTAGACATGTGATTCAGTGTGGAGAGGTCAGTGGGAACGATTGCCCCAGCCCCCACTGACACACACATACCCTCCATCCACACTTAAACCAATACTAATTGTAAACATGTGATCATGGTTCTTCCCTGCAGTAAAATGGCGTTTGCATTGCTTGCTGTGTACAACCAGTTTCAGCCTAGTCACTATCAAGCCCCAATCAAAACACAAATATAAAGAAAAAAAACGGGGCCCGCCGCTGCAGTGCGGTGGCTCAAATTGAAAGTGACAGCTTGACACATAATATGGCACCCATAATGTGATTAGGCCAGCGTGGCACTCTCTTCTTAAACTCCCACATCCCATAGAGCGAGCCTCACGTCCAACTCCGCCAAACACACTCAAGCTCTTGCCTCTGAAAGGGGGGCAGAGAGGGCCGTCTTGTCTCCCACTTTCGTTTCTCTTGCGATGCTTCATGCTTTGAGACGAATTGAGATGATGCCGCTGTTGAATCATAACCCCCTTGAGGGGAATTGCAAACACATGTAGGGGGGTGAGAGGGAGGCTTTTTGAGTTTAAAGGCATCGATGCCAAGAACAGAGGAGCTGAGTGGGAGAAAGTACACAGCGGTATGGATTAGATCAGCCATTATCAGAAGCAGCGCTGGCTCAGGCCCCCCTGTCAATCCATGTGATGTAAATGAACAGTGACATGACAATGATATCACCCACAGCTACTCTCCACAGAGTCAGGAGGTGAAATGCAAAGAAATATCGATGAAAATAATGAAAAATCCAGATGAAGAAATAATAATTGAAAGTGATGCAGTAGGAGGGTCCTTAAAGCAGGTTTAAGCCTGGAAAGTTAACGGACCAAGGACGACCATGTTGCAAAAGACTGTCAGGAGAGAAAAGTGAAACAGCAGCAGGGGGCTAAGCTGGGGCAAATCAAAAAATGGACCAAAGGGCTGAGTCCAGCAGGATATTCAATAAAATACTTCAAAAGACCATAGCTGACAGTGAAAAATCACAAAATTATAAAATTGAACCAGAGAAATGAAAAAGAATAATTGTATTTGGCAACGGCGAGATGGAACAAAAGCCCAGGGCCACATTTTCAAATGAGCCGTCACAGATTGAGAGATCTTGGCTCTTTTCACATTTAACATGGAGGGGAGCTGGTACGCACTTCTCTTAGCCTTTTCCCAGTGAAGTTTCCCTTTCTCCCAGGGAATTCCCTATCATGTTAGCGATGACAGAATGAAAGATGTAGTGAAGGGCTTAGCTGGGACACGACTCGGGAAATGAATGGATAGCAGACCCAGCAGTTGACAGGCAATTGGGAATCCAAGTGAGCTGCATCGGTTTGCCAAGCACAGTAAAATTGAAAGGCCTTAGGTTTCCACAAATGAGGGTCATTTCTCAACTGTGTTTAAAAATGTGTCAACATCCAGCAAGATGGACTGCAACCTGCCAGTTTTCTTGCCCCCCAAACCATTTATATTCGTCTGCCTCCGACTGAAAAGTAAAAATGATTTTTTAGATATGGTGAACCACATCAAAACCTGAAATATGTGCCGCATCATAAAAGCAAATGAATGTTCTACATCAGCCTCCAAACCCCTTGCTTGACTCCTTCAGGATGCATTCTCGTCTTTTTCTCCACTCTCCCATCTCTCCAGCTCCCCTCCCCAGCCTTTTAGTTTAAGAAAAGCCTGTCAAAGGAAATCAAGTCAAGTCGAAGACATAGTTGAGCGCCTGTGACAGGCTGAAAGCCACTCAAATGGGTCTATAATGAGTCTAATAATGGTGTGTATAAGCATAATTTACCAGGGCTGGGGCCCCAGCAAGACCGGAGGGAGCGGAGGAGAATGATGACTGTAGTGCTGGTTGGCAGGCGATGATGAGCCTTCATTCCCAATGATAAAACAAGGCCGGAGCAGAGGGTGGACAAGCTCCAAGCCCGCCAGCCTCTCTGCGGGCCGGGCCCTGGGGGCTGAGCCATGGCCAGACCTGCTCATCATGGAGCACTGGACTGGAAAATCACACATGACTGGTTGCTTCCACAGGGCCTCGGCTGGCTCAGCAGCGACCCTGTCTCCTTTGAAATAGAGAACTGGGTGACCTCACACTGCCTAGGGAGTACATTTAAACCATATCTCCCCTTCCCAGTAAACACAATATGTGTGTCATAACTCTGTGTGTGTGTATGCATGTGAATATGGGTGAGTAAGTGTGTGTGTGTGTGTGTGTGCACAGGGAAGGCAGTGACAGGCAATAGCCATAAGCTAGTCACCCACGTTCCCCAGCAAGATGACTCCCTCGGGAGGGGATAATCAAAAGTCCCATGGCAAAACCCAGCAGAATGATGTAAATAAGTACACATAAACACACAGGGAAAAAAGCAGCAGACACACATGTCCTTGTTTGTACTCCTGGCACTGTCCCTGTTGCAAACAGGATGGTGGGGAAAGGTGGCTCAGGCCCCGGGCTGACCTCCATTCCCCTTCAGCTGTTTACCCTTCAACATGAATGTCACCAACTGCTGTTGTGCTTCTACCTTTGAAAACTTTGATGTGGTTGAAAAATGGCCAGAAACCTCACAAATGTAGGAATCTGTTAGTTACGGTATAGAGTTGCGAATTGGTTACAGCTGCTGGTTTTGTTTAGTATTTCCTTCACCTTAAAATTCCCATTTCTTTCTTTTCCCACTGATTTCTCACATCCGACTCAACAGAGAACATCTCTCAGATAATTTAACAGTACTCTGGGTTGATGTTATGGCCATCAAGTTTAATTATTGCAACTTTTCATCCATTTCTGAGAAATCATGTTCTCTTGTGTTCTCGGTATGAAGCATGTCTACAAATACTATGAAAGACATAGTATTAGTGTATTAGAACACTTCATTGTTGTGTTTGGGAAAAAATTGCACCACAGTTTCTAAACTAATTTAAAAGGGAGCCTAAAATCTGAGCATGGACTTGGAGGAGTGATGACTCAAAACTTGCCCTTTTTTATTAAATCTTTTAATTTTCCTGGATATTAAAAATTTACTTTAATAACTTTTAAACATGATGGCATGATCTCTCATGCAATGTGTGCAAACTTGGCAAACTACAAGGATGCAGCGGCAGATCAGAGGCCAACCCTGGAGGCAGCTGTCATTAAATAGGCTAGTCCAAATGTAGACACAAATTTACAAGAATTATGTTTGATTATGTTTTCAGTGACAGTAATAAAAAGAGTACTTCAGTATACAAAGACTGTAGGTCAAAAAACTGTGACATGACTGCTGCAAATCCTACTTAATTTGTCATGACAAACCCACAAACGAAGGTACATGAATGTCTTTCTGTCTAACTTATTGGCTGGTCAAACGTTAGCTGGAAGCTAATACTTAGTTTCAGATATGTTAGACTTGGATCTGATCAATAATGCATTTTATGGAGAAGACATATTGATAACTTTAAGGTCAACTGGGGGGCTGATTCTGGGCCATTTATGAGCTAGCATAATTTCATGGTCATGACTAAATGTCTACAGGTCCAAACTCACCAAAAATGACAGACAATAGACAAATATTGCAACCAACACGTTCACCTGATTATTGCCAATCAATACACCATGATCTTTCTCTCTTTCTCTCTAACTTTAATTCAATTAAACAGAAATAAGTCAAAACTTCAAGTTCACAAGTTGTGCAGTTGAGGACACCTTCTTTTAAACATGAAACAAAGGAAATTTCGTTTGCAGAATTGCTACATTAGAAAAAGTAAATTATGTCTCCAAAATAGTGACTGCAAGATACTAAAAGAGACGAGAAGAGATTTTTATTTTTTTGGGTCTCATTCAAGAATCCATTCTTAGTGTGTTTGGGGCTTCATAAAATTGTTTTGCGGCCAGATCTGTTTTTAAATAACTGGAGCAATAGCCCTCGTCTATGGCCTCGGCTATGTCTGTCATCCAGGATACTTTGCCTCAGCATTTGTTGCAAATTTGTTTTTCCTCTTTACGCCAAGATAATTAGTGGGGTTGTGTGACGGGAGGCTGTGTTAGCCCTGAGGTGTGTGGCAGAACAGCAGAGTGTCTGTTGCAGCCGTAGGATGGCATACACAGCTGGGGAGTGCATGTGTGTTTGGGGTAGCAGCAGCAGCAGCGGAGCAGGAGGTTGTGGGAGAAAGCCATCAGGGCCAACGCAGTGCCTCCAGTGAAGCAGGTAGATGTGTGGCCGCCTGCCTTGGCCGCCAGCCACCTCGTCAAATTCACTTTCCCAAAGTCGCCGTGACGTGCGGCACCCCCAGCCCTACGGTTTATGTTACAGTGCCTTTAAAAGGGATAATGGTCTGACATGTGACATTTCTGTTTGAGGGGATGGGGGGGTGGGCGCAGCAGGTTAACCTCTTCCTATGGATGTGAACTTTCTTGATCCCTCCACTAGTTTAACTCTTTTCACTCTGTCCTTTAAGCATGCCTATCATTTCCCCCATCCTCCTCACAATTTCCATTTCTCTTCTCCAGATCAGTTTCTGTCTCCTCTTCAATGTTTCTCTCTCTCTACCCCCCTGCACACAGACACACACACACAAATACACACTCCTCTGTCTCTCTCTGCTGACATTTCTCTCTGTCTTCCCTCCTGTCTTAGGACAAGCATGTCCCTGTGTGTTTGGCACTCTGACTGTGTCTGATGGCTAAACTGAGGAGACAGGCTGCTGACAGGCCCTGTGCCAGCACGGAGTATGCCAACAGGGGAGATTTGTGAAAATATGCCCTGTGTCATTTCCTCTCCATTTCCCTGACAACTTCACTCTGTCAAAAAGCCTACGTGTGAGCGCATGGATAGGTAGGCGGGTGGGGATAGTGTGTTTGTTTGTGTGTTCGTGTGTGCGAGGGATAAGATGTCTCAAAGTGTATGTGGGTGGGTGAGTGAAGGGGTGGGGAACATGATATCTGCATACGTGTGACAGACAAACTGAGAGAGAGCAATACATTATGCTCATGTCATCACAAGAAAGTCTGCAAAAGTTGAATCTAAATGATGAAATCTGTCTACCAGGCATGCCTTGAATGCATCTCTACCTCAAAGTTCACCTTTTTGAACCCACATTTTTCCTTTTGGTGCGCTTGCTCTTCAAACAGCTCCCCAAATCTACCCTGAATTTAATCTTTGATCCCTCCTCTTGCAATGCAGGCTGAAAGATAACATTTCATGCAAGGCAAAGCAGAAGAAAACAGCCTGCAGAAAGCCAGTGCACTGAACATGCTCGCTGTCAGCCGCTTTCGCTTAATTTGATGCCTCTGTCTCTAACACCGCCAGTTGAGTCTAATCTTGTTGAGCGCTAGAAATGAGTGTTGGTGACAGGGATGTCAACAGCGGTTTGTTTCGAGCTCGGCGGGAGAACAGTACCTGCCTGTGTGTCTCTGTTACACAAGTACCCCCAGTCTTTCTCCCCCTTGTGTGCGCAAGTCAGCCGGTGTTACTGTCAATCCCACAGGCCAACAGTGACATGCTTAATCACTCTACACCGCTACTCTACACACACACACACGCACACACACACACAAACATTCTCATGTCCCTCTGGCTGACAGCTTAAATGGAATCTCACCACCCCACACGTTTCAAAACATCCCAGCCAAAACCTGATGTTTTCATTTGGATGCAATCCTCAGTGAGTGGCTTCCAACATGGCCGCCAACAGGTGAGAATGTGTTTATACTGTATGTGTGCGTTTGGGTGTGTGAGGCCTTAGCAACTTGCACAGGGGTCATATCATCCCGTGTGACTTTGCAGATGTTTAACTCACTCTTCTGCTTGCTGTTGTTTGACCTCGGAGTTTCAGCTCCCTCCCTCCCTCTCCCCCCGCTGCTCGATAATTCCCCCACAGCTGTCAATCACCCAGTGGGGCCTGCCGGAAAGAAGTCTGTGTCTATGTGGGTCTCTGCATGTAAATACGTGTGTGTTTGTGTGTGTGTGGAGAGGTTGTTAGCCAGGGTCACAAGTTCAGAGTAAACTGATGAGTGGTGTTGTGCATTGAGTTTAGAACGAATGTGTGTGAGTTGATGTGTGAGTGGAAATCTCAGCACCATTAGGCGCTGGAAGTATATGTGTGTGTGTGTGTGTGTGTGTGTGTGGGGAAAAAATCCTTGCGGCAGCAGAAGAAGCAGCAGCAGTGCGGGGCAGATCTGTTGCGGCAGCAAGACAGCGAATCCGATTCATCCTGATCAAAGGCTGCTGTCAGTGACAAAGGACCGTTTGTTTAGCCTCAGCCTGACATGTATCTGAGAGCCATAAATTACAGGGGGAATTAGAGGAGGTTTGGTGGATTTCATGCTCGTGTGCCTGTCTGTCTCTTTGGGTACAGCACACACACTTGCAGACATATGCATTCACGTCACACAGACCACACACACACACACACACACACACACAAATGCGCATACACAAGGAGGTGGAAAGGAAAATAGTAGAAATCTGTATGTGGCTCTAGATGTAATGATGAGAGATGGGAGCTGGCATGTGTCAGCCACTGGATGAGAGGGGCTTTAAATAGGGACCATGGTGGAGACGTTGCCTGTACTCTGTTCAGATACGTATCATGTTGCTGATGTTGTTCAGAATGCCAAGAGGAGTTGATGTTTAAAGAAGGATTTGGGAAACACACTTTCTTTTGTAACTGAGAAAAATTATACAACTCTTATATCGCTGCTTGAAATGTAGATAATGATAATGATGGATAAGCCTAGCCCAACAACTGGAAACAGGGGAAAACAGCTAACCTGTTTCAGTCCTGAAGTTAAAAAAAGACTCCTATCAGTAGCTCTAAAACTCACAATTTAACCTATATTAGGTTGTTTAATCTGCACACAATGTAATGTATAAGCATGATGGTTGTGTGCTAGACTACTTTTGTGGCTGACTTTCTTGAGCCTTGAAATCACCGTGGTCACATGACAACCAGCAGAGACAACAGGAAGTTAATGTGCCAAGCAAAGCAAGTCCTGCACGGTAACCCTCTACCCACCTCTAACACTGATCGATGGATGGAAACAGGAAGTGAACCTCCCTTTCTTCATAATGTCACACAGTTTCCTTCTTTGCCGTGGTAGATAAGAGTTTAGCCCAATAGAGGGTTTTGCCACCTGATGGTAAACAGGACTCCAACATATTGTGTTTAGATTGCAAATTACCCCAAAAGTACCCAAAAAAACAACCCCACAGCTTCTCTGGAGGACAGTCTTCTCCAGCTATATCAGATGGGCTTGGTTGTTCCTTCTTCATACCCCTTCCATAGATGGGATGATTTCATGGAGTTAATTTAATATTTTACATAGACAAACAAGAATACAAACAACCCAATACAATATCTTGTATATTTCCTTATATATTATGTTTCTCAATAATCTTTCCAGGTGCTCCTTGGTAAGAGTGGAAGTACCCCCTATTTATGCCAAGTACATGTCACTCTGTTGGGGCATCACTGCATTATAACATGTGTTGGAGCAAAAATAAGGGAAGGGAATTTATGTTTACAGAGTTCAACCTGTCAAAGGGAATCATTTGCTTGAAAAGAGCATTATGGGTACTGCTGCACAGCTTTACGCAGCAGCGTTGTCTTTGTTTGGTTGGCATGACATTTGTTTGTCTGAAGCTCTGAGCCACAGGCATCTGTGTTTACTCTCCGCTGACATGTTTGGCAAAAACTTGTTGATAGTTATTATCCCACTTTAGCAGAACATGACTGCTGAATTAACAGAAATATAAGTTGTTGAGCTGATGAGCCATGAATGTTGATCTGATGCCTGGAGGTTCCTCAGAGCCCAAACCCCTGACAGCAGCACATGGAAATAAATTGGACTAAGATGGGAATTAATTCAAGCCTCATTCTGTGCAGGAAAATTGATGGATGTTGGTCTCAGCACACGTGACATACAGTAGAGGGCCTTTTTGTTTCCAGAATTATCTTCTCAGTGTACCGCATGGTACTGGGAAACATATTTCTGGAAGCCTTGTGGAAAGAAAGAAAAACTGCTGTAATGAATTTAAACTGTGGGAAAAAAAAAAGCGAGCGAGATTTGACAAATTAGTTTGAACACTTTTGACTGTCAAGCTGTTAATTTATGACTGAGCAAACTTCCAAGTGTTTAGCTTGGACGCCTAACACAGAGGCCCACAGCTCTTGGAGGTGACTGTTATATGAAATATGGAGGCAGTCTTGCTATTTATTTATTTCTTTCCTTGCCTGGCGCTTTCATGGCCCTATTTGTTTTAATCCTCACAAGTGTTGTAGGAGAAACCGATTCCTGTTCACATTAATAAAAATAATATTTTGTGGAGCAAGGTCTAATGGTCAAAATGTCACATCTATGACTCTCTCTCTTTTTCCTACCCGCAGCCATAACTCAACAAGCCGCTCTTTTATTTGCTTCATTCTGAGCCGCCAAGGACACATCTGCCTTTAACTGCATTTTCTTGGTCCAGACTGCACACATGTGGTGGTCAAAATTAGGGTTTATGGAGCTTTGACGACAATGCCAATATATTTATTGCCTATTAACATCTTATATGACATGTTTAGAGCAAAAAATTTTCTAGAACGGCACATAGACCGTTGTTAGATGTTAAAACTGCATACTAATTGAATCTTTTCAGTAAGTTAGCAGCTCCTTAAAGCATTTTTTTTTTCAGGCTGTCAACCCTGAAAGCTGTCAAGCAGAATCCTTTATCATAGAAAACATATAATGATATGTGTTTAAATTTTAATAAAAGGTCACTATCAGCACAATGTATCAAACCCAACCTCTTTGCAAATGTCAGTTTTTTGCCTTTTGCCTTTCCAAAAGGCTTTTATTCTTCAGCTGTGAAAACGTTAGGAGCTCTTTATCTCCCTGCTTGACTCTGAGCCTGCCTCCCTTTCCTCCCTCTTTCTCTCTCTGGGATCACTCCCCTCTGAGGCGTTTGACTGAAAACATGCGCTCTTTAATCACTGGGGTGACAGTCCCTGCCCTGTGTTTGCGCCTCTGCCCTGCCGCAACAATAAAGGCAGGGTCACACTCAGTGTCAGCTCCAGGCGTGATGTTTGAAGGAGGGAGTGAGCGGAAAGAATGAAAGAAAGACAGAGAAAAAGAGGGAGGGCAAGAGGAAGGGAGGGGGAAAGAGAATGAATGCAAGAACTGAAGGGGGCTGAGGGAAGTATTGCAAGCATGTCTGCCACAGGAAGAATTTTCCACTCAGCAACAAAAACTGAGGAACCGATTCAAAGTTAAAAGGATTCAGGGTGTTGAAGAAAAGGACCCACTGAATTTTGTGGATTAGTTTGACCGGCTGGGGTATCTAGTGTGTGTGTGTGTGTGTGTGGAGATCTAGGGTAGCAGGGGAATCACAGGATCCCATGGCCCTGTGACCTGGGAGACCTTGTGCTTCTGTTTGTCTGGCTGATTGACAAATGAAGGGGCAGGCAGCAGGGGGCTGGGCCTCTGTGTAAGTGTTTGTGTGTGAGAGTGTGTGCTACTAAGCTGCTCATGTATGTATCTGTATATTATAGGAACAAGAATGTGTGAGGGTATTTCTGAATTATTAGGTGTGAGTTCTGAAGTCGGCCATGCTTGCATGCACTTAACGCTTATGTACACGTATGACCGGCTTTTTAAAATTTAAGAGCACATTTGAAAATCACATAAACAGGTGTGAGCCAACGTCTCACTAGCGACATTTATAAGTTTCAGAGTGTGTGGGTGCTCTGTTGTGTGTGTGTACGACTTTGAGTGTGTGTGTGTGTGTGTGTTTGTCTCTGAATTCCTGTGGAGTTCACGGTGAGGCCAGGCCCCATGGCGCAGCGCCGGGAGAGCCCATTAATTACAGAGCAGTGACACTGGGACGGCTGGGGCCTGTAATTGATGCCTCCTGTGTGGCAGGAGAGGCGCTCTGTCACGCAGCGAAAGGAAAGGGTCACCCTGCAGACAGGCAAGGGTGGGTGGTGGTGGGTGTGAAGGTGTGAAGGATGACGGTGGTGGTTAGAGGGGCATCAGCTCTCATATTGGCTCTCAGTTATTGTACACCACTAAAGTAGTTTTTTGGTCACTATTGCAAAAATCTTACAGTACAGTATTAGTAACTATGATTTCTACTTGCAGCAATTTATTAAATATTCTTTACACGGTATTAAAAGGTTATCAGACATAGCTAACGGATAGCTGGATAGAGGTTTGGGATATTTGCTATATATGAATCATTCCAAAGTCTCAGGCTTTGATGGAACACACATGAGTTGACTGCAGTGTTTGGAAACAGCGGATGGGAACCTGCCTGATGTGAACTTTGAAAAGGGGTTAAAAGGTCACTGACATAGCTTGATGCAAGATGCACAACTGCCTAAAGGTTTTGATAAAGTAACTGGAGAGCTGTGGGTCAAAGACAGTTCAACTTTCATTCCAAAGAAAAATCACGTTATTCAAAGGATGGGAGTCTTTTCTCTTTATAATGTTAATTCTAATGTATTTCTGTGATGTTTTAGCTCATTTTACCCTGAGATCAGAGTCTTTTTGCTGCACTGCCTTTGTTTTTTCACACTGACCAAACATCAGTGTAATGCGAGCACAGTGTGTGATTTTACATTCTGTACCTGCATTAAAAAACATAAAGATGCACGATGAGCTTGACTTGTTACACAACAGCTTCAGTAATTATTGTGCTCCATACAGCACATGCAGCAGGCAGCTCTTTCTAAATGATAACAATGGCATGAAGTGGTTATAACAATCATGTACTACTCTGGTATAAGGTGGTTGATGTCATTCTCTACTCAGAAGGTAAAAAACTCCCAGATCTTGTTGTCTCCCCAAGTTGCAGACAAGTTTGATAACAGTTTTTTTCTCTTTGACTTAACCTCAACAGTTTACTTGCACCAATTTGATAAAGCCTGTAGGAATTTGCAGCATTAAAGGCTTTCACCTAACATTTTGAGTGTTGCAGTGTGTTTTATGCTAATGTGTGTGTTTGTGTGTGAAAATAAATTGGACTTATTAGAATTCATGAATGTAGCAGAACGGCAGTGGCGTTTTATTTGGACATGTTAAAAAAACAAAAGTAGGGCCTAGCTCAGTGGTATGAGGTATAAAAATAAGTGAAGGGCCATCACAGCTGTGTTTCTGGTCAGTTGCTGAAGGGCCACTTTGGGCCTGTCAGTCACACAGGTTTGAATTATGGTTCATTTTTATTCATGAAGAAGACAAAGCAGGACAGCACTTAGAGTTTTTGTTGACATTGCTCTCTTGTATTAAAAACCTTCCAAATTTTGGCGACATGTTTATTTGCTTTTTCTCAGAAAGTACACGACTGTAACAAACTTCATGTCTGTGTGTTGAGTTTAAAGATAAAGCCAGGAGGGGATTAGCTTATCTTAGCTTATCTTAACTTAGTTCAGAGACAGCTAGCTGTCTCTGTCCAAAAAACACAGGTAAACTCTAAAGCTCGCCAAGTCACACTTTTGGGGGGTTTTTTATATCTATACAAAAAAGACAATTTGTGTTTTTGGGGGTGTTCCACCACAGCTAATTCTTGGCAAACAGCAGTTGGGTGCAGAAATGTCCCAAAGTCTGTCATCACCATTAGGACTAGAAACTAAGAAGCTGCACAGGAGCACTGAGTGGATAAATAAACTGTCCTACGTCAACAAGATAATTACACTACATAGCTCCCTGCAAAATAACAAATTGTCCCTTTTTAAAACTATTTATTTAAAATTTGGTTCCCATCATGAACACAACTGTTTATATAGAAAAATGAATGATTCCACAGTTTGCTGACGCTTATTGGTGCTGCACAAAGAGGTGGAAAGAAGTTTTTGTCTTTTATCATAACGCAGTAAAATCAATCATATTAGTCTTCATTAAAGACAACAGAAAAAATAAAATGTCCAGTAGAACTCAGCCACATTTCAGGCACAAGCCCGGAGCGGAAGCAGCAGTCAGATGGAGAGTGTGCCTCCCTGTCAGCTGAGGATGAGCGATGGCCTGCCAGCCAGAGGGACTCCTCCTTGTCAGGGTCCTTTCACTTCCTGCGGTTGTCCTTTGATCTGCCTGATGACTAATGACTGCCCTGTGAAGAGCCAGGCAGGCAGACACGGGATCCACATGTATGTGTGTGTATGTATGAGAAAGGGCTTTTACATGCTGAGCAGGGGGTCACCCTTTGGAGGCTTTCAGTGCGAGGGAGCCCCCCTGCTCGGTTTGCTCTCCTGTTGCAGAAGGAGAAGAGAAGAAGGAGGAGGAGGAGAGGTGTCTGAGGAGACATGGGTGATTGAGAGAGGACAGAGAGGGAGGTCAGACACAGGTCATCAGGAGACACACTCAGTAACACACACACTGTGTCAGGGCCTCTTCAGAAGACACGGAAACCCTCTCTGACCCCTCTGAGTGCACCATGATAACAGCTAAGGACTATTTTGGTCAGATTGTGCAAGGCAAACCAGGAGCCTGCACTGATATAAGAAACTCTTCTGCACTAAAATGACTCAGATGAGTAACTTGTCATGTCTGATCTCAGTTGTGATATTTCAGTCCTTATCTAGACCCTCCTATCACTTACACAAAGAGCTTTACTCGTTAAAGAATACCTTATCTACATTCTGAATCTGCCTGACTATTCTCACGCTAAATGTTTAGGACAGTAAGTGTTTTTTGTCTTTTGTACGTTGGCAGCTGCACACCTTTTCCATGCAGACAGACAGACAGACAGATGGCGTCCCTCCTGCAGCACTGATAGAAAGTGAAATGTGAGAAATGAGAACCAGGTGTGTGAAAGATGGGAGTAAGATTGAGCAGACAGAGGGAAGGAGTGGGGGGAGGGTGTTTATGTTTTGCGCTGACCTAAGCAAAGGGCCAGCAGGTCAGTCAGAGGTCAGGGTGTACACGGGAGGGGAGAGTGGAGGTGAGAAGGTTAGAGAGGTGAATCAAGAGGGTTGGGGGCGGGGGAGTCGCACTGTGTTAGTTTAAACAGGTCACTTCTCAGCCAGTCACCAGGGGAAGTGACCCCGAGCTGGCCCTCTGATTGGTAACTGGTTAGCCGACAAGCATACTTTCCCTCTGGTTAACTGGTGTGGCGTGTTTCATGTTGATTCATCGCTCTGGAACCAAATGAGTGACAGTGCTGCTTTGGCGGGATGTCTTTATCTTGCCAATTACTGTAGCCCGGCCTTTTGTTGCCTTCCTGCCAGCCCTTGGGAGAGATCACACGGGCTGTCAGTCAGAGCCGGCTTCCCACTGAGACACGGAGTGATTGACAAGCACGTGGATTGACAGATTGCTGCGGTGGCTGTGTGTGTAGTGTAAATGACTGCTGCTGTTTCAGCATGGGGCTAATGAACAAAGATATTTCTATTGTCACTCTTTTATGTGATATGACTGATGAAAAATAGCTTAGGTGGGATCAAAGTGGATTAAAGTCATGGAATGCAATCTGATTTGCAATTTAGGCATTTAAAATGACACTCTAAAAGGAGTGACTCATGCATGACGGGCACAAAGTGGCTGTTGCAAGGACTGAATGTCTGAACTTTTGGCTATGTGACAGCCCTTCTAGCCACTAAGTCAGCCTGTCTCCAACTGTGATTTCATATTAATTCCACTTTCCGCCGACTGCCTGCCCATAGGTACAGCAAAATGCTACCTAACTCACACAGTTGACTGAATCATTTCAATGATAAAGCAGAGCACCTTCACAGGCTCTTTGACTAACTGTCAATGAGTGATCACACTGCACCAGGAGGGTCCCAACCTTATGCAAAAGCCACAACTTTTGACATTTAAATCAAAAGGCTGGGGCTGCCATTCTTCCTCAGGACTCCAGTGAACTTTTAACACTGACGACGGCGCTTTGAAGAATGCAAATATGATCCACCCCTCGTGAAAGGTTTACAAGAAAAATCAGCGGCGACAGCAAAGTATCCAAACACTCGCAGATGATTTATCGCCTGCAGGATACGTCGGCCCGGGTTGAAAGGGGATGAGGACCAAACTAGTCTAGGATCTAAGATAAACAGGAATAGTTCCATCGAAAAAGGGAAGGGAGAGGAGTGGGCAGTGGGCCTGGAAGGATGTGGAAATGGAAGGAGGTGGCAAGAGGGGAGTGGTGAGTAGTTGATTTATGGGCCTTTTGGTATTTAAATCACCCACATACGACACCCCTTCTTGTGAAATCATGTGCCGCGTTCCCACCTTTCAGCCCGTTTAACCCCCAGCTGGTGACTCTGATACTCTGGTGACAGCGCCGCATTTTTTAACCCGGGGCAGGCCAATGGAGCTGCTTCGCCGTCTTGTCCTCCATCATGGCCGACTGCCAGGAGAGAGCTGAGAGCACGATAGCACGACGTGTCATAGCCGTAACCCCTGACAACTTATTGTCTGTTAGCAAACTTTTTGTATTGGCAGAGCAAGTGATTGAAAAAAAAAACTAGGATGTGGTGTGTGAGGAGGGGTGTTGGGGGGGGGGGGGTGTCTACAGGGTGTCAAAATGATGTAATGATGGTCGCCAAGCCATGAAAGGAGGCCTATGTTTCATTTTCCAAGCAGTGAGAAAGAACAGGAGGAAGAGAAAGAGAGACGTCTGGAAGGGAGAGGCAGCAGGGAGGGAGGGAGGAGGTGAATGAGCAATATATGAGTGTTGAGAGAGCGGAGGGGAAAAAAGAAGGAACGCCAAGGCTTCAGGTTTGATGTGGGCGTTTTTCTGACAGCTATAATTCTCCAGCCTACAGAATTTCATCAACACAAGTTGTGTTAAAGCTGTGCCGCAGGGCTGCGGCCCTTTCAAGTCCCAAGCTCTGACAGGTAGATTTATTAGTCCTGAAATTTGTACAGATCAGACGTCACTCATGGCAAACTGTCAAAGTGTCAGCACTGCAATGTTCCTGTAGGGGCCCTTTGCTTTTTTTCCCAGCATTTCTGCAGGGACAGAAGATTTTTCACCACTGCTTCAACTCAAAACATTATCGCTGTGTTGGCCAGAAATGGAGGAACAGAATTCATATCCCACTTAAGTCTCCTGATCCAAACATTTTTGACATTAGGCGGAAATAAAGAGTGACATAAATCATGAAAAAGTATATTTGTCTGAGATTAGTCATGAAAAAAAAGAGGGGAGTCAGTTTAAAAGTAGTATCTGGAGGTTTTTTTTTTGAGCATATGAGAGCATAAATTCACCAGCTCAGGGTCTGGTTACACTTTCTGGGCATTAGTTCAATAAATCAGTAAAAACCTAAATCTCTGGAGCTCGACTGAGAAAAGGGAGCCAGTTGGTCAGGAGACGAGGGAGGGAGGAGAATAAATTAGGTGGAGGTGTTGAGTGACACAGAGGGCAGGAGGAGGAGGAGGTAAGCACAGGGCATGTGCAGGTTAACTTCACACCGCCAGATTTATGACCTGGTGCAACGTGTTGGTTCTCAACAGGATGGTTCGAAACTTTTGAAGAAGGTGTGTGTTTAAGAAATGAAGCCAAGAGTATGGTGGTGGGAAGGAGGCAGGTTGGAGGAGGCTGGGCAAGAAAGAGGAGGAGGGCTGTAGCTGTTGAAGGGAGGTAGGAGGTGATCCGGCTCTCTTGGCTGCCTGTTAAGAACTTCCTTCAGCTCGACATCTGGTTCTGATATTTCAAAGTTAATTAGTCATATTGGGGTTGTCTGAAGATAAATTTATCATCCAGCAAAGAACACAAACATTTTGAAAAATGAAAGGAAGTGAGGTGACACATTGCCTGACGTTTAAATAAATCATTTCAACATGATTAAAAACTTACAGCCTGTTGATGGGAGCAAGCAGCTCGAAAGGAGGGGCAGGGGGGGCGTCGTCGCACAGGGAAGGCCTTGTCTCAGCATTTTAATTACTGTGCCTGCTGCGTGTGTGGCTCCTCTTTTTCATGTAGCGGTAAAAAGTAATTCTTTTGTTGAGAAAGAACATCTGTGACACCTCTTACAGCAGCTCAGTGTGGTTTTTTTTATGATGTGCTGCAGTACAACTTTGTTGATCATATTGCTTCATCCAGGTGAGAGACATTTTTATGTAGGCTACAGTTTCCACAGCACCAAGCACTTGAGCCATTTTGTTCACGGATATTTTCATAATAAAATAAGTGCACATACACACTTGATTTGGCTAACTCAAACTGGTTAGGTAGCAGCTTTGGCTGCACTATAGAGAGTTTTTATTGTTGTTGTTTTGTTTGAGGAATGAATACAATGCCTAAACTTTCTTAACAGTCAGTATACGTGATGTGTAAGTATTGTATCATGATAAACAAAACAAATTCAAAGCTATTCATAAGATATCAGTTTTCTGCTTTACCAGCGTTGTGTGTGAATATTCGTTTTGCTGATTGTATGATTGAAATGGCGTTACACAGAGAGTAACTCAGGCATTGCTGCACACAATACAATGGATTAAGTCAGCCTTGCGGAAAGGCCTGAGTGAAAAAAATGACTGGCAACCAAAATGGTGTCTGTCAAGAAGAAAAAAGGCAAGATGAAAGAACATGTCAAGGGAGAGATGATATCTCTTCTGAGCCCCAGGCAGATGCATGCACATACACACACACACGCACACACACACACCCTCTGACAGAGTTTTAATAAAACCTGTCCGACGCCCTCTCCTTGGGTAAAGTGTGAGTGATGGCCTGGATAGACTCCAGGCTGAGCTGAACAGCCAGCCAGCCAGACTCCCTCTCTCGCTCTCTCTCTCTCTCTCTCACACACACACACACACACACACACAGGTGAACAGACAGACAGACAGGCAGACAAAGAAGATAGGATGATCTGCCTTGACTGACACTCATGCCTCACGCTCGGCTTCACACTAATACTTGGCTGCCTTAACTTTGAACTCACTTTGTTTGTGTGGCACACATGTATGTATGTTTGTGCGTGAATGTGTCCTTTTACATATATATGCTGTACATTCAGGCTTTCATCTGCTTAGTGACCACACACGGTTGGGGGTGTGGATTCATGGCTGTGTGGGAATATGAAACACAGCAAACATCACCTTGATGGAGACACTTTTTTCTGCGTGGTTACCCAAGAATCACTGTGGACAGACTCTTTATCAATATTTGTGGAGTCAAGAGGGTGAGTTTGTGTTTGATGGACGGCCTCCAGCTTCTAATTACCTGCAGGACAAAATGTGTGTGTGTGTGTATGTGTGTGTGTGACTGAGGGAGGTTGGGAGAGGCCAGACCTCCATAGAAGAGGCCTGTCTGTTTGATATAATCCTGCCTGGTGAGCCAACAAACTGCTGTGCACATCGGGCTGACATACCCAAAGAGCTCAGCGATTTCTATCCCTTCAGTGTGTGTGTGTGGTCATTAGTGAAGGCACAACAACACAAGCAAGATGAGACCGTGCAATGTCATGTGAGTGGGGGCATGTTTGCTGGACTGTCAGCATATTGAACATGTCAAACGGTAGTGTGAAGGGATACACCCTAATCCAAATACATTTTTCAGCAAAGTGCAATAATGTTACAGAAACATATATTTCTTTCTCTCAAAGTTGTAATGGTGGTAAAAAAGTCAGCTCCATGATTGAACTCTTTGTGCATCACCTATATTTCTTCAAATGTGACTGGAAAAAAGTTTGCTTCCGTCTTCATTAGTTGTTGATTTAATGCTCCACTTCCTGTGATACAAATTAAACAACTAAATGCATTTGAGGTGCATGCTGGCCATGCTAAATGCTAAGTGCTAAAATGTTCATTTTCTAAGTTTGTTCCGTTGCTCATAGACTTCTGCCCTCAGTGAAGTGTGTAAATCTTTTCTCATGTTTCTGAACATTGTGACTGGTTAAGGACAGAGTAATTTTTAAATCAAAATTAAAATTTGGCAACACTTTATATGAAGAGGTGTGTATTAAGCTATCATGACACTGTCAGAGCCATAAGAAAGTCTATGATTTTATAGCTGTTGTTATTAAGTGCTCTTTGATCAATTATGTCATTTTTAATTAAAGGTTGACATTGTATGAGATATTTTTACTCTGACAACTTGATTTAACCAAAACAATATAACCCGTCATGATCATCCTGTAGAAGGCCTAATTATCAAACTCTTTAGTTCTCTCAGTTAAAATCACATTCAACTTTTCATTCAACTGAACATGGTTTGGACATAAGCTGTCATGTGACCCTTATAACAGTCATTAATATTTGTCTTGACCTCAGCTACAGTGGTTTACTTTGGACTCATTAAAATGCCATTCAGTGTTATTGGCTGGTATCAGAAGAGGACAAGTGTGGTTGTCTCATAACAAAATGGCTACTCCAAAAAAGCATCTCTGTATAGAGACAGACAACAATGCTGTAGTCCTTTTATAGTACATGTGTGTGTATTTGTAGAAGACAGAGAGGGGGGGGGAGGATTTTGATGTGAAATTAATTAATTAATTAATATCCAGTCAACAAAGACTGGAGTTGTAGTTCAGCCTTATTGTACCATGATTCAAAGAGTGAAAAGACAGTGGAGATCTGCACTAGTAATGATTCCTGCTGTCAAAGTCAGTTGTTTTTGTGGGGATGCATCCAGTGGGCGGAGCTCAGGTCTTATTGACAGTGAGAGACCAGAAGAGAGACAGCAGAGCAGCTCCAGTGGAGACAGGCCAGTCTCAGAGAATCAGCATCAACACCTCACTGCATGACACCCTGCTACAAGGCACCTCTCATACACACACAGTGACAAAAACACACTGCAGACAGTTTAGGGTGTGTATGTCTTCCTCTGAGATGATAAAATAACATATATTTTATTATTCAATACACATGCACTTAGTATGCAAAAAAATAATACATTGTATTTTAAAGCAAGTGTGGCATGATGTGGACAACATTTAGGCTGAATTTTGTAAGAATTTTAATGATAAAGCTGTGACTGTATTTAAAATAATTTCTCTTCATTCACAAAAAACTTAATCTGAATATTTTGTATTACTTTTTCAGTGCTCCAAAACAAACAAACTAATATTACAACTTATCTAAAAAGCTGGTCTTCGTGTTAAAAAAAGATCACATTTTTTTACTAAAAAATGCTGCTGACTGGATGTTCTCTTTCTTTTCTTTCCGGGTCAGTGTCATTGTTCTGAATCTGATATTTTCATTTAACTGTAAACAAAACATCACAGCACAGATCTAGTAACTGGCAGGAGTTGTGGGCTGGTTGCATTAGCTGCATCATCTAAAGCTCCTTGCTTTGTGTTGACATTCAATAACTTTACTGTCAGTACAAATGATTTCATCTTACATATTTAATAGGACTTCGGATGTCACATGCAGATTTTATGATACTGTTGGCTGTTCAGAAAACAGAAAGTTGCAATAAAAATAATTCAGAGTGGCAACATTTGCCTGCACAAGAAAAAACTATCTTTTGTCTGGTCCAAAAAAAGACTGTATTCCTATTGTGCTATTAACATGGCTAATGGAAATCAACATTCTACTCATATTTACCGTTCACCTGCAGCTGTGATCTGTCAAATCAATGCAACAAATTCATATCTTTTAAGCATCATGCTTAAATTCTTAATACAATTTGTAACAACTGACCGCCTGTTAAATATGTACTCCAAACAAATGAGGGAAGCAAACTTCCTTAAATATGTTGATCATGTCAGTGATTTTTACCATTTTCGTGATCATGCCACATGCAACTCTAAGATGAGAGGGCCAGTCTGCAGATACAGACACACACTAGAACCAAAAAGTGTAAGAAAGAGTGACTTTCAGATCTGTTGCTGAGGGAAAATCTCTTACTGTTGTATTAGTTGTCTGTTACATATTGATTAATATTCACATCCCTGTTCTTATATATCAGAATCCACCAGTTAGTTTAGAAAATATTTTATCTGCTCTTTATACTTGTAGAACAAATCAAAAAGAAGAATTAAGAATAAATCAAAAAGGTGCTCGTTTGCTTTAGCATGATTGTCAGTTGAACATAATAGTTTATCCACCCGCTGCTCACCCTTATCTTCTTGTAGAGAGACACACAAATTCTGTTAGTTCAGCCAGTGGGATACATTTTGCTTGCTCATGCTGGCTTTGGACAATTGTGGGGTGGATTTTTTTACCACCGTCCAATAAAACCGCTACTTCATTAACAGGCTGATGGATGGGTGCGGGGTAAATGGGGCAATGATGCTGACGGGACAGTGGTGGTCAGTGTCTATGGCAGAGCCAGGGGAGAGGACGGAGAAAAGCAGGGAACCTGACACAAATACACACAAATGCATTCACATGGAAACTGAAATTAGATGTAAAAAGTTAAAAACAATCTCCAAATGTTCATATCTATTTAAAATCAAATCAAATATATCAAAAAAGGTAACCACACAGGGATAAAAAGCCACAGGAATGTATGAAGAAATGCTATGAATGAAAAGCTTCAGTACAGTGTATGAGAGGCTTGTACACTGGTTTGATGAGAATGAAAATGATTTTAATTTTACACTAAGGTCTTCATATTCACTAGATCTCTGCTGTGTTGAAAACATTTTGTGAAATATTTTAGTTAGCATCCTGTACCATCATCATGAAAAAAACGAGGAGGACTGAAGCTGGTCCAGAGACCTGTGGAGACCTCACATCTCTCTAACACAGTTAATACGTATGTTTCTTAAGAGGGTAAATATCACACTGTCACTGTTGTCTTCCAACAAGCTAAACTATTTTGGAAAAGTCTGGATCCTAAAAAACTCTCACTGATTTAAACATTTTGGACTTTTATGTATCTATAAAAAAATAAACAAATAAAGGTAAAATTAAGTTTGATTTTAGGAGTTCCAATACGATGGGGAAAAATGACTCATCCTGCTGTCTTGCTAATAATCCTTATTAGTATGAGGGCTACGAGTGACAAGTGAACTGAAAGAATTAGTCAAGGTAAAATGAAAAACTTAAAATCCTAATATTCTCCCAAAGGTGGCTGTCCAATAGAAAAGGATGCAAGGACGACCACCAGAAGCAAACTGCTGAAAGTATTGACTTGTGATCCATCACACGGTTTTCCTCATCTGACTCATTAAAGTCTTTGGATACCGAAACTCTCTGCCTTTCTTTACCTATCTGCATAACACAAAAAATACATGTTCTCAAGAAGATTAGCTGAAAGGCTTCTCCAGGGTGAACCATGACATTCCAGATCTTGCTTATTGAGCTTTATTTCCTGGTTGTAGGATTGATTTGCCAAACATAAAGAAACATCTGTATGCAAGTTGCAATGGATGCCTGATGAAGTTCTGCAGAGAGGGTCGCTTCATTTCCTCTATGCACGGTATGTGTACACAGACTTGTGGATGTATCAACATGTAAACTGTTGACAGGAAGAGAGAAGGCGAGGAGTTGAGCTGAAATTGAAAACAAGCAAATGTACACATTGAGTCTTAAATCAACTCTTGTACCGACAATAGGAAAATTTGTATTAGTCAATGCATGACAAGCAGACAGATGAAGTTAAGCACAGCTGCTTTGCAACCAAACACCAGCTGCTCATTCTAAGCAGTGAAGGGTGAACTGAGCCCAGTTTAGGGAAAAATACACCATAGCCTACAGGGACATCTGGGCTCAGATGTTTATCATGTGAATTAGTTGTATTCACCAAAAATAGCACAAAAAACTGTTTCCAACTGAACAGGCCTCCTGTTTGGAGTTACTTTATATGCCAAAATGTGTCCACAGATAAAATCAGCCAAAAAAGAGGTTTTCCACTTTAAGTTTTGGGCTGTCTCTTGTGTTAGCATAGTAGTTCTGCTATATTTCCTGGTCTTGCTAGCTGTTTTGGTGTCTAGGGAAGCTCACAGTTGTAGCCTTATGGAATGCCAGTCACATTTGTCTTAAAGCAACATTATGTACAAATTTGATATTTTCTGTGGTTGGTGTAGTTTCTATATGCAACGCCATTGTCATAAATACATATTCCAGGTTCCTGTAATAGTACAGTCAGTTGTAATGGACTTGCAACCTACTAACAAAACTCTGCTGCATCATAAAAAAGTTGTCTCCAGAAAACATTTATCTCAAAGTAAATATGCACTCTTACATATTTTTTTTACTATTTTATAGCACACCAAGCTAAGATAGCCTAAGCCAAACACAAAATGTTTATAACATCTGGCTTTAACATGCTGCATTTTAAACATCTGTTCAAAAGGGCAGACTTCGTGTAAAATCAAGAACAGGCAAAAACTTTATATGTCAGTGCCCTGACTGTCCTGTAAGAATTATGACTGTCAAAAGAACCAAGGTACAAACCAGACAGTGAATTTAATGTATTGAAAAAACAACTTTTTTTTTACATTCAGTGAAAGTATGTGGCTGTTGATCTCATGCATATGGAATGACATAAATACATTGTGTTTCTGAATTTGATTAAATTTCATAAGCCTGAAAACTCATCTTTAAACATATGGAATATATTAGCATCTAATTGGGATACCTCCCAGATGCCTTCCTGATGTGGTGTTCAGGGCACGTCCCACCGGTAGGGGACCCCAGGGCAGACCCAGGACACACTGGAGAGACTGTCTCTCGGCTGGCCTGGGAACGTCTTGGGATCCCCTGGTAAGAGCTGGACGAAGTAGCCGGGGTGAGGGAAGTCTGGGTTTCCCTACTTAGGCTGCTGCCCCTGCGACTGGACCCCAGATAAGCGGTAGAAGATAGATGGATGGATGGAATATATTAGCACCCATTCATCAGATGAACATTTGATAAACAACGTATAAGTGTTGAATAAAGCTGTTAATCAAAAATGGTTTATTAATGCTTTTCCCAGTCAAAGTCCTCATGAACACCATGAACTTTATGTTATAAAGATTTATGACAGTTTTATAAGGTGGTAAAAACTATTCTGCAATTAAAATCATGGGTAAACAGAATTGTGGGGTCTGGGTCTGCCGTTAGCCACATTCCTGCGGTATTCTTTCCACCCGTGTCTCCGTTGACTCAAGCCCACGTGTGCTGCTAAGCACCATCAGTGTCTCAGCTGTGCATCCCGTCAGTCAGGAAAGGGCCCGATGAAAGGAGCTCCATTCCTCCTCTCTTCTCCTCCTCCCACCCCTGTCACCTCCTCTGGTCCCTCTCCTCCATGGCAGCATGGCTGACCCTCTTCCCCCTGTCAGCAGTTAGGTATAATGTGACCTGTCACTGAGGCCCGAGCTGCCGCAGGTGGGACCCTGCAGCTGGCTACCCCATGGAAGGGACCTAAAGAAGAATGTGGAGTCATTTATTTAGTCATATTATGTGGCACTCTAAGACTTCGGTCTCAACATGGGCATTAATAGGTCCAGATCAATATTTTAAATGAGGGGTTTATCCCACTTATAAGAAAATTTTAGCTTCAACCTGGTAGTGTCTGGCCATTTATTAAGTTTTTGTTTTCACAATGTCTAAATTTTTTAGTTTTCATTATTAAGGTGAATGAAATGTTGGTGATAGTACCACAACAGAAAAAAAAATCATAAATTTTGAAAATAAGGATGATAATGTCTTAATGTTGCTGGTCACATTATGGGGGTCCAAGTCACCAACCTCTTTATCTGAAGAAGGGATTAGGAATAAAAAAAAGAGAGAGAGATGACTGCTTGACAGACTGTAAACTGAAGAAAGGAACTATGCTGAAATATGTATGTGCTATGTTTTCTAAAAATGATTCCTTCTGTCTTTGGCCATGAACTAATCAATCCCTCCTTGTATTCTCTAAATAGGCTTAAAGAAATCTTTAACTCACTCATTGTGGATGTTAGCTTGTAATGTGTTGCAAAATGTTTTAAATAGAAAATTGGCTTTCACCGTTGCTTAAGTTGCTGGTGTAGCAGCACATTAATTTGGAACTATAAATTTAAAAATGAATGCTCGCAGCTAATCAGAATCAGATATTTACTTACTTAGTTATTTTTTTATATATTTAAATCAGAATCAGAATCAGAATCAGCTTTATTGGCCAAGTACGTTCACAACATACAAGGAATTTGGTTTCCAGTTACATCCCGTCCAAAAGGGACAGGGTACAGTTCAAACGTAAAGTTATCACAAATAACACAATGATGTATTCATTTACAGTAAGCACGTATTGGCCTACAAAGAAAATGGACATCCGCACCTTTGAGCTAAAAAAAAAATTCCCAAGCATGCAACCTCATTAATTCAAAACCAGGCCTGTCAGGAATTTCCCAGAAGTTTGAGAAAAAACAGCACCCACAAACGTTGGGATGAAATGTCACAAGAAGCAAGAAAGAAAGGTAGTTACAGTGTTAGGATTACTTCTTTGGGGGTTTTGTTGTCAACCGCCAAAAGGGAGGACCTAGATTCTTATCAGTGCTGCAGGGTGAGCTGGAAGGGTGCTGTCACACAAGAAGAACAAGCTTTACCTAGTGGGAACACAATGTTTCCTGACATTTTACTATTTGCATGTAATGATTTACGCACACACACTTAGCATTTAACCACGCCACGGGCAATGTCTCAGCCTATTTGATGGCTTTCCAGCTGCCACCAACACTTGTGTCATGTGAACTGAATTTGACCCGACATACTGCTGATGTTTCTACAGTTACGCCCTCCAGCTTCAAAGCATAAGACCTGTCAGCGTGCGGCGCGTCGCATGGTTATTGTGCTGTAATGTAACATAAGTTTGTTGTGCCCAGTTGCATGAAATCCCTAACCACGCAGCTATTAATTACAGGGCATGTCTTTGTTTAATCTGACTTACTCATATGATGAGTTCAAGGACTTCTTCCAGGATGTTTGATTAAAAGAGCCCCCCTCATTTTGAGCAACACACTCACACCTACTGTATAAACACACAGGTGACAGTTTATGCTCTGGTATAGGAGTGTGATTCAGTGTGGTGCAGGCTGTGGATGGGCCGACCCCATTAGAAGCAAGGAGGAGGGGGGAGTTGTTGGCTTGGCTGTGGCCTGAGCTGCTCGCTTGCAAGATAATTTACGGCCCCTTCATCCTGGCGGAATGTGTTTGTAGCCAGGCGTAATGGAGGCCATCCATTCTCCCTGTCAGCATTGGGAAACACTTTTTTAGCCAGCTATGGGAGGAAATGTTTGACAGAGAGAGGGCAAAGCTTTTCTCTGCATGGTAGGTTGCGAGGAAGAAGCATTTGTGGGCTTCAGTGTTTGTGGGAATACGGATGTGTTAAAGTTGCTGTTTGTTGTAAGCAATATTCATCTTGTGAACACGTCTACCATAATGGCGATGGCTGTGCTTTCCACTGTAGTTTACAGATTTTGAGAAACATTTACATGTACTATGTGCTCAGTTTAAATGTTCGTCAATGAAGCTTGGAAAGTCTGTGTATTGCTCCCTCGTCAGGACATGTTATTTCTAGCAAGCTATAGCAACTTGTCTTTAGCATATCACTGCATGTTTTACATTTCACATCGAGTAAAGAAATACACAAGAAGAATAATTTGAAAGGTCTTATTGATTTCTTCCATAGCAACAAAGCCTTATTTTGAGGACACAAATTTGGCAGAGATGAAACAGCTGCAGTCTGACAAAGTCTTGGAACCAGCCTGACAAAAAACAGCTGCATGGAGAGCAGGAGACAGGAGGACAATTTTGGTAAAACACTGTGTGAAGAGAAGAGGATGACAAGGAGCAGCCCACGATGCGTAATATTGTCCCCAAATCTCTCATCCTCGGCTTTGCTTTGAATCATTCCAAGGCGGCTTTGTGGGAGGGGGCGAGCTCTGAAGTGATGGAAGTCGATGTATCACACTTGACATTATTCACAGACCTCTGTGTTGAGTTTGTCAGCCCCCTGAGACACTGCAGGCCTCAGGCACACGCGGCAGGACCTAAGCTCCAAAATGGCTGAGTAACATCACCTCTTTTTCTCAGCAGAGCTGTCGCATCGACCTTCACTGAGAGCCACCGGAGAGGGAGGGGAACGCACAGGAGCAGGGGAAATAAATCAAATGCATATACACTACCTGTATGTGTGGCTATGCGTGTGAATGCATCTGTTTATTGGTGTGCGCATGCATGTGTCTGCTTGTGTGTGTGTGGTATAGGTGGGTTGCCACTTTAATTAATTCCCTTATCCCTTCCCACCAGTAGCTCCTCCTCTCCTTGTCGAGCCTTGGCAGGTGACTCTTGTTAGTTGCACAGTGAGTGGGGAAGTGACTGCGCCTGACAATATAATTTACATTGTCTGTAGAGAGCGATTGGAGCACGGCAGCCTTATTTATGCCACATTAGGGGATTTGCCTGTGCTGCCGTCTCTAGGTCCAATCCATCAGATGGCTGTTTTCCAATGCCGCTTTATTGGAACGTGCCCTTGAGAGAGTGCTGAGTAGCAAGGAGTGTGTTCATCTCTGCGTGACCGTGTGCGGCAGTGCTGTGTGTGTTTACATGAAGGTGTATGAGAGTTCTTATTTATGTGTGCGTTCCTGCACAAGTGTGATGATTCAGTGGACCGACTGTGGCTAACATTCAGACAAATAGATTGCATTCTCTGATGGACCAAATTACAGCTATAACTTCAGAAGGCGAACAATGATTTCCAGGCCATTGTCATATCAATGTGCCTTCACAGCAGAAAAGTGGCTACTTTCCTGCTGTGCCAGGGCTGCTTATGCAGTGTGTCCTCTGTGGGAGGGCTGAAATCTTTCCTTTTGGACTGTCAGGTCTTCCTCTATTGACTTCTTTCTCTCTTCCTCTTCTCCCAAATTACAATCAAGTCATTCCCTCAGCCTGCATTTCGCTGGATAGCTGTATCGATAAGTGAGGTAGATGCAAAGTGACATGGACACCCACACGCAGTACAAGCGTGGCATGAGGCTCAGTGTACAGGAATATGCATGGGAGAGCTCTGGCAGTGGAACAGTGTAATGAACGACACCAAGGAGCTCATTTTTCACAAAGGATACAAAATGTCGGGTCCGGAAAGACATGTCAGAGCTGCGAGGCGGCAACACATGCGGCTCCAAGTGCTGCTCATTAATCATAAGCCAGGGAGCAGCGGCGAGGGGACCCATATCCATCTGTACCACACTTATGAGAGTATTATAAACGTGCAGTGCAGCTGGTTGACTGAGAGAGTAAACAGACTAGCAGTGTACTGCAGAGTGTGCCCTTACAAGGGCACTAAGCCTGAGGCACCTGTTAGGACACAGTGAGGGTGTATTGGTCACCTGGTCTGCAATGTTACCAAAACAGATGAATCCCAAACTATTAAGCTCGCAAAAGTCTGGCTTTAATTTCATATTTTAATGTACTATCTCCCTCCTTTTGTTGTCTTCTTTCACGTTCTCTGCTTCATTGTCATTCGGCTTGTAGAGTCTTAACTTTAAATCCCATCACCAAAAAAAAAAAAAAAAAAATTGCCTAAGGCTGTTTTTGTTTTGGGTTAATGTGTGCATGTAGGCTTCTTCGGTCGTGGGCAGGAGTGAAGGTTGTGCACGTTTTCAGAGATTAACATCACGCTCCTGTAAGATGCAATACTCACATCAACAGTGGGGACGGGGATACAAATCCAAAGTTGTTTTAAAGACAAGCAATTAGACTAAGTCTACAATTGCTTTAGGGGCCTTACATACTATCTACAATGGTACAGCTGTAACTTATTTGGCTGTAATATTTGAATTAACAGAATGCTTGCTTCCTTTAGTTTCTTCATGTTAATATTTAGAGAATGCAAATAAGGAAATTCTGTACGATTTGAGTTCAAGTCTGTCTGCTCTGGTTTTCACCTTCAGTGGGGTTCTTTAGTAATACAGATAGAACATAGTCAAGTTAGTGCATATATCACTTCCTGGTTGGTTTTCTACACCAAAGTAGAAAGCAAGTACATGTCTGCCTTAAATAATATTATCTTGATAACAGTTACTTCTTCTCTCACCACTTTAAAAGCTTTCATCTGTTTGAGTTAATAGAAAATTTTCAGAACATAAAATGTGTTCCATTAACCTTGTAACGTCACTGCAGGACGGTGGCACTGTGCAGACAATCATGTACTGATAGTGCAATGAAATTTGATGAAAATGAAAAAATTGCATCAGTACTAATATGTTTGATTCTGGTCACTTTCACCACGGTGATGATGGTCTTGGTCTTTCAGCCGTCTGCTGTCGTCTTGTCAAATTAAATTAACTGAATGACAGGAGTGAAAGAAAATAATTAATGCATTCATTTATGTTCTTTAAAAACGAAATAAAACTTTGATGAGTGAATTAACACAGGAGCTGAAAACTGTGCTTTATTTCCCTCTCTGGTTGCAGGATTCAAGTCTTTTGCACCTCAGCAGCATCACTGATTACTTTGGATAGGTGTGGTCACATCCCTTGGTTGCTGGTGACCACACCCAGCAGTGATGTCACAATTTCTTGACACACCAATCACTGCAGCAAGATGACAAGGGAAACCACTAAGAACCAACATAAACAAGACTTTTAGCTGCTGCTGATTTGATTGGTAATAACATGGAGCATGAGCACCTTCAAAGCAGTTTGGCATCCAATAACAGAATAATTTAGATAGACACAGCCAATAAAAGGGGTGGTGTAAATGGGTTGAAGTGATGGCTTTCCAAAATATTCACGCTACTCCCTTCTAACACCCACATACCTAACAAAAATCCTAAGCCCAACAAGATTTACCCAACTCCACCTAAAACACCCCTGCCCCTCTGTGTATCCTGGGAACACGGGGCAATTTAGCCTTTAATGAATTGATGCTGCTTCCTTGCTGTAAAAAGACAATAAATGAGGGTAGGGTGTGGGCAGGGGTGCTGTGTCAGTTTGTGTAGCTAATGACTGTACAGGGCTGTGGAGGGAGGGTGCTTGATAAATTAGGCAGGAGTGAACTTTACACCCCGCCCTTACCACTGGGAGTGGAAGGGAGGGAGCCTGAGAGTGCGGGAGCAGGAGAGAGAGAGAGAAATGACAAGGCCTATCACAGTGATGGAGTGGCTGTGCTACTCTTGGCTGCACACTGCTGTTTGCTCTCATTCTCATTCTCCGCCTGTTCAGAGACACAGACAGAGACACACCGCTTTTCAAACACACGCCTGCCTTGTCCGTCTCTCCCATAAAAATGTACCGCACCCCTCAGATAACATAAAAAATGTACACGGCAAGCAAAATAAACCTCAGCATGGACAGTAAGAGAAACACGACCGCTCTGTATAAATACACACACACTAATCATACTGTACCCTGCGAGGACAGAGATCAGTATTCAAGCTCCATCATACACACACACACATGCACACAGATTCATGCACAGTCAACAAGCACCTGCAGAATGTAGAGGCTGTGTTTACACCCATGTAATAACTGCTGGCCCTGAGTCTTTACATCTGCCTTTGATGACATGAAACTGGATACTGCAGGTGATTGAAAAATATATAAATCTTCCTCCTCACTGACGGAGTCACAGTTGAATACTTACAAAACAGGTCATGGTAAAATTCAAGGTCAACCTAACTGTACTTAAAGGGTACTATGACAGATAAATTAGTGATGCCTGAAACCAATAGAACTTGAAAATGACATAGTTATTAACATTTTAACCCCTAACAAAGTAGAGACGGTGTGTAACCACAAGTTAAATAAATGCGTGTACATTCTAGAGGAAAAGTTAAATAAAAAGTGCAGTTGGGCATACTTTGTTTGGCAGTGAAAGAGGAGGAAAATATGGACAAGAAATATTTTTTCCAGAATGAAGAAAAACAAATGTGTTTAAAATTTGTTTATCTTTAGAAACTATAATGGATTTTGTATATTTTTTAAATTAGCTGTATATTTTTTTCCACTAGTTAAGAAATAATTTATCTTTCAAGTTGTCAAAAAGTAAAAAATAAATAAATCTCCAAAGTTAGAGATATGAGGGTAACAAACTTTACAAGTCTGAGGTTGAGCAGAAACACAAAATTAAAATGTTTTCCTGCAAGTTGTGGTTGTAAACAATGCAGGAGGTATGAGGTGAGGAGATCAGTTATGCAGACAGGACTTGGAGCACAATTGCTGCCTTACAATCCATGCGAACTGTATTCCTGCTGGATGAATCTGTAACACTGTAACAGCTTTTAGTGCCAATGCAGAAAGTAGTGTGCCCATGATTTAGTAGAACAGAGAGTTAGTGTGGAGTTTGGATTGCACAAACAAACACATCTGACTGTCATACAGTGGAGCAAAGTTTGTGTTATGTCACAACTCAAGAGCTAATAGTAGAATAACTTTATTCAGTAGAGTTAGTCCACCTTAACTTTAACTCAAAACTGTAACCAAAGTATGTGTTTAAATGTAACCAAGTGTTTTTATTTGCCACATCCTGCAGATATGAAGAAAGAAATAACCTTTAAGGCAAACGCAACTGTAAATTTACCCTCATTTTAAGAACAATCTTACTGTCTGATGGCAGAGATCAGATTCCTTCCTGTTGATGTAATCACAGCATGTGCAACAGGTGGGACATCCCGTGATATATTCAGAACAAACTAGAGGAATCACATACCCACCTTGACTGGGAACACCTTGTTATTTCCCAACTGGATCTGGAGGACATAACTATAAAAAAAGTGCCTTTTATTCATTAATATCTGCACCACCTACTCCCCTGCCCCACTGTGGTGATGAGTGAACACAGAGGAGCGGCTGCACACGAGCTCCAAGTGCCACACTGAACAAAACAAATACACTTACATCAGATATGACAATGAGTGAGAGCAAAGCTATGTTTAAAAACTATTGCCCTGGCCTATTACAGTGAAGGACAATGCAAGTGTTCTTTGCTGCTGATTAGATGCCCCCCTATACACACACACATATACACACACACACATTTTCTTTCTGCTGCTGTTGAGTGCAGGGTGGAACAGTTGTCACAGCAGTTAATTTACTGGGACACAGATGAGGGTTGCAAAGGGCTTTCAAACCAGCTCTGGTGGTTGTGGGTAGATGGCAATGCTCAGCAGGGGAGGAGAAAAGGTCACACACAGCAGGAGGGAGGGAGTATTTAAGTCGAGTGTCCATAAAGACATATTTAACTGTAGTGTGGGCTGTTCTTGTGGTTAACCTGTCTGATGGGGTTACCTCTGAACAGATATGAAGCATGTTGTTTAAGGGTATACTTGCAAGAAATAATCTCATCAGCCAGGAACAGAGAAGAAAATGTAAAAAACTGAAAAATAATAATCTGAGTACTCTTCACAGGGTTTTATTGATAATTTGAACTCAAGTGGAAGTGTGTGGCACTTAATAAGAATTTATCTCTACAAATTACATGTCCTATCCAACTTTGCTTAGTTCTTTTAAGGCAATCAGTTTTCATGCTTCTTTAAATAAGGTTAACTCATTAGAATTTACAGTGTAATAAGAAATCATGCCAATCTTCCAGCCTGTCGGCTCCATGGTAACAGGCTTAATGAACTGACATTGATGTAATTTTATGAAACTCTGTTGGATTGATCTGAATAGTCGCTCAAATTTGTTTCACTCCTTCATATTGATTAAATTCTGTTGCATTAAAAAAGCAGTAATTAATAATGATGATGAAAGTGTCACAGAGCGTTAAAATCAGCGCCTTGACTTTCTGCCTCCCTGTTTTCTCTCCTTTCAGACAAGCCTTGAACAACAGGAGCCTCAGGTTTCTTGCATGGGACTGCAGTTGCACACATGTAACACCAGAACATTTTTTAATGACAGATAATGTGTATGTTACTCTTGCACATGATTTATGACTGGAGTCTTTATAATAAGCAACCTAATTACAGGAGCTATTAAAATTACATGCAGCCAAACCAATTAAATTGTCTGGCTTTCGAAGAGTGTTTCCTGTGGGGGCATTTAAGGTTCATCAGCAGTTAAGGAGAACAGTGATTTTATTGAGATATACAGAAGATCATAACCACTGAACCATTACAGCATGTATGACTGTGTAAATGTGTATGTATAGGTTGATTTTTATGAAGACAGATAAAGCTGAAAGGACAGAAATATAATACGTAAGATGGCCTTGGATATAAACATATAAAGGTTTAGAGCAATTGCAAGGGGCACAATGGCTCTTAATGGGGAAAAATGGGGAAAATGGGGAAAAACTGCCCTCAGACTTCCAATGAGCTTCAGCTACAAATTGTAGCATTCATGATTTTGGGGTGATCATACAATCTCTGACTGCTTACTGGACAGAAGCTCACAAGACAAAAGAACACGGGAAAAATGGTTAATAAAAAAATCTCTCCAAAGAGTAGATAACATCTCTGCTTTACCTTAAGTCAAAGTGCAGATGAATCATTGCCAGGCTCTCCTTGGTCCTTGGTTTGGTATTTTTTGACTAAAATATGCTGTTTTTACCAATTCACTATATTTTTTGCTTTCTTTGAATTTTTTGTAAACTTTTTTTGTGCTTTACCAGCAGCAACCTCCCCTTTACCAGAAACTACAGACTTTCCATTTGTGGACTTTCAAGAATGTGAAAGGCTTTGAGTTAATCTTTGCATTTTGCAATATTTTGCACATGTGGGAAATTTGAGAAAACTTTGCCTCAAACAGTATCCAGCCACTGATTTGAGGTTTTACTTTTTTTTTTAAATATGTTATGTTTCATTCCTTGATGGATTGAACTGGATGAACTGTTCATGTACTGTAAACACTGAAAATAATGTTATAGAATCTGCTCTGTAGCATCAGGTGTGAAGAACAGTGACAAACCAATATCCAACATTAAATCACCGGTTGATTTACTGTCTAATCAATATGTTGAGAAAATGTAGAGTAGGATATGATGCAAGAATGTCACTCTGTACCTTTCTGACTGTTCTTTTTTATAAATTATTATTATTCTTACTCCTCACCTCTCCTGATGACCATCTATACCTGCATCTGTGCTCTTTGAAGGAGAAGGAGAGAAGAAGGGAGAGTGTGAAAGAGTGGCTGTGTGAAGATAAAGCTATTTGGTTCTGTCACAAGTCACCCATTGAGGAAGGATGAGGGAAGCTGAACAAGCGAGGGGAGTGACGGAGGAGTGGATCGCTCCATCCATCATGACCACGCAGGAGTGACACAACAAAAGATGGAGTGCTGGGAGAGGCCTCTCGGCTGCGAGGGGCCGGGGAACTCGAAACAATATTTTTTGGCGCCTGTCAGGCTGTCCAATACGGGAGGCCGATATATGAACTATCTAGCACTGATGTAATGCGCCTCATAAATCTGCTTTAATTACTCGGCGTGGGGACAGCCAGTGGGAGCCCGCGCCTGGATTTATGGCGTCTCCTTGGCATCTTAACGACTCTGTGCTTTTAATATCATTACCCTGTAATTTATTATGCTGCCAGGGTGCACACCCAAACCTTCAGCATAACTCTTGTTTATTTATGCCCATTTAAAGGCCACTTCAGTGACACAGGCATTTAGCACATTTCAGTTGGGCTTTAATCATTTGTCCTAATGAGGCCATTATGCAGCGGTGTCCTCTGGCTGGCTTCGAATGTGGCTTGATGGTTTGGGCCAAGCCCTGGGAAGCCGGTGAGGTGGCAAGACAAGAGGTTGCTGGGTCATGGTCCTGTGCGTGTGGGTCTTAGCTGCTGCTCCAGAAACAGTGCCACTCTCTGGGAGGGCAGAGTCTGAATGGCAGCATTTGGTTCTGGGTGTTCACGTTAAACAAGACTCACATCAGCCACGCTGGCGGAAAATGTCTCCACTCTTTCTTTGTCTTTCTTTTCCTGTCTAAAGATTTTGAAAAGCCCTCACCATTCTCCTTCAGTGTCCCCTCTATTTCCTACTGTTCACCTCTCATTACCCCTTCACATCTCCTTCTCTGCATTCATCCAGTTTGCACCTTTTCTTCTCCCCTTTTTTTCCCTCCTCCTCTTCTCACTTGTCTGACTGCTGGGGAGAGTAAGCAGAGAAAGAAGAAGTAGAGAGACAAGGGTGGGGGGATAAAAAATTAGTGCAGGGTGAAGACAGGCTCTGAGTTTCTGCTGCCATGTCATGCTAATGGTTTCCAGATCAGGCTCCATATTACACCCAGGCGATAGCCCGTTTCACCCGTCTCCCTAATGCTAACTGCTAAATGCCTGTGCAACCGCCAGTGACAGTGACATATTAGTTTTGCGTCTCTCTGCAATCTGATACCTCTGAGTTTGCCACCATACTAAAGATTTGATTAATGTTGTTCCATTTGGAGCCTGTAATTGGCTGCGACTGGAGCGCAGAATAATCAGGCACCCCTATTCAGAGCAGCGAGCGAGCAGAGAGGGAGGGAGAGAAAAGGGGGCAGCAATGCTAACGAGCAAGCTAGTTAATTAAGCCTGCAGCACAGTGGCGACAGTTACTGATGACTCCTATGACAAACCATCCCTTCTCCTCTCCTCTTCCTCCTCCTCCTCCTGTTCCTCTCATTTCCTCCTCTCAAACACTTACCACCACTGTGAGCGAGGTGGTGATGTAGGATTCACACACAGCTTGTACTTTCTGAGTGCTTCTGTTAAACAGTGATGATTATTCAAAGTCGGCACAGGTACATGGTTGAAATATAGCAGGTTCAACTCCGGTTAATGGCTCTATAGAATCCTCTTATGTTCATCTTTGCTCTGTATTTCAGAATAAGACTAATGAGATTTATTCTGTATGAATAAAATTCTTGCATATGAACACTGGTCACTGTAATCATTTCTCTCCTCTATTGCATCTTTCAATATATATACAATATATATACAGAGCAACAAGGCCATTAAAAAGGAAACTTAAAATGAGATGTTATCCAAAGTTCAATCAAGGCAGTTTCAAAACTTCAAATTTATGCCCATGGAAGCAAAAAGAGGGAATTTTATGGAAAAGCGTCAGTAAGTGTCATCATCCAGGCCCATTTGGATTCTCATGTTAATCTTGCATGTTTTCTCCTCACAGTTTAAACAGATGTATATATGTATAATGCAATAACCTGCAGTGAAATATTTGCTTAGGCAGGCAGTTATATAATGACATTGGATATGTTTACATGCAGTTATTTTAGCAGTCTAAGTTCATATCATGCATTGGTAGAAAAAACAGTCTGCATTAGTTAAGTTTTTAGATTAATATACCTGTTGTCTCCTGCAGCTAACAGTGTTGACATGCTGCATGCAGCACAATAAACACAATAAATACATGAAGAGAAAGTAAGAGAAAAACTAATTGACAGGAACTGATGTGGAAATTTTTCATAATACACGTCTGACACTGTTGCTGCTTTAGGCAATTTTAGGCATGGAATGCAGAAATGCAGTGTGATGACAAAATGGAGTAGCTTAGGATCATGGGGATTTTTTTTTGAATGGAGAAATGTTACATTTTAGAAGCCAAAACTACATGATATGCAACAAGCTAACCAGTTAGGGTTAGGGTCAGACACACTGACACACTGCTAGAATAGAAGGGAGTGTATGTCATGTCACATGACACAGAACAGCAATAGATTGTAAAGCTGATGCAGAGTTTGTACCTCAGTGTAGATCAACTTTCTGACAACTATTTTTTTGGTGCATCCATAATCAAGTAAAAAATTATCACTAATAAAAATTTCAAAATGACTCTAAAATGAGATTATGGACTATGTATATAAGCAATGACCAATAAGTTTAAAAATGCAAAAGAAAAAACATGTCTTGCAGGCTTTTCTGAAGTACTACCAACTCTGCTTACCTTGACGGCATAATACTGGTATGTTGTGTAGGGTAACAAGTAGTATGACAGTATGAGACAGTGTCTACACTGTAAATCTGTCATAACACTTGTAAGCCAATAAATCTTCTATATTACATAGCAAATTGTTGGAAGGAGGAACTGCTTCTGCAAAGAGACCAGTGTGCATTTTGATGACTGAAAACATTATTTCACAGGATTCTGAATATAAGTGTGCAACACTTTTGGTTAGCATGTTGCATTGTGCTACATGCAGCTGTAACACGGCACCTCTTTTTGGCTGCAGGAACAGTATTGCTGCTTTGGCTATAAACATAAAGCACACAGAGATCAAAAAAGCTGTTTTGAAGAGACCGGCATGTGAAAAAGGAGCACTGTTTTTTCTCTTCAGTGAAATAATTGCGAGTCAGTCATTAGGTTGTGCATGTGACAGCTTATTTAGCTGATGGCTGCCACTGAAATGTAAAACAGCAATTAAATGAGTGTGGGATTCATCATGTTCATGTCACAGCCTTGTCTCTTGACATCGCTCTGAGACACGCAATACCTCCCTGACAGACATTCAGTCACAACCAGTCAGACAGTAAAACTGGTATTTCTGTGTTAAACAGTAAGAATATTTGTTACTTTTTATTGTCTCATTACTGTTTGTCAAGTTACTGGTGGTCTGTAACAATGTTTATGCTCTTGGATTGAGCCTGGTACTCAATTACAGAGTATCCAGCACAAATAACGTACTCTTTTACAAGTATAAATATCCTGCAAAAAAATTAATTAATATCCACGTCCATACTTGTGTGATGACACAAAATCCTTTTTTTGCAGCCCATATCTATCCCTGATGAACAAACACACCACATAATTAATCAGCGCTGGGTTTTCCTTAATGTAGAAATAGAAATATTTTCCCCCAAAACATTTTAAAACAGTGGTGAGTAGCTGTATGCTTATAAACAGAGAAAAAAGATTAAGTAAAGCACTAAAAAACAGGCTTGAACAGGACTGAATGCTTTATTCATTTCTCACTGGTGTTGGACTTTTATGATGTGTTTTTAGAGCCTGATGTGGCTGATGGAGGAATTTTGAAGCCTTTTTCTCTTTGTAACATCAGAAAGACTTTCTTTTTCCATGGTAAATTCAACATGAACAAAGACCACAAGGTATGTTTAACATATAGCCAGTGTTTCTTTGGATAAACTGGGTCAACAAAACCTAAAATCTTAATCACAAATAACAGGTATGACAGCAGGAATTATTGTGACATGTGACCTTTTGTGTTAACCCATGTTTTTCTTCATCAAACTCTGTGCAGATTCCCATGAGAGGGAGCGTTGGGTGCATCAGTCTTTAATACAAAGAAAGCTAATCACAGGCCACCTAGCTGTAAAAAAGGAAAAGGTTGTTATAGTGTAATAAAAAGAGTACATTTGAAAGCCATGGAGAATATAAAAAAGTCACAGTGAAAGGGACACTGCTCCTAATGACACAAGAATGCAGTCAGAAAATTGCTGATGACTTATATTTACAAGTTAATGTATTTCATTTGCATATTAAAATCCCTCATTTGTTTCCAACATGACAGCTGCACATTGAAAATCCCTTGAACTTCAAGCTTGAAAAAAGACCATTAAAGCGGCCAATCAGGACCAAGCATTAAAACGTCTTTCAAACTGGCCTATAGTTACTTTGCCTTCGACATTCTTTACATGCACACATGACATGCTGTTGAACTTCAGTGGTACCTGAGGCAACAGGGAAACATGTTTCTGCATCACTGACTGAATGCATGTTCATTTCACAAAACCACAAAGCGATGCAAATAGTTTGAAGTGCTGTAATTATACCTGGTGTCATTATTAACCTATAGCTCAACCAGTTTGCATATATGACATACTCCCTCTGCTGACAATGTATGTTGCTCATAGAGATTATCATCAGGAAAAGATAAAGTGAAGGGCAGCGCTTTATGACGTGAATTTAAATTAAAAAAACTCTCAATATAACTTCCTGATCAGGTTAGCTGTGCAGCATAAGTTACCATGGTGATCTAGCAGGTTAAAAGGGAGTCACCTTTGGGACGTTGAAAACCTTGACTTTAGGCTCAACCTGTTAGATTCACTTCATTGTGCACATCTCAGCTCATGGGAGCCACGTAGCCCAAATATGGCTGCTTCCTCAAGTTACTGGATCACTGTAACTTTGTATGTGTGTGTGTGTGTGATGTGCATGTGTGTGTGAGTGAGAGAGAGAGAAGGAGTGTTTATGTATGTTTGTGTTGAGAAAGCGGAGGTGTGAGAATAGAAGGGATGACAGCAGATGAGTGCTTTGTTTGGAGAGAGCTTTGGCCTCCACAGAAAAAGAGATCGCTGTTTTGTCTGCTTGCCAGCTCACTCTCTGTGTGTATGTGAGTGTGTGTGTGTGTGTGTGTGTGTGTGTGTGTAGGTGTGTGTGTGTGTGTGTGTTGAGGCAGTCCTGAGTTGCCACCCAATAGACTAATGACAAGACAAACAGCAGGTTAATTCTGTCTCTCACACTACCTGTATGTTTATGTGTTGAAAGCTCTCTCCCTCTCTGAGCTCCCTGACAGTTGTGACATTACTGAGCAGCAGAGCCAACAGTCCTTCAGTGCGTGTGTGTGTGAGTGCGTGTAAGTGTGTGTGTGTGTGTGACTGATGACAGCAAACAGAGAAAAACAGCATGTGCAGCCTCGGACGGCCTGGCTGGGGAGGAGGAGAGTTGGGAGGAGAGGAATGATTCATGTTCAGGAGGAAGGCAGGCAGGCGGACTCGACCTCGGCTTCTTTAACTGTTGCTGACCTTAGAATAACCCCTCTGATCTCCCTCTGACCCCAGACCCCTCACCATGCTCCCTGCAGTGGACAGGTTGAACAGTCGACTGGAGGGACTCTTTTCTTTGCAGTTAAAAGAAACTTAAAAGTCACCATATGTGAATTTAAGTTTGTCTACATCAAATATTAAAACTCTAAACAAGACAAGGAGGTGTGGAGGTTCAGGACTGTCAGTGTTTGACTCATTAAGGACCCCCCTTTCAATGCATATTTTAAAAAAAATTAAACTGCCATATCTTTCTGCACTGTACTAAGGCAGGGAAAGTACTGACCACCTCTGCTGACCAATTCCCTGAAAAAATCTTCGATTCTCTAAATAGACGAATGCCGTTATGGACATACAGTTGACAGTTTTGTGTCCAATAACAAGCCATACTCCAGCAGCACAAGGGTGCAAGCACCCATTTGGTCTTATTAGTTTTTAATTTGGTCTTAGATTTTGGCCAGGCATGTGTAATTTTTATCTGATTTCTGTTTTAATTTTGCAGCCTGGGACTTCCTCACCAGGCAGACTCATCTACCAAACCTGGATGTTTCTGTAAGGGAGGCAACATGAAAAGGGAAAAAGTGACACACAAACACCATCACCCTATTAAACATCTGATGCTACGCCAGAGCCCTTCACTGAGGCCCCTGACATATAGGCTGCTAACTCCAGGGTGGGGGTTCTCCTTTTGAAAGCTACAAGGCAAATTAGGCCCAGTTCAAAAGGTTCTGGACGTCTCATCCATTTATGAGGGGATGATTTATTGTCCAAGCGCTTCTTCTCAAAGTGAGGGCTGGGGCAGGAATAGTAAACATTGACATAAATCTCAAGGGATTTTCCCAGTTGCAAATTGCAGCTCTCTCACTTTAGCCCTGCCTCACACAAACTCCCCTCCCTTATTCCCCCGAGAAGCAACACAAAATGTCTCATAAACAAACCCACGTGTCCTGTACAGGAACAGACATACAAAGAGGCAGACTCTGAAACTCTCTGCTCCCAGCCCGGGACTTAAAAGGGATGTGCTGACATTTGAAATGACAGTCAGGTTTTTTTAGTAGTCATTTGTCACTGTGGTAAGGATGAAGTTTCCTTTAAGGTTTCTGAAGTAGCCTGTTCATATTCTGACCTTTCAAAACATCAGACTGAACCCAAAAAGCCTCATCCATGTCGTACAACTGTTCTCTCATACTATACAGGCAGTTTTTGTCAGATTTCTCTGGACAGAAATAAAAAGCTGAGCTGTTCGGTTTTATTGTGAAATGTAACTAAATAGGCTACGTTGTTAAGGTGTGTTCAGTCTGAATGCAACACTTATATTAGAGGGTTTACATAACAGGTCAAGATGAAAGATACGGTAAGGGGGTGAACTAAAGTATGCAAAAATTTAGGTGAGTTAAAAATGTTTCATCAGAAAAAATGAAACAAAAACTGAGAAGATATTGCAAAAATAACTGGAGTTGCTCATATTGCAAGTTTTCACAATATACACAGTTGATACAATGGTCCTTTTTAGCAAATGAACACACACTGTTCAAAACACTCGAGGAACCAAATTTGCAGGTATTAATGCAAATAAATACATATTCAATGACTTGCTGGTAAAGCTAGCTCAGCTTTTAGCAGACAAAGGACCGGATAGTTGACTTAAGAGCAGGTGGAGACAAGATAAGGGCTAAAAAGAGAATTTTGGACCAGGAATCCAGAAATGTGGTTTAACCTGTTGTCCTGTATCTGCTGGATGTGGAAATGAGTATCTGTTTGCAAACATATTTGCCCTATCAGCTGTTAAAGATAATAGCTGTGTAGTTTCTAAAAATCAGAATACCTGTTCTAGCAAAGCTTCAATAAAGATATGTCTCTTTATGCTTTGAAAAAAAACCAAAACATTACAACAGTAAAGAGACCCTGATGGAGGTAAAGACATAATGAGGGTAAGGATTTGACCAATGAGCTGTACAGATGACCAACAGTACAAGAATATAACTCGTGTGGCACGAAAGGAAGGGAAACTTTACAACATGATTCATGAGCAGAGCATTTAAACAAACAGATAAATGCAG
>JAPZDY010000022.1:4469246-4483187 GCA_029783645.1 Ctenochaetus hawaiiensis
TTTAGATAGCGACAAGTGATGGTTCCCTGTTGCCCATAAAGGCTTGTAATGGTGTGTGTGTGTGTGTGTGTGTGTGTCTTTTTGTGCATGCCTGCATGCCTGAGATTTGAAGTCACTGTGTCGCCGTCATCTCTTTTGTGAGAGCACCACATTCTGCTGCTCTTTGTCTGTGCTTCTTGCAGCAGGGTGGGTTGACAGGCTGTGAATGGCCGTCCCTGCTGTGCAGCGGCGGCCTGCCGCGTGGAGTCAAACCTTCGACAGCCCTTATTAGTGTCAGCGGCTCGCAGACATGAGGGGCCTCCAGCATGTTTGTGAGCAATACTGTGCATGTTTATTCCTTTACTTTTTCTTTTATCATTTACATTCAGCCCTGGTTTGATGTTTGGGGAAAAACTGCTCATGTCTCATGTGGAATGACTGAAATGAACTGGGCAACAGAGACACAGGAGGTCTGTGAGAGAATGTGTGAAGCTCAATGTGTGTAGGAGAGAGGGCACGTGTGTGTTTGTGTGCGTGTGTGTGAGTGTGTTGCCATGTCAAATACCGCCCCCACCTCTTCCACCTTGTCCTCCCTCTTCTCCTTTCAAGTCTGACAGTGATTAATGATCCTCAGCTGTCAAAAACATTACTCACTATGTTCTTTCTCTCTCTCTTTCTTCTTCTTCTTCTCTTTATACGTAGGTCTGTGAAACCTGGTGGGATCTAATGAGGGACAGCATGGACATTACTAGACGAGAAACAGTGACTTGTAGAGATTGAAAGACAGAATGAAACAGTAATTCTCTCTTTCTCTCTTTCCCTTTTCACAGTTGACCCAGGGCTGAAAAGAAAAATTCTACTAATGAAAAGCAAGAAACAGGATCATGAGCCAGAATATATTCACTGGTCTGGTCTGGTCGGGTCTGTGTGTGTGTGTGTGTGTTTTTACATGTGTGTATGAATGCGAGCCATGAATGTGCCATGCGAAGGCGTTTGAAAGAGGCCAGACGTCGGGTGTCAGGCGTTGCTCTGTCTTTCCTCCCCCTCTCCTCCCACCGCTCCCTCTCGATGATGGATGACGGCGAATGAGAAGTTTCCTCTCCTGGACTGTCGACTGCAGCCGGCTGCCGTCAGAGGACCGGCCATCTGCTTTCCATTGCAGGGGCCGGCGGGGGCCCTCGGTTCTGGGCCTGAGTTTTGACTGCTTTGGCAGCGAGATAGGGCTACAGAGACAGCCAGGCCTGGAGGCAGGGTGGGCTGCAGAGGAATGAACAACCCTCCGAAACTGACAAATGAAACAGAGGAAATAATGTTTATTTCAACTAAACTGGGCTGGTGATTAATCAGTCTGGTTTAATTGAACGTTGGAGCTCCTGTAATTGGGATTATTTCCAAACACAGGCGTCTGCAAATCTACAACATCCACAGTTCTTTCAAGTCAAAAAAGTGTGGAATTTGAAGTAAATTGCCATTTTATCTGGTAATAATTCAGCTGGAAGTAACTCCTCTGAAATGCACACTATGATATGTGAGCTGCAAAAGCAGAGATGTAGATGACTTTTTGGATCCTTCAGGTTTGTAGATTTGAAATGAAACCACACAGCCCCATAATCCCATCCCAACTGACTTTAGCTGTTGAAGGTAACGAAATAAAGTCTTGACAAACAAATAAATGTTAGGTGTCTTTGAAGTCTGAAAGTTCACTCACACAAGCCTTTACTAGTTGATGTATATCCAATCTTTTTACACTTTGGTCATCTTAGTGCTGAGCTCTGTGGGGATACAGAAAGTCCAAAACAGGAAGCTGTTGTAGCTCACAGCTGTGTTGCACAATCAGCTTTTACTTTACCTCCTCTGTCAGAGCAGAAACTGCTCCACAGAAGATGAACTATTTTAATGAAGTTATGAGACAGGAATCAGTGAGAGACCTATGAATAAAGTGTGTGAAGCTTGCTAACTCAGTGTTAGCTTGCCAGCTGTGTTTCTCCCCATCCAGAAAATCTCGATAACATGAAATGTACAATCCTGGGAACAAAATGCCGGAGGGAGTAAATGGTAGAGTGCAGATGAAACAATAGACAGAAGCTTAGTGAGCTGCCCTTCTGACAGTGCGTTCGCGGACTTTCTGACAGAAAACATCCCTTCATTAAAACATTGCACAGAGGTTGTGTTTATGGGGGTGTATTGTTTTGGGTACTGGGCAGACATGAAATAAAATCCAGAAAGTCCAGCTCATGAAAGCTTATCAGAAACCAAACACTGCACAGCAGTAAGCAGTACAACCCTGGGAAATGATCACAGCTGTAATTATTATATTTTTTTGTTGTGACAGTGTGATATAAACCATCAACCCAATCACAAGGAATTAATGTCAGCATTGTAGTTTTCTGAAAACCACAGATATGTTGAAACTTTTTTGTGGTTCAAATCTGCTTTGCGATCTTAAGATAGGTACCAAAAACCTTGGTTAGAGTCAGGAATGTTCTGGTTTAATGTACCCGAGAAACACGCCAGAAAATTTCCTGTTCCTATCATGCATTATAAGAACAGCCAATCAAATTATTTCATCATAAAAATATTAATAAATTCATATCAACTAGCTTTGGCCGAACCTTTGTGTACATCTAAAAGCCACCCAAGGAGAGGAACACACAGATTCAGCAAATCCCACATTACCTTCACTACTTTGCCATGGAATATCAGTTAGTTAGCACAATGAAACTGGAAACTGGAGGAAACCATTTTAATCAGAGTTCATCAATGGTAGTGTCAAGCCAAACCTCCATTTTTCCAAGTTCTGTTTTGGTAAACATTGAGGTGTTAACTTGGCAGGAGAAGAGAAGGATCACTGGCAGCACTGGAGACTGAAATCATTACACAGAATGAGAAAGACAGAGTGTTTCGATAAAATGTTTTTGTTTTAGACGGGCCAAAAGAAGGGTCATGACTGTCACACTTGGAGGTCAATGGTCGAGTTTCATTAGCCATTAGAGGTGGTAGAGGGATTTGGGGTTCAAGTTGGTTTCAAAGCATCAGAAGAAAGATGCAGAAGGCAAAAAAACATGTTAAAAAAACAGACCATGAAAACAGAGCTTAGGTTACATTCCCCAAAGAACGGTGTATACATGCTTTTAAACTGAACACCCACAGTAATGAGCGGGCTGGCCGACTGTGCCGACTGGACGGCTCCCAAAGCACGTTCAGGTGAGCTGGTCATGTGAAGCAAGAACTGTGACTGTGTGTTGAGATCACCACCAGCAGCAGCCCAGGCAAAAAAGGAAGATTAGGTCACCTTTTTGATGCAACTTGCAGAAAGAAGCACTGGGTTACAGGCTTCCTGTCACTGATTCAAGATGGATCACAAAGCTACAGTGGCAGCATAACCAAAAGGGACAAAGAGAAAAAATAACCACTTTCATTCACTTATTTTTCGCTGAAACACAGCAGACCCACAGTACACAGAAATAAAGAGAGTTACTGTGCTATCAATATGGAGCATCATAAAGTCAAACAAACTGAACAGATGTTTGCTATAATACTGCAATTTTAATGTGATATTTGTATTCTGTATTTAATTGTGTTTAGATAGTTTGACCATACTGTGCCTGCTAATTTAATACACCAGTAATGAAAATTGAATTGAAATGAAACAAAAAAGGAAAAAAAAATACTAAAAGAAGAAGAAGAGAGAGCTTTGAGGCTGCACAAACTGCCAAACATGTGACTATCTCTTTTTCTGTCTGCCTCTGTAGAGAAACTTGTCTCACTGAACATGACATTTTACAATTAGGAGACTCTGTTAAGTAAAGAATCTTGAATTTGAAGGAGGACACACTCAATAATGGAGTTTATCTTTATCCTTATATGCTGGATGAGGGTACAGTTATTGCTATTTGTACATATTATGTAGATATACAGTTATATTTGAATAGCTACAATGTTATAGTGATGAGTTATATGTTGTTATACAGTGACAGTTATACATTGTTTTTATCATTGTAATGCATTTCTATTACCTTTGTTGCAGTTACATGGTTGTACCTTTACACTTATAGTGTGGTACAAATGGCTGCATAGTAATGTGATTACAGTTACAGAGTTTTTGTAAAGTAATTCTATATAGTTTAATTATAGTACATATACTGTGTGTGTTTTAATTGTTAGATGATTTAAGATAAAGTGTTTTTTAACATGTAGTTACACAGTTACAATGTAATATTTTTGCAATTATGATATAAATTGTTATTTATTTATAGTTATATAGATATGTAGCTTTTTTTACATGTAAAAGAGTTTTCATTTTTATAGTTATATTGTAATAATAAGGCCTAAACATCTATATTTTCCCATATATATGAATTGTTATCATTGCATAGTTTTATAGTCACTCATGATTGTTATATAACTATTTATAGTTTATTGTCACAGAGAGATTTAATTGAAGAAAAACTTAGCTATAGTAACAGTCAAGCAATGTTTTGACTTTGGCATATATGCATATGCATGATAAATGATGTGTTTTTTTAGGTTTTTTGTGTGTTTTATTGTAAATTTACAGAGTAGATCCTCACTGTTCTCTTTTTTTTACATAAATGACCATATTGCTAAACCCAAATTAATACTGGGATATAATCAACATCAAGAGTGTGTACCTTTAAATCAAACAGAGCTTATTTAAATGTAGTTTCTTTTAAAATTTTTGATCTAATCAGCCCCAAAGGAATGTGTACATTAATAAGATAAACCAATCAGAAGAAAGTGAAGGCATGCAGACATTTTGCTGCATCATTACTCGCCATGGTTCTGCAATGTCATGAGAGAAACATTCCCAGGTGGATCTCCATTTGCACAAAAAACCATCAATCATCTTCCCAGAGTGTCTCTGTTATCCTCATCCCACTCTGTTCATCCTCCACTCCCACTCACACTCTCCTCTCTTCTTCTCCTCTTTGTGTCTGAAATTCCTCTCACCCACTCTATCCTCACATGCCCTCTTCTTTTTTTAGGGAGAGTGGGATTTCCACTTCCTCTTGCTTTGTTCTTTTTTAAGATTTAAGAAATAGCTGGAAGCAGGAGAAACACAAGGATATAAGGGACTGATTCATGCCTGGGATGTGATTTAGCTGTTCATGGTGAATAATGCAAAGGTTAGTAACTCTGCCCTCCATCAGAAGAATTTACAAAAAAATAAAAGGTGAGTAATAATCTATAATAAACTATTTTTACACTGAAACTTGCACACAAGTTAACCCGCTAAACACAGGCGAGTGGCTCCTTTCCACTTGCCAGTAGACAAGTTTGATTTTCTGTCTTCTGTTTTCCTGGTGTACGGCACAGCCAGTCTAGGGAATGAGAGCGGATTTTCTGATTGGTTCATGCATTTTCGATCAAAGAAACGCCCGTGAATTGATGAGATGATTCTACACAGCTGATTGGACTATAAGCTGTGCGCTATTGGCGCATTGGGGAGGCAAGAGCAGGACTCCTCTGCTGCTCTTGGAACAAGGTGGCAAAGGTTGACCTGGAAACTCTCCTGAATAATATGAAACCCCTGCGACCACGCGCCCTGCAAGTAGATTTATTCAGTCCTAGAGGAATATTAGCAGACAGTGGTCACATACGGTAAAAATAGCTATTGCATAGTACAAGAATATTAGGCAGGTCTCAATCTGTGAAAATAATCCTGTCATTAAACATCTCAGGAAAACACTTTCTGACAAATTGTTGTAACTGCACTTACGGGAGAGAGGAGAACAGTTACAAGTGATTTGTTGATTAGACTGATTTTAGCAGTGCAGTCAGAGCTGGAAAGCCCCAAAGACCACTGATGAATTTTACAACAGTTACTTTTTTAATATCTTTTACTTCATTCTGTCTTTCAAACTTTATGCCAACTGAACAATGTTTAAACACCTTGGAATTTGTTGCAAACATTAGAAAAGCTGCAAATGATACCAAAGGAGACATTGTTCATACAGCTATGCTGTCACTGCGTAGTGCTGGGAAACAGAGAAAAATGAGCATGTCCTACAGGTGTCTTGTTTCCCTCACTGCAGATCTGAGCTAGTACTTGTCACTACTGTAGTGTGATTTGACCCAGGAATGAATGCTGATTGTACTCGTTCCAACTGGAGACAAAAACCAGATGTTAGCGGGTGTTAGTGAGTATTTATCCATAGGTAAGGGGTATGAGCTTACTCCTTTCCACATCCCCAATCTGGAGCTAATCTTCACTTTGGACAACAGAATACTGGATCATTGCACCATCTCTGATTGTCCTCCTCACTCTCTTTCCAAATGTCTCTCCATCACACTGGAGGCTAGTAAGCATTCACAATGGAAATCTCACTAATGCGTGTGTGGGTCAGTGGTATGTGAGTGTGTGTTTATGGGTCACTGGCTGATAAATGAAGGTTTTCATGCAGTCATCAGTTGTCTGCCAGGTTTCTGACATCTCTCTCTCTCTCTCCCTTTCTCTTCCTTTCTGCTCTCTTTCATTCCTGTCTTTCTTCCACTGACACCTGTCATTCACTGGGATTGATGGCTATCAATCTGTATGTATGTGTGTGTGCAAATTTCTGCTGTCTTCAGCCCTGTGTGTATGTTTCCCAGCATTTACACACTTCCAGTTGAACATGCACTCGCTCAGATCGATCGGGGTCTGTACCGACAGGGAAAGAGGTGGGAGGCGGCATTGATAAGGCAGTAAATGAAGTGATTGGCACGATCAATGTTGACCCCAAGGGAACAATGAGCCTTTTTTTCCTGCCTGTCTCTCTCTCTGGTTGTCTGTCTGTCTGGTGAAGTAGAGGGGTTGGGTTAAATGGGAGACAGAGACAGAGTGTAACACAGAAGGAGTGCGTGCACAAGCAGAAAGTACATAATAGAGCTGGCTATAGCCTGTGTAGCTGCTCTCAGCCTCATCCATCCATATGACAGGACAATGGAACGGCATGGCACAATAGTGAGTACTGGCTTCCATTGTGAGGGCAGTCAAAGGACTGGGACAGCGTCCACGTACTAGAGTTGACCATTTACCACCCCAGACCTACTTTCATTGTTTCAGTCAGGTTTTCATGGAATTTATTTTGACCATTTCATTGCACATTTTGTTTATATTCCTTGTCTACAGCATATCTAGCTATCACAAATTTACATCATGTGAATTTATTAATAAAAAGTTAAAAACTGCTAATCATGAGGCAGTTAGCTCCAAATTTACATATTTTGCCTAAGTTATAACTGCACAGTTAAATCAACACCATTTGACCAACTCTGTCCACTGAACATTACTTGTATACTTATGGAAAAGTGTTGATAATTTTTTTAAAAAGCGCATTGGTTGAGGTTTGGTTTTGGTTTCAGTGTAAAGGTAATAAAGTAAACACACAAAATCACTCACACCATTTTAAATATTTAACCAAGACGATGATCTTTTCCTGACCTCAACCAAGCGCTGTGAGTACCTAACCATAACCAAACATTTCCCATGCAAACCTTTCCATCAGTCAGTGGTGGATACAGTGTTAAAAATCTATACTCAAGTAAAAGTATGTTTCCTTAGAGATAATTACAACCAGATTACCAGTTCCATTTATATATGATTATTAGTTAACATATATATTCTAATTTAAACTTAATTGTCTTTAATGTTCATTAGTTCCATTTCAGCTCTTGTTGTAGATTCTGGGTACATGGATCTTCTTCCCCTCTAACGTGGCTAAAGAAGCTGCAATTGTGATTTTTACTGTGGTCCAATAATAACAAGAGATAACCTCATGCTTGGTTTCAGCTCAGCTCTCTTTGCCTATTTACTAAATCCAATAGCCCCAAATTTTTTACAGTCAAAACACCAATAATCCAGTTTCAACAAAAGTTGTCCTTTAGTCCAGATGGATCTACCCTATCAGATATCATTCCCGCCCTGTCTCCACTTTCACCTTAAGGACCAGCTACTCTATGAATATGTATTGCATGTATACATAAAGGATTAAGATCTCTCCTTCAGTTCCTCTCCACCTTCTTTCCTTCCACACACTCTGTCTCTCCTCTCAGCTGTTCAAATATTGTCTTTCTATTTATACTGAGCTTGGGGAAATATTTACCCTGGGCCACTGAAGCAGGGTGGATATGAATGGGCATCATCTCAGCTTGTCAAATTAGCTGCCGCTCGCTGCCTGCTAATGTCTCTGTAATTGGAAAGGCTGGCAGTGCAGCCTGCCTGACTGCTGCCTTGGCATGGACATCACGTGTTGCCGCGCCCGTCTCAGAGGGTTGGGATGCTATGCACCAACCCCTGAGGTCACCTTAAAGGGTACATGTTAAAAGCATTTAGATGATACTTAAATATACTATGACTTGCACTAGTTATGTTACCATGCAACTACCTGACAAACTTTGAATGCTTGCATAATACAAACTGCAGACACACGTCAGTTGATTTCCCTTTAGTTTTTTTAACACGATCAATCTGCATTCATAAAATATTATTTTGAAAAACACAATGATGACCTTTGAGCTAAATTTTTGAATCAAATGAGGTGGAGGATGACCTGGTTGTAAAGTGAAATTCAGAGCACATATGGAATCTGTCAGGGGTGAAACCTGCAAACTCTGAGCTACAGCCAGCATTTCTAACTAGCATGTTGTTATAGCAGTAGATTTAAGATGACCTGCTGCATCCATTTGAAATTGGATTAATGTCTTATAAGGAATCGTAACCGTGACATGGTTGAATGTAAATTTTATGAAGAGGTCTTGCAGTCCATGTGTAGTGTGCTGAGCTAAATTTAAAGCTTGATTTATAGTTTAAACAAAGAGCAGTCCCAGCTGAGTTACTGACAACAGAGGTTTTTATTGGAAGATGAGGATATTGACAGAGCTACAGCAACACTAAACAGATGTATGTGATCAGGTCATATCTTGTTTTCATTACGTTGATTTGTCGGCTGTATATACTATGACTTTTAGTAGTTACGTTACCATGCAACTACTGACAAACTTAGTATACATAGCAGGGGACTGCTATGTAGTAGATGGTGGGCAGAACTTCCACTGGTATCAAAAACTTGTAGTAAAAAACCAAAGCAGCAACAGTTGACCAATCACAAAGCTCCAGTGTGCAGAGCATGTTAAGAAGACTCTGCAGCTACATGAGCTTTAACACCTCAACACAAAACTCCCCTTTAAAGTGACGACAGAGGTCTTTCTATCTGCTGTCTGTCAAACTCTTTGGTTAGATCAGATCTGACAGCAACTCAGAGCCATATTACTTCTGGTGTGGATTTTTACGGTGCTTAAAGGACAATTGTTAAACATTTGGTGACCTTTTGACCTTTCATCTACTGTCACTGTCGGGTGAATGATGTCATGTGAACATTACTTTTGTCTTGGTGTCTGGATTGTCTGTCTGGGTGTCTCATGAGCCAGTTTTTTTCGATACTTCGACATTCTAGTAGACACTTGGAGTCCTCTCATGGTTCTTGATCATCTCTGTGACCCTGGTTAATACCAAGCTAATATGAAACAGTGTGTAGATTTTAATGGGCAAATTGCTGAGCAACGTTCAGACCAAAATAAAATCTTTGCACATAAGATTGTTTATTGTCTGAGCTTCAAGCAATTCAAAACAATTTGATCTTCTTGCACCAACCGAAGAACTACTTTTTAATTCAAGTTACACTGCCATGTAAAGTCTAAATAAGAATGGCTCACTTTTACTGGTCAAGGATCTTACACTTCCAACATTCGCATTTTGTGGGGGTTAGCGACATTTCAGCCTGTGGGGGGAGCTTTTCTTTCTCTTTTTTGCACAATAATATGATTAACACATGCTTGTGTTCTGCAAAGGGTTTTTCATACGTGTAAACTGTTGCCAACATATTTAGACACTCAAATTTCTGTTATAGCATTCACACAAACACTTATCTGTCAGTCCATAATCCATACTAACTGTGTTTCAACCTCAAACACAAACAAACATGAGGTGCAAGTACATTCTTGTTATGAATAGTTTAAAAGTAACATATGGAATTATGTAGAGAAGTTTTGAAAAGAGAGCTCGTAAGAAATTACACCAAGCACAAGCGGTTGTTTACCCCTCTGAGAACAGCTGAAAGAGAGCGGGCAGTAAAACAGTGATGGAAGTGGTTAACAGCAGAGAGGGAGAGAGCTAATGGAGAGCCACATTTCCTGCTAAAAAGGATCCTACTGCAGACAAGAAGATGGGCTCGGGAGTGAGAAGAGTGGGGCAGAGAAAAGAAGGGAAGAAAAGCAGCCACGGCGCTGATATTGATCTTCTGCCAGAGAGATTGATAGAGCAATAAGGAGCTGAGGAGAGGAGAGATGAGAAGTGGAGTAGAGGAGGAGGAGGACGGCAAGGTGAGAGAGAGGATTGCAGGGTGTGAGATGAATGGTTGGCAGAGCGAGGGCTGGAGAGAGAAAGAGAGAAGGAGGAGAAAATATAGAGGAGAAGGAGGAGGGGTGCTGGGAAAGTGATGGACAGCGGATGAAAAATAAGGAGAGAATGAGAGAGGTGATGTTGATAAAGTAACCAGCGAGTGACATCATTTGAAAGGTGAGAGATCAGGTGTCTCTTCCTTAATTAGGTCAAGGAGAGCAGAGCGACGGGGTGATGGATGTATTAAAGGAGTGGGGGGAGAAGCGATAGAGACAGAAAAAGAGAGAAAGAGAGATGATTGGATTTCATGTGTAAAAGGGAATTGTGTGTAAGGCTAGCTGAGACACTAAAGGTGACCCTCAGCCTCCTAATGGCACAATACATATTCTTTAATGAAGTCATAGTGGAGTCACATCTAACTACAGCTCGCAGCTCCAGTGTGCTGAGTGAAGATGTCAGCGAGTGTGTGTGTCTGATGTGCATGGGAGTGTGTGTTCTCAAACAGCCAGTGTGACATGTGAAGCATAGCACTGGCACCATTCATCTGCAGCCCCCAGGTGTGTGTGTATATGTGTGTGTGTGTGTGTGTGGGTGTGTGTGTGTGTGGGGGTGATGTATGGACGTGTGGCGCAGTGAGTGGAGGACCAGCACAACCATCACTCAGGTCCAAGGCCTAATGGAGAGTCCTGGCAGACAGCTGGCTGATAGATGACCTGACAACCACACACACTCACAAACACACACAGACAAACACATGCACACACACACACACACACACACACACAGTCATCTGATAACAGTACTAATGCCTGACCTCACTCACGACACGTCCTTCAGGAGCGACAGAGGGAGAGAGGGGGAAAGAGGAAGATAAAAAGGCACAGCAGTATGTGTGTGTGTGTGTGTGTGCATGTGTGTTGTTTTCCTGCATGTGTGCATTGTGCACTGTGAGTCGCTGGCATGTCTACATGTCTGCCGATATGATCTCAATTTCCCTGTTAGTCCCTCTCTCCAGTTTGTCAGGAGCCATTAACATCACCAGGGATCCTTACTTCCTGGACACACAATCACACACACACACATACATATATAAGACGATGTGCTTACAATTGCACTAATGCCTGCTCTCGTGCAAAAGTATGATTAAGAGTGACGCACACGTATACACACAGGCAAACACACCTGCAGCGGCCACTGAAGCCACATGTGTTTTGTGTTGATGCGGGCCACAGTACACGGCCTCCCTTCACTCTTCATTAGCCTCCATTTGAATGAGATGCTCGGAGACATTAAGGTAATGTTACAGGCCAATAAAGTATTTAAGCCCCCGGGGTGCCAGTGCGGGGGGCAGCAGGGTGGGGTGAGGACACTGTGGGCCCAGATAGGTGGGGAAAGTGATAGGAAGGTTGAAAGAAGAGGAGGCAGTTTGTCAGTTTTACTTATTTTGTCAGTATTTGTAAATGACACAATGCATTTCTACATTGTCTTGAGAAAAACATTTATGTCCGTTGTTGAGCATTTTGTCGAAATTCAAGATGATTGCAGCCACGAAAATGTTTTCACTGTGTAAATAGCAGGATCATGATACTGTAGCTGGAGAGATGCAAATATGTCAGAAGACATTACCATCACAAATACAGTACATCATGGGAGCGTGCATGGGTCGATGGCCTGCTCTCTGATGTATCATCACGAGACCTGAAGTAATGACAGCTTTCAGTGAGTCAGACTCCCAAACCCAGAAGAGATGACTTACAGTCGGATAACTCTTCTTGCTTATTTTTAAGGCAGGAGTTTTACTGCTGGACAACCACAACTAGCATCTATATGAAATCTGTATAAGTTTTAGTGGTTATTTAATTCTAACATGATGGTAGAGTGGTCAGCATCACTTACACAGATATCGATTACTTACTGCAGTGTTAGCCTTGTTTAAGGTCTTTGCGGGTTCAGTGTAAAATTCTAACTTTCAGCCTTTTGACATTTCAGAAACACAGATTTCCATTTACCATGATTTCCGGACTATAAGCCGCTACTTTTTTCCGACGCTTTGAACCCTGCAGCTTAAACTATGATGCTGCTAATTTGTGGACAAATGTAAACGAATATAAACGAGAAAGTGTGTGACGAAGTAATTCTGAGGCTGTTAAATTCCAAAACTGAAGAGGACAGCTTTAGTGGTTTTAGTTGTTAAATTTAGTGGGTGCGGCTTATAGTCCGAAAAGTACGGTAGCTAAGGTATGTATCTTTTTGGCCATTTGCATTCCAGCTGAGTGTGAACGGCTCTTTAGCTGCCAGTTGCTGATCTGATACACTTTTACAAACCAGATTCCTTTGGTTAAGACATCTGATGTAGGCCACACTGTCTCAGCATAATGTCATGTTATTTGTCATATTGTAGCCAGATGACTATGCTGCACATGTAACTGCAGCAGCCCTGATGCTGCCAGTTCAAAATACAGATACATCAGTGATGCAGCAACAGCAAACACCCACTATCTGAGAACTTTGAAATCCTCTTGTTGGAACAGGCTCCTGGGAATCAGCAATTCAGGTAGCAGAGTCAGCATTAAAAAGCTCTTTCACCTTTACAAGAAAGTTTGTGCGCACCAGAATCTCAAAACAAAAATTAATTTCATTGAAATTCAATGATTCAGTTTTTTTGTTCCAAAAAAGAAAAAAAAGGAAAATATGTCACAATCCTCACCTATGACCTAAATAAGCAAACAAGATCAATAGTAAGGAGATTGGTTATTTCTAAATCTATTTATTTTTGACTTGGCTAATGCCTGACAGCAGTTGGATTCCAAAACCTAAAACTAATTTTAAGGGGAAGTGCTGAGGATGAATTGAGGTCTTTCACATCCTAAGGAAACAAGCTGCTCTGCAGTCTGGTGGTGCAGCAGCTGAAACTTCTGTATTGCCAGACAGCTGCAAAGCAACTGGCTTATAATGTAACATTTTATTTTTGGCCTTGCTACCCTTGCTATTTCTCTCTGTTTGCTTAAAAATATGGAGACATAACATTACCCTAGTATGGTCATAACTTAAGCTTAAGCTTAACAAAATCCCCAACATCCCCAGTATAATTAGTAACATTTTAAATTATATATGTCTTTCCATTTTTACTCATCTTACATAGCCAGAGACAGATAAAGTACAATACCTCATCTCTAAGCATCCTGCGAACAGCTGTGTTTATTAATGAGAAAATGGTGTAAAACAGTCTTTCTATTTGGCTTCCAAAACAATGCACATACTAGTCAGGTCAAGATCGATACAACAGTTTATGCTTTATGGTTAATACACTGCTTTGTCCACAGGGGCCACCAGAATCACAAAAAGTTCATGTTAAAAGTTCCTCATAGCTGCTTACAGAAAGTTATTTTTTTATAAGTGATACCACAATAACTCACACTCATACAGGGCATAATGAGAGTGGGAAAGTTTATAGATGATACAAGCTGAGCACCTGTTCTGGCTTGAAATACTTCTCTAAAGTCAACTGCTCAAAAGACATCATCATTAGGAGACAAGCAGGGGAAAATGGGTAATGTACCAGC
>JAPZDY010000022.1:4513122-4531615 GCA_029783645.1 Ctenochaetus hawaiiensis
GACACACAAAGCAACTCAACAGCCTTAAAGAACATAGTCCTTTCACACAGTAGCCATCTTACAAAAAGGGGAAATTAAATCTTCATCAACACGCTGTCCACAGATGAGGACAGTCAAGGAAAACTTTGTTCTAAGCTTTAAGCATTTATTTTGTTCAGTAACTTTATTCAGTCATCTTTCAATCAATGGTATTTAAACATACAACTTTAAACTAATTTTAAGTCAGTTTTTGTACAATCACTTTGGCCACAGGCTACAGTTATTAACCTTTTTATGATACAATTTAAGTGACAAAATCATGTTGGAACAAAACCCTTAAGTTGTTTTGAGCCTTGTGAGCAGTGATGACATGGTGAAACCTGATTAATAATAAAATTAAAGTTCAGGTTGTTCTATATGTGTATTTAAGTGTGTGTGTGTGTGTGTGTGTGTGTGTGTGTGTGTGTGTATTTCTCAATCCTCTTGAGATGAGCAAAGTGAGGTGTTGGCAAGAGGAGGAGGGAGGATGAGAGGTTGGGGGAGGAAGATTATGGCTCCCTCCTGTGGCCAGAGATGGCTCTTGCTGCCCAGGTCTTGAAGGGATACTCTGGTGGTGCTGAAGTAGAAGGAGGCGGTGAAGGGGAGCCCTGTGCCCACCCTACTACTTACTTGAAGCCCTGTTGGTTCCAGGCCTGGCCATAGACGCCATAGGAGGGGACCTGCCACCCATTTGGAACGTATTGGCTGATATGGGGCCCATTGCCGTACCAATGGCCCCACTGACCGTAAGGCTGGGCTGTATGGAAGCTCATCTTGTTCTGCTGTAGGGTACAGTCCAAAAAGTATAACTTAAGTATGCTTCACAGGCAGCAGTTTAAAAAATATTTGCTATGACCAAGTATTTATTTTTTCTAGAAATGAAGGCTCACTAACAAACTTATAAGCTTAGAAAAGAACAAGTGCTCACACACAAGTGGCCTGTGTTTTATTTACTGACAAGCCAGTAAATGAATAAAAATACATACTGTAGAGATCTTTCACATGGCCTTAAGGGTTTTAAGTGGGATAAATCAAGATTTTTCTGACTGATGCTCCTTCAAATACACTAATGACTGACTGTTTAAAGTAAAGCCTGACCAAATCAAGTTAAATAGATTAAAAGGGTTTCATACTGATGTTATAAATAAGCTGACACATAGCAGCCTTAACCTGCACGTGTCACCTCATGCTTGTGTTGTCCTAAAGTTGTACAGTATGTGCCTCCTTACCTGGGGCACATGCATCTGCTGCATCGCGTTCATCATGTCTGGGGTCTCTTTACCCCAATAGCATTTGACTACGTGGCCCTCTATTGAGGTGCCATTCACTGACACAATGGCATGGGCTGCTGACTCATGGGAGTTAAACCTGGACAAAAACAAGAGGGAGACAGAGACTAAGGACACACTGAACCTCATACTCAGCAGTGGTGACCGCTGCTGGAGATCTGTTCTGTCAGAAGATGACTATTTGTTACAAAGACTGTGGGAACTCAAGAAACAGACATAACTAACATTTCTGCCATGCATTGTCAGTCCAAGGTTAAGAGTTGACCCTGGGATAACTGTTCACACAAACACAAACACACACTCTCACCCACACACACACAGTTGACCATGGCTTAACCTAAGCCCAGGGCAACATGATTTACACTGCATTTTTACAAGCCCAAGGTTAAATGTCTGTTGAGACATGCAAATAATGTTTACATTTTTAAATGATGCGTGAATGTGACAGAATTGTAGCACTCTGAAAGCTGTCCCTGCCTCAGGTTAGTGGCTTCTTCAGCCAAGGATGAAGCATATTCTAAGAAAGCTTTTAGTTCTGGACTAAAAGGAAAATTAAAAGCCCTTGACATGCATTTTATCTGCATACAAGGGAATGACATTAATACTTCAAGTATTAAAATACTGCATTAGTTATTAAACCTAGAAACATACTGGAAACCTGTATGTAAATAATATTCATATTAACTGTTTAATTAAAAATGTTGCTTCAAATGTTGTCTAAGACAGCTCACTGTGTTTAGAGCACTGCAGCTTTTCTAACCTACCTGGTGGGGATCTATTCTCTGCCTGCACCCAAAGTGTTCTTCCTTGATTATACTGCCAGAGCAGGAAGTATACTATGTCTGGAAGACCAGTGCCATGGACGCCCTGAATTCTGGCTGCAATGCAACTTCTACCACGAGTTTGGGGCAGCACTTTGGCTCAAGTTATTAAATGTCCCAGTCATCATGCTGGACATCAAGAATAGCACAAGTTCTCTTCCTCTCTGTACACATTAACAGCTAAAATAAGAGCTAACGATTAAGGCTGTGTGGGAAGCAAAAGCAGCTTAATATTAGTTGTGTTTCCGTTTAACTGTCCAGCCAATTTGAATCAAACCTTTAAAATGTCACAAAACAGAAATGAAAACAAACTGCGAATTGGGGCTGTTTCTGTTACTCCTTTGAAGCACATGAACTAGTAAATAAATTCACTTTAAGTTTGTCAAAAGATGGTGGTATGAGCTACATTACAGATTACTATAATAAAAGAGTCCAAGTAGAAATTAAATCTGTTGTTTGCAAACCAAAAGAAATCCTCAAAGAAAAAGAAAAAAAAACAAAGAATGGGAGGACACCAGGAAGCTGCTTCTTCAACTCTCAGAGTGGAAACATGGAAGACTAATGATCAGCACTTGATCGGAAAATGTGTTTCTATCATCTCTGGAGCACTGTTACTTGTTTTTAACAAAAAACTAAAAAAAAAACCCACAAGTAAGTGCATAAGACTTTCTAATTAAATGAGAATTTTTTTTCAAATTTCACCACTTCAACCAAATTTTTCTACAGATGTCCCCTCACAACAGGTTTTTGCGCACACTGCTAGGTTAGTATTAGCTTAGTTTTTTTTTTTTTTTATATAAAAAGTAAAGAAAAGCATTGAAAAATGGCTGAACGCACAGCCACTCTGTCGTCCTCATAGAAAATATTAAATTGCACACTATCATACCAAAGTAAAAAATATCTTTTTGTATTCAGCTCATATTTTAAGTGAGGAATGAAACTTTTTGAAACCTTTAGCTTCTCATTCCCACATTCATCTCTAACTAAAATTGCACAGCTAACCAGCAGAGGTTGGTGGGAGGGTGAGGAAACAAAATCCAATATCTTTCAAGCTTTGTGTGTGTGTGTAATATTTTCCCAGGCGTGCAGGTGTCTCCCTTTTCATTTTTTGCATTTTGTTAAAACCAATAAATATTTATTTTAAAGCCAATGCAGCCTTGTCCTAAAATGTTTTAATTCAGGGACTGTATAGCTATTAAAAAAAAAAAATCAGCAGGCCTGTAAATATGCTTAGGACAAAAATCACAAACCAATGCATCACAATTGGTAGTTGCTTTAAAAAAAAAAAAGAAAAAAAGGAAGAAAAAGAAGAAAGATGGGCAACTATAAAACTTCCACGCACCTCACAAATGAATAGCCTTTGTCTGGGAAAACTCTGATTTCCATGATTTGTCCGAAGGGAGAGAAGGTCTGTCTCATCAGTTGCTCTGAAAGTCAAACAGAAAGGGAAAATCAGATATTGCTTCTTTGTAGGTTCATGTGTAATGAAAAGCACTGGCTACATCAGAGACCTTTTATACTTAACTCATATAGGTACAAGTCTCTAAGTGGTTGTAAAGTTAAAATAATAGGCTGGTCACAATTTTGCTTATGACACCACAGGGCTTTAAAATGACCTCTGTGAACAGAATAAACTTCTGTGAGCTAAAATTTGGTGGTGAATAATAAATAGAGTGAACAGGCATTGGTTATCTTCTCGTTATAATTAACATTTCCCCTAAAGAGAACAAACTTCTAAGTGAATTCACTCTGCTAGCAAGTACAGTCAGTGTAGATGTATTGTTTATGCCTACAAGAAACAGAACCACAGTCATTCAAAAACCAGACCAAACATGTGAAAACATTCAGAGATGTATTCCTTCATTGAAACGAACATGGTCAGTTAATTCTAAGACTATTTCCAATCTCTGGATTCAAAATGTGAAATCTTTAACAAAAACAATAGCACTGCTTTGGGATACTCTATGATCTATGATAAATTGCTTTGGCTGAGAAGGGCTGAACGCACAATCAGAATATATCCATTGCGATGGTTTGGTCCAAGTGTTGTTCATAGTTTCTGGACTACAGCTGACTTCTATTGCAAAGAGTTATAAGCTGTGGCTACACATTTTATACTTATTAGTAAGAACAATTTATTGTTGGCCTAATTGAAATTGCTGTCTGATGATAAACAGATAAAAGCACTTTATGGTTGTGCTCAATGGCTTTTGTCAGCAAACACATCATTTGCGGTTTGGTTTATTGCATTTTTGAACTCTATTTTATCACTGACACTACCACTGTCCATATTTATGTACATTTTCACATTGACAGAAGAAATTATATTTCATTACCTGTCAGTCCTGTGCTGACGCCACCACAATACACAGTGCAGTTACTGGGGCTGGACTGACTCACAACTTCATCAAAGGATAGGTGCTTTGAGTTACCTGCTGGGAGAACATGGAGACACTGTCACTGTCAACATGCGGATCAGAATTCTGTGTAATTAAGCAAAATGAATGGGAACTTACTTTCATAGGTGGTCTTTGGGGCTGGGGGCTTTCTTGTGGCCCAGTTAGTTCGAATCTGTCTTCCTCCTAACCACTGACCACCCATCTGCTGAATGGCATTCTCTGCATCCTGAAAGAAATAACAAGTCTTGTTACTCCATAAAGCTGAATTTTTCTGACCCAAAATCTAATACACACCCCTTTGAAAGCACAGAACACAGTAATGTGTGTGAAATTTTTAGAAAATATTACATGCAACTTCAAAGACATCCTAGTTTACCAAAAGAGCAAAATAAAAATAATTTATTTTAACATAATATTATATAACATAATGCTTAGAGATTTAAAAGTAATAGCCCTGAGATGAATAATTTGGTCATGTCTGTACCAACCCATTTGTTGAAGAAAGACACAAAGCCATAGCCTTTAGATTTCCCTGTAGCCATATCTTTCACAACACGAGCATCTCTGAAAAATACAATTGGAGTTTATTAAAACAAGAAAACAACACAAAGCTCAACAGCACTGATAGTGCAAAGAAATAACTCTTCTTCTAAAGCCTTCTTTTTATAAAGAGACTTCATTAGTTTGAGGCAGGCCAGGTGATAACCAGACTTCTAATTAATTTTCTTTTAACTATCCTTAATTTATTAATCTTTATTTGAAAATCTTGATACTTACGATATCCTGCCAAAAGGACCGAAGGCAGCTTTGACGTCTTCTGTGGTTATTTCTGGACTAAGGTCTCCAACAAAGACATGAAAATGATCTGGGGGGGGCAACAGTTTAGACATGCTGTGTGTTAAGATACACACTCTCTTTCAAACTTCCTCCTTATTTCAGGATTGTGACTTCCTGCCAAGCAGTGCTGATTTTTATCACAGTTTGTTAACGGAAGGACAAAAAGGGAGGTTATCTTAAAGCCACATTCCAGACAAGAGGATGAAGAGACAACTTACATTAACATTGTCAATTATTTCAAGTAATATCTGTACATATCCTTAATGACAAGTACTCATACTTACTACTTGTGTCTTTTTTCTGGCTGGTTGGCGTTGTAGCCCAGTTGACTTTGACCTCCTGCAGAAAGGGGCAAACAAAGAACAAGCCGGGGAGAGAATGTTTACATCCTTTACTATTAAACCTGGTTATCCGCACTACATGGTTGTATAATTCAAAGGCTGCCTCATCTTTCAAAGGTAAATTGACTGAACTACATATAAACCGCGACTGGCCTTTATAACTAAATGTGGAATTCTCTCATTAAAAAAAAAGTATAACCACTATTGAAATGGAGGGGGCATTAATGCAATGTTAAAAAAACATTCCAATGAAAGGCTTAAGACAACAATAGAAGCAGATATTATTGAACCATCTAGTGTGGTTGCTAAATTGAGCACCAGTCATTTGATTTAGCATATTATGACCTAGCACTGGAACCAGAACCTTAACTTGTTATTATACCTTCCAGCAACACTTTAATATCTTTTTAATAGGCCCCAAGGTCCATTAAGTGTTGCAGATTAATATGTTAATACACTGTTGTTCTAGATAACCTTACTGTGTCCAGCTTCTTCTAGGCATTTTGTTTGACTAGATTGTCACTGTAACTTACATAGTCTTGAAGACTTTGTGGGCAGTGCAGCATTAGCTTGTTCAGAAGAGCCCTTAATCATATTTCTAGTCTAATTTCTTCTTCTCAGATCTCACACAACAACATTCCTCCACACCTAACACTATAGCTTTATCAACTAAAAGAGCATTGCGTTCAGCAAAACAAATTTTTACCAACAGTGACAATTTCAGGAAGAAGTAAGATTATGAAATGTAAAAAAAAAAATGCAATTTCCCACTTTCAACTGTAAAATTATAACTAGTTAATCAAATAAAAAGCTTAAATAAAAGACAGCACTCCACTTTTTTGTAGTTGTTTTGTTTTTAAAAGGGAAACAATCTAGATTACCCAAATCCAAAGCCCACCCGTCCCCACTCACCCTGTAGACACGATAGCTTACCTTACCCATTATTTTCCTTCCATTCATTGCTGCCAGTGAGGCAGCAGCATGCCTGTGGTCATAGAACTCCACAAAGCAGTAGGGATCATTTCCAGCTGTCTGTCAACGGGAAAACAGGACTAATATTAAGTTCAAAGCAAAGGTGACAATGAAATCACCAAATATTATGAAAAACTATAACAAAAACCACCTACTGTACTTTAGAGTGTAAGGCGTGATAAAATAAACTGAGAAAGAAAACCCAATATGATGCACGTGTAGTTTGGGTCGTTTATTACAGCATCAACCCTTCAGGCCACTGTTGCCATTTATTTCTTTTCCACAGTCGGACAAAATAAAATGAAATAAAGGATATGATACTCACATCGACTATCATTTTACAGCTCTTGCAGGGTCCTATTTGTGTGAAGACCTGTAAAATGAGGGGCTCAGTGACATCCCTGGACAGATTCCCCACATACCTACAAACAGGGAGAGAGATTGGAATATAGAGTCTTTGTCAAACAGGAAGTGGCATGCAAACAAAGGCTAGTTAACCGGGCTAGCTACAACCCACAACAATTCACTACATCAACAGTAAAACAACAGTGACAGTGGATTACATAATACTGGGTATTGTCTTAATTTTGCATCAACAACTCCAGTACGGTCACCGTTTACTAGAGCTGTCCCAGACCGTCTCTCCGAGCGTTGACGTGGCTTGTCTGCCAGCTAACTTAGCTAGATAACGCTAGCCGGTTCAAAAGGGCCTCATGTTTTAAGTGCTTTGGCAACTAACGGTACTCCCAACCACGATAATATAGCTAACTCGAATGCGTTAACAATAAAACACAAACATTCTGTTAAATAATGTTATCTTTCGATAAAAGTGTGAATTTCAGAAATTGTGACTGGCTATCGGCGTTTGCATCTTATTAGCTAACCCTTCAGTTTCATTTTCAGGCGAGTTAAGGTTCCGTCTATTTATACGACCAAATAAAATAACTTCACGTTCATGTCGATAATGCTTTCGAATATTGCATTTAAAACGTATCTATCGTTTCCAAAAAACGATAACGCAAATGCAGTGCCATTTTGTAGCTAACTTGCAGGGTTTTACAGTTTTTAATTGAAACAACAACGTGGAAACATTTTAAAACGCGCCGTAGTTACACGAAGCCTTCCCAATCCAGGACATAGACAGGCCCGCTGTTACTTACAAGGTTCTGGGTTGATCGTCCTCCATCGTCAAGGTTTAGTGGTCGCGCCCTAAAAGCTCTTTAATCCAATGACATAAAAAAGGTTTGTTTTGAACTTGAGCGACGCAAACGTAAAGGCTCTATCTACAAAATAATGATAAATTGGTGACCGATTCTGCTCTCACACACACACCGCAGACAGCTTCAGTCTGATGCAAACAATAGGAAGTTGAAGATGGCGGAGGAGCGGCGTCAGCAGCGTCAACCTGCGCGCTGAAATGAAGCCAAATCATGCGCTCTTTCTCCCACACAGAAATATACCTACACATCTGTGCGGATAAGGCTGCAAATTAAGCTAGTTTTCTTTTAGTTTAGCAAAATTACACAGAATAATATTTTCCATTAGCTTATTCGTAATAATAGCCGTACAAAAAAGGGTTAGAGGAACTTACTGCCGATCACAGCGGTAATATGTGTTTCAGTGTGCTTAAGCAGTGGGATATACCACCTCATAGTTTCTAACTGCTGTAGCACTATGCGTTACCGCTCATAAATAAATCGTTTTTAACAATGTAACTTTCCATTGACATAAGCAATCAAGCTGGGACAAAAGCACGTGCGCCGCCCGGGAATCGAACCCGGGTCGCAAGAATGGGAATCTTGCATGATACCACTACACCAGCGGCGCCCTGTCGTACCTTCATCAATACTAATGTTGAAATTGTTACAATTTTTATCAATAATTCATTATGTGGTGTTTATGTTTCAGCAAGAAATAATCGCTTTACAGAGGTGTTGACTATTCACGTTCTAAAGCTTTATTGGTGACAATGATTTGGTTTTGGAACCCAGAAATATTCCAAAAAAGAGGCAAAAGGAATGAAGCCACTGATACTCTGCAAGAACACTTTGCTTATTATATCAATTCATTTTTTATGATATCTGACCCATTTCAGTCCTCTAATTTGCTTACAGTTATGCCACATTTGGCAGAGTGGATGTGCTACAAGGGTACTGATGAGTCTCAAACGTAGGAAGGCAGTATAGCTGTTTCTACACTGTCATAAGAAGAAGAAGAAGAAGAAAAGCGGTAGCGTCAACAATACCGTCGAAGAAGATCCAAAAGTTTGGAGGAAACATGGCTTCCCCTGCTGGTTGTGAACACTATGTGCGTAGCTGCTTATTAAAAGTGAGTTAAATTTACGGAGTTTATCAATTTTATTTGAGTGTTGATGGAGGAATATGGGCGTTGAATACGCCACGCTGTAACTCTGTTGTAACTGGTAGCACTACAAAAACTTATAGCTTTGGTAGCAACCACATAGCTAAATTAGCTCACACTTGAACGATAGCTGGTTTAACAGTTTAGTTAGCTGCATCATTTTGGTAGTGTATTATATCGTCCATAAGCTCAGTATGATATATTGTTGTTATTAAGATAAGAAAGTTGACAGAGCTTTAGAGTCAAGTAAGTATTGAATTATCTCGAGTAACCAGCTATCTTATGACACAACGTGTCAACCATAGAGTGTTGGCCATTTAGAATAAGTAATGTTATGCATAGAATAAGTATAATCATAACCTGAGGTATCAGTATGACAGACACATCTGTCACACACCTACCCATGCCCCATGTAATCACATGTTTCTATATACTGCAGGCACCTTGCTGCGGTAATCTGTATGTGTGTCGCCTGTGCCATGATGCAGAGGAGAACCACCAGATGGACCGATTCAAAGTCAGAGAGGTGCAGTGCTCAGTGTGTCAGACAGTTCAGCAGGTAACAGAGAAAAAAAACTGCATAAAATGTATCAACTTCATCTTGAGCTGCACTCGGACCACTTACTGAGTGCACTTAGCAATTTTTAATGTTACTGGTTTCCCCTTGGTCTCTATTTGTATTTTTGTATGCATTGATTAGCTCATATCAAGAGAAAAGGATGATTTAAATGTAAATATCACTCTAATAGGCACAGCAGAGTTGCCAACAGTGCCATGTGCAGTTTGGGGAGTATTACTGTGACATTTGCCACTTGTTCGACAAGGATAAGAAGCAGTACCATTGTCAGGCCTGTGGAATATGCAGGTGAGCATCTTACATAACTCATACGTGTGACAATTACTTGTTTCATAGCCTGCTACAATCTTTTGAAAAATGATTCCCAGGCCACCAACAAATGTAGTCCAGGAGATTCGAGCTCAATGCAACCTAAGTGAATCTTGGATTCATTCGTGCCTGTTCTTACCAGGTGTGAACAGGCTTTGTGATACTTTATTATGACCCCTACAGGATTGGGCCCAGAGAGAAGTATTTCCATTGTGAGAAGTGCAACCTGTGTTTAGCCCAGGATCTGCGGGGAAACCACAAGGTAATTACTACCCTCTACCTGTTGCTGACCCAGACACACCATATGTATTCTGTTTGATGAACAACTGAGTATCCCCACTGCTGTCATTTACCGTTATATTTCTACTTTTTTTTTTCAGTGTGTTGAAAATGTTTCAAGGCAGAACTGCCCAGTGTGTATGGAGGTAATAAAAACATATAATAGATGAGGGAACAATAGCTGTTTGATTTTTATGCATGCTTTAAAATTCTCTACAGTTAAAAATTTCTTCTGTTCTGTACAGGATATTCACACATCTAGAATTGGAGCTCACGTTCTTCCCTGTGGCCACCTTTTACACAAGTATGACTCACTATAATTCTCCTAGCTCAGGTGGTCATATTGAACTGTATCCTAACTTAAATAATACGGAAACGCAAGGAAAAATACATAAATGCAAGACATTGGCCTAACAGATTTCTATATAGATTGATTTCTCCATGCACTAATTTTTAAAAGGACGCATGTGTTTTATGTAAAATAAGAAGAGGGTCCTGAAAATAATTACAAAAATGAAATGAAGATGACTGAAAAGATTTTTAAATATTGTTGATCATATACACCATAAAACTAAAGAGTTATTTTTTCAATCTCTCCATTATTATTAAATAACTGTAGTTATCTTCTTCAAGTTATAACAGTTAGAGATCTAATATGACATAATTTAGGTAACAAGTGATGTTTTTTTTCACAATCTCTGCAGGACCTGCTTTGATGATATGGTCAGAACAGGGTAAGTCTTTTAAGCCCCTTTACCTGGTGATTGTGTAGTCAAGAAATTTTATCTTGTTCCAGTTTAACGTATGAACATAATCAGTATTAGCTTTATCAGCCAATTATGCACACTCATACAAAGAATTTTACTACTACTTTGCTGTGAGTGTACTAATGCAAAAATATACATATAGCTGAGAACACAGAAACCAAAGACACCAAAGACTGAACAAATAAGTAAAAGAAAAGTAAAGGATGTAGACTGGTGATTTGTCAGGACTATATTGTAAGATCATGTAAAAAAAGAGAGTCGGTCTATGTATATTGAAATCCCAAAACCAAAACCATAGGAGGAAACACTATCCAATTCTGCACACAAGTCAGTTATAATGTATGTCATACATATGTATGTAGCGCAATGAAGCCATAGTAGCCAAGATATAAAATAAATATATATGTATATATAATTATATATATATATAATCTATTATGTATGAAGGATTTATATTGTAAATTACGTACAGCATATAAATATATATATATTTATATATATGTGTGTGTGTATATGTATATGTATATGTATATAACAGTGACAGTGTATGATGAAATGTTCATGTTAAAAACTATGCACTTTAAACTTTAAAAATATAGTCCATAGTGGAAGTAAGTGGATTTTTAATGACAAGGTTTATTAAAACTATATGACTGTTTAGCTGTTCTTCAGAGTTATGGCCTATAGGGAGGGGATGTTCTTGTTTCTGGTTGTTTTGGAATACAATGTAATTTTTTTGTTTGTTTGATTGTCATAAACATTTCCAGGTATTGTTGTTGCAACAGTTAAGTCCTTCATCAGACAGTGTGTTTACATGCAATTAAGTAACCAGGTTACAATCTGCTTTCTGTCATCAGGAAATGTCTTAAAAATGAAAACAAGAAACCTGGTTTCTGTGATCAGGGTAGAGGACATGGTGCCCCCTGGTAGATTTCTTCTGAAGAATGCTGACTTCTGTGCCAGAAAACAGAACAGAAAACCATGTTTCTAATACAAGTATGCACATGCATCACTGCAGACAGAAAATTACCACTGAGGGACATTTGAGATGGTTACACAGAGGAAAACCTCCACTTGTTCCTACCAATTCCACCCAAAGTCTAAAACTTAAACAGAGGCTAACACAAACTTTGTCTCCACTTTTGAACATGTGTCTTTTGTAAAACTCAGACACACCAGTGCCGTGAGGAACAGCTCTATCTGTCTGTGTCCTCCCCTTTCACTGTCTTGTCATCCACACACACAGAAAAAAGAAAAATATGTAATAATATAAGCCATGGTTCAAAAATACAGTGAGGTTAGTGATTAATCTCTTTACTGACCTGTTGTGTGCATAAACAGATATACAGTAATGAAGTTACTGTAATGTAATTTCTCTGAGTAATCTGGTTACTGAAATGTATGGAGAGGCAATAGGTGAAGCGTCACAGTAAAACTTAATTTCCCTATTTATTTTAGAGCATATCGCTGCCCTCTGTGTATGCACTCTGCCTGGAACATGGAGGACCACTGGGATCAGATAGACAAAGAGATTGCCCAGTCGCCGATGCCCACTGAATACCAGGGTGCTACTGTCAGAGTAAGACCTCTATAACTAAATGCTATTGGTATATTTCAGTCCAGCTTAAATTAGGTTGAAGAACTGATTGATTAGAATCTTAACTTGTAGATGTAGTGTGCCCAGTTTTTAAATTTCGTTCAGTTCATTTTGTACAATTCAGTCAAGGTGGACTCTCAGTGATTTTATAAGTAATCTCCCAACTGGTTAACTTTAACTATGTATTTGTGTTTTTCCTCAATTTAGATTATGTGCAATGACTGCCAAGCCCACTGCACGGTGCCTTTTCATGTGCTGGGGATGAAGTGCAGCGACTGTGGCTCCTACAACACGGCACAGGACGGAGGACTTATCCGGCAGCCTGAGCAGCAGCCAGAGCAGGACACTGAGAATGAGGCAGAAACAGACACGGAGCCAGAGCAGCAAGATCCACCTCAGTCATCAACACCACATTAAAGTGAAAGCCAACCACAATGGGAGACATTTAGACCTTGGACATTGGGCTGCTGCACTCACTTGTAGTCATTTACAGTGAGAGTAACAGTAGACTGAGCCAATGTCGCTAGATTGTAAATATTAAAAAAAAAAAAAAAAGGAAATCATCTATTTTCTGTACCTGCTTTTCCTCCTCAGGGGTTGAACCTACTCCAACATGCACTTGCTGAGATGAAGGGTTCACCCTGAACAGGTTGCTAGTTTATAACAGAACTAAAACACATAATCCATCCGACACCCAGAGAGGTCTGGCTGGGTGGTGGCAGTCTTACAGCTCAACCACTGGGTGGCATTAGACAAAAAATGAGCAGGTTAAATAATATGAGCAAGGAAGTTAAATTTGCAGATATGCTGCATGTCCTTTTTAATGCATTTAGTAAATCATTGTTTAAACAAAGGTGTGTCAGCTTGTCATTGCAAACACTAAAATTTCTCCTTAATTTATTTGTTAATTAAAATACAATTTTTCCCTCACGTCTCCTGAAGTGATGTGGTCAACATCCTGAACCCTGACCATGGAGCTTCTCCCTGCAGAACCTGTTTTCTCAAGTCAGGGCATTCCTTCAGCACTACTCTGCAATAAATACATCCGACTTTATGAACATGTTTTGGTACATGTTTCTCTATTATTGGCCAGTAAACAATGTATTGTGGATTTATACTCTTTAATGAAGCAGGTACTAACTGTAAGACACTTCAGTCCAAGTGCTTGAGTTGAACAGTTTTCAGGTGAAACTACAGTGTCAGTGAGAAACAGTCTTTGATTTATACACATTTTACCCCATAAAAACAATATTAAATGAAGAAAAAAAATGACATGATGCCTCTAGTCTAATGCCTCTTATTTCAACTTGCTCTGAGCCTAGTTCAGAAGCAACTTTTTTATCCATATTGTAACAAGTTCAATTAGAAATGCTAAGAGTTTAATTTACACAAAAACTGTTTTGTTGCTTTTAGAAGTTTTGTTGCAGAACAAAACCTCTAGAAGCATCTTAAGGCTGAGATGAAATTGTCCTTTGTAACTTTGTAGGGGATTTTTTTCAGAAAGAACGCCAGTTTAGTAGGACCTAATGTCGCAAAACAGTTTGTGCTACACACAAAGGGCTCGTCTTGTAAACTTGTATATTTCTGAAAGCATGCATCCAAGCTTTTTAGTTACCAAGCTTTCAGTTGGTCCATTAACAGCTGCAACATCCTTGTTGATGTCCATCCACCATCTGTGATGCTGATTAAAAGTACAGAATGTGAGCTGACATAAACAAACCCTTGACCATTTGAAGAAATAAAACAAGTAAGCAGACTCAATAAAAGATTATAAAACTCTTTATTTTTGCATTTGAACAACCATAGCATATATTCAAGAGTTAATTTAACTGTTTTCAGTGTAAAAATCACAACCATTTCACAGCTTTTTTGTGACAGTGATATTTTTCACATGCAAGAGCAAAAATGTGTTTTATTGTTACTCATATTTTGATCAAATCAAGCAATGTATTAATTATTCAGCATGTTGTTTTGCCCATTAAATGTAAAAGGGAGATGACTATCCTAAAGAGCTGCATTTATGTATTTTAAAATGCTGTGATATTTAACACGCCCTAACAAATTCACCATGTGTTAATGTGTAATATCAAACGTTCAATTTTAAGCTGACAGAAGACATTCTGTTTGTCAAAATGATAAAAATGTTTTTGCAGAAAGGTTCCTGAGGTGATGGAGTTGTTCTCCTGACAGCTGGCTGGTTTGTCCCCTCCTCACTTGCTCCTCTTCATCCAAATAAAAGCAGCAGCACAATGCAAACTGAATTTACTGCAATTAACGGGACTACAAGGCAAAAAAAAAAGACACAGTAAGATCAGAGTCGAGTCGAGTCGAGTGTCCTTCTGTCTATAACCCTTATGTAGACTGTGTGTAAGTCTGTGTGTGGACCAGTGAACACCCACCTCTCATCACCGTCCTCACGGAGCGGACGAGGTTCATAAGCTGGACTTTGATGCCTGGTTCATCCCCAAAACCTCCGACGCTTTGGTCTACTCCCCAGCCAACTAATGGTTCAATACACAGAAAGTCAGACATCCGGCGTCATTGTTTAAAGAAAAATAAAACCTACGATGGGGGAGAACTGTTCCCCTAAAAAAAATACACTTGAGAAAAGGTCTGAATTGTAACGTTACTTTTTACATGCTGTTATATTTATTAGTTCCACACCTTAAGTTTAAACTTTAATGTTTAAATGATGTCCATCATAATTTGATAATTCTGTTGTTAAAGTAGGCTAATGAAGAAGGAATTTATCAGAAACTTTAGGCCGATCGCCATGAGCTGGTTAAGATGTTAACAAATGCTTCAAGGTTCGTACAATTCTTTAACGTTAAATAACTAGCTAGTTAGCATTAGCTAACATATTTCGACTTCCACATGACATTTTAAGGCGCATATATTTTTAATTACGGTTACTTACTTTTGCTCAGAAATCTTTCTTCATGCAACACAGCTACAGCATTAACGCAAAGGATTGCTGCTTGAATAAGAGAGTACAATGTAAAAGCCATGTTGTCTTAACAAGTGGCTAGCTGTATATTAGCTGACAGTGTTTACTTCTGACGTAGCCTACGGTGGCTGAGGAAGGGCAAACCTAATGACAGCTGTCCTTTGCAAAGTACTGTTACCTTACAAACAACAGTAATGGAGGAAGTATTCAAACTGTGTACTCAAGTAAAAGTATCCAACTACAGAAATGCATTACAAATAAAAACAATCGCATTTAAAATTTTGTACCCAAATTAAGTAAAGAATTTACTCAGTAAATATAAAGTAAAAGTGTTTGCTAGCCACAATGGGCCCCGTCAATACTGATATACTACTAGCATGTAAACATTAAGTGAAAGCTGTAGTTGGATAAAGTGGAACTGATTTTTCCTGCTTACTTTTGGAATATTTAATCTATAACAATGCATCATTATTTATTCAACGATCATGTTTCACATTTATTCATTGCAAAATAACTACTCTCATTGTGTTGTTATTGGATTGTGGTTATTGATGTTATTAAAGATTAAATAGTAATGTGACAGCTCGTCATAGTGAGTAAAATTTAATTATATCACATACCTCTGAGGAGTTTAATGCCTATGAAATAATTTATTTAGACTAATCTCGTGTTTTGTCTGTAAAATCTCAATCAAGCATCAAATCTCAAATTTATACTTAAGAATGAGTACTTGAATGTGGATATTGTCAGTCACCATCAGAACCTTTACGACTCAGGAAACTTTAAACACATCACAAGGTTATAGCACACAACCTGACTAGTTAAACCAATTGTGTTACAGAAACACTGTGTTCATCTGCAAAATAATAGTTGAGTTAATATTGGAGACTAAATAAATGTATACCCAGTATTTTTAATGATTTTAATTAATAAATGTCCCCATTTTGCTTAAGTAAGAAACAGAGTAACATGGACACGACAGAATCATGAGAATAAAAATCTTTATTAGTGTTTTATGAAGTCTGCATAATATGCCACACGCCTGAGAAGCTTATGGTCAGAAAAAAAAGAACTGCTCTATCAATACCGCCCTCTACTGGTAAAACAACTGCGACATCTACTGTACTGACTGCTTTGCAAAAAGATTACTGTTAAATACACACATACTGTACTACTGTTATGTATATGTACGTCTGGTCCACGTCAGTTTTTGTAATGTATTTTTTCACATTCATATGTTGTAGGCCAAAGATAAAAACAATGTAACACTGGACCCTAACATGTGGTTCAGTTCCCCAAATCCAAACTTCACTAGGTGCACTTAAAGTACAATCACTAGTGCCATAAGGTAAACACATTTACATCAAAATAAGGGAGGGGGTGAACATGTTAAACTTGCAACAGCCACAAAATGACAATAATGGCAGAGTTTAAGCTAATAGGTTTTGTTGTACATACTGTATTTATAGACAGAACAAATACAATACACACATAAACACAGAATGTCCCAGTGTGCAGGCACATTCGCTCTTCTTTACATGGAAGTAAAATGCCTGCCTCCCATGTTGCTGTAACATTTTAAAAGCCAATTTTATCTGGTTGATCTCAGCCTGTCTGACTAAGCACCAAAAGGCTTCAAGAGGTCACGTGTGTTTTCCAAAAAAGTGAAGAGATGAATGAATGGCCATTACAAAGTTTTACATGCCTGTGGAATCATTTAACGGTCGCAGGAACGTAGATTTTGGGTTCAGGCAAATCAGTTTTTTTTAATGTACTTTAAATGCACCAGATTTCTTTGGAAAAACAAAGGATAGAAACAGGCTACACATCACGTGGGGCAGTGATTTTTTTCTTTTTAAACCAAGACAAAGAGCTGCGATTGGAAATGAAATCAAACAGAACCTTTTGGGTAAAATGAAGGAATGATTCATACCCTTCATGTCACTTTAGAAACGGCTGTGGTCTTGAAAATATTACTTTAATAAAAAGTGAACGACAGAAAATCTTAAGTATATTTATATATAAAAATACATGAGAATACAAAAAAGTAGCAAAACAATGGGGATATAGGCTAAAAACAGAATGAATTCATTGATACCTTCAATTTCTCCAGGTGAGACTTTTAATGCTTCACCTTGGAGAGCCCCGGGACTCCCAGTGTTGTGTCAAAAAGAGAGAGAGTGAGGAAAAAAAGCTTTTAATATTGATATTCTCTGGTCCCTGCCCAGTGCACCTTGCAAGCCTGGTCAATGTCTCATTAGCTTCCAAACCAGGCTGTTCAGAGGGGATGCATTTCAACTTAAACAAAGACACACAAAGTGCCATATAATGACAAAGAAATAAACTACAGCCAGATCGAGCTTGCAGTTTGTTTGGGATTTCTGAATTCTTCATTTTTTATAAATAATATTTCTATTTGACCATTAAGAAGTATGTCTTACAACGACACACATCGAGAGTTAAAAAAAGGACCATTCTGGCAGGGTCGGTTCAATCAAATTTTATAAACACATTGCAGCGCTTCCTTCAGAGGAGAACTGCCACCGAGGCCATCGTTTCTTCACCAAGCCAGCTACCCCTGACAAAAGATGGGGCCAAGTTTCCCAGAGAAAAGTAAACTTAGGTTCAGAACAATGGTTGGGGTGGGCTGAAACTGAAATGGTTTTAGCATTCAGGCTTGTGTTACTCATACAAGCAATCTTCAATACTGAGAAACTATTCACAGATATTTTTGGTATTTCCCCTACTTTCTGGACTAAAAACCAATATACATTTTATTTGTACCACAAATAGATCTAATATTAAGGATTTGGGGGAAAGCAATTTAACAAGGTGCATGACATAGATGGGTTACAAAGTGCCAAATTCTTTGCTGAAAGTCTGTGTGTTCGTGAGTGTGACAATGTAGGTGAGTTTGTTCTTTTTCTGTGTATGTATGTGTGTGGGTGGGTGTGTATGTGTGGGTGTGTGTATGTGTAA
>JAPZDY010000022.1:4531715-4549798 GCA_029783645.1 Ctenochaetus hawaiiensis
ACTTGGAAGCCTGTCGTTGTTGAGAACATTTGTTTTCAGCAGCGTATAAGAACAGTAAATGTGGGAATAAACTAAGTACAGAGAACAAACAGTGAGCGACGAAACAACGTAGCTCTGCACATTCCCCATTACTGCTCAAAATAAATGATTAAAGTTTGCAAAAAAATGACAAAAACATAAACACTACATGTCAAAATAGTTCTTGCTGCCTGAGAGGGCGGGATCTGAGCGACTCAACTGACGTCTGATTGGCTGGTCGGGGACGCTTAGCAGGCTCCATGATGTCGTCATATCCGGTTATGGCTACGTACGCATTACGCTGCTGTGGGTTCATACAGTCAGTGTTTACCTCAGTTGCACATTTAGCAGCGGCTCAAACGTATTGTGGAGGATCTGTGGCGGTGAATATTTCAGCACATTGCTTGAATATATAGCTCTGCGTGAATTTAATTAAAAACATATAGCCCTGGATGCTCCGTTAGCATAAGTAGTTAATGCCAGCATTGCTTTGAACGTGTTCAAGCTACATCAACATTTCAAGATGCAGCTGCTGCAGACTGACATAAAAAGGCAGACTGTGGGTTCTACATCCAAAATACTTAACGTAAAGTTTATTAACTGTAACTTGAGCTATTCATATTTCCTTTTAATAGTTTAAGTTTTTGTAAAAACGTCTGTTCTGAATTGTTACAAAAAAGAATTATGAATTCAGAAAGGGGTATATGTAGAGATATAGAGATATAAAGAAAAGAGTAAATATGTGAGGCTTCTTCAGAATAAAGCTTTAGCTCTTCAGTATTTCACTAAAGGTTAGAAGCACTGTATCAAAGCCATAAATCTAGTAAGTTAGAGTTTATTTAAGCTCTAAGCAGAGATCAACTAATGTTCTTAAAATCATGAAATCATGACAGGATACTGTGAAAAATGCAAACTGTTTATTTAAACCATTGCTTGCCCATGGATGAGCTTCAGTCTACAGAAGAAACAGCTTCCTGCAAAGAAAGAAAAAGTTACCCCACAAGCATAGTAAGATCATTTCGGAACAGGTTACATTTTTGGGTTTTTCCTGATGTCACCTCTGGTTTTTCTCCGTCTGCTGGGGATGTCTGTGTACTTGGGGTGGTTTCAGCTTTGCTCTCCAGGTCAGTCATACTGGTTTCCTTCACTGCTCTGCCAGCTCTCCTGTAGGAAGGCAATATATGACATCATTTAACCTTGCCTATACAAGGGTATTTTCACTACTGCTTTTATGAGTCATCAGCAGGTCCATTAATCTTTGGAGATTTAATTTTTTCAATCAGATATTTATCAATTGTTCATACATGTCTAATGTAGGTAAAAAAAAAAAAAAAGTTTTGTCATTGTATTAGCTATGGACTTTGGGTATTGTGTGTGTGAATATATCATTTTTCTCTCTGGGTCATAAGAGTCTTTTATTTTATATAATGATATTGTGATGTAGTGGCAGTACCAAATAAATATTTTGTTTCTTCCTGCTCCCTCTCAGATGTATCCTTATTTTGCTGTTTGATGGAGACTGATTCCTTTATCTATTTGGTGTTTTTTCTTGTGTGCTGGGATTTTTGTGTCATGTTTTTTTTGACATGTTTTTTTTTTTTGAGACAATTTAAAAAGACATCAAAGCGCCACAGAGCCTTTAGCATGGCTGTAGTGTCACTCTTGTTTTGAAAAAGTTGATATTTTGTAGGGATACAGTAATCAGACAAACCTTGAACCGGCACTCTTCTTTCTCTTAACCACCACTGCTAACACAGCAATGACCACCACTCCTACACAGAGCCCCACTGCACTGTACACAATGGGACCTTGCATGGTCTTTAGTAGATGAGTTTGACAGGAATCGCCACTGTAGGGCAGGGAACACACACATGCAGTGTCTCCATTGATCTCCACACAGCGTCCATTGCCACTGCAGCGTCTCTGGCTGCACTCCTGGGCGTCCAGGTTCCTGAGCTGACTGCTTACATTCAGGGTGGTGTTTAGGTCAGAGGCCTCAGAGAGAGCAGGGAGAAGAGAGGGCTGAGGAGAAGAGCTGTGAGCCTGGGTGGGGGCAGGGACCATTGCTCCTGTCCACTGCTTTAGATTTATACCTTAGGTGGGAAAAAATACCCAGAAAAAACAAAAACATTTTTAAAAAGATATTATTGCACCTACTTAGTGTATTATGATATATTCAAGTGCTGATTGCTATTTTGAAAAGGAGACATAAAAACCTCACAGTTCTCGTCTGAGTGGTCGTAGCAGTCAACGTGTCCGTTACAGAACTTCTCAACAGGGTGGCATGTGAGTTGATCCAGACAGGGCCTGCTGCCATCTGGGCAGTGCTGCTCAGGGCTGCAGTGGGTGGCATTCACAAGGATGTGGTCATAGGCGCACCTGCACGTCCGACCTCCTGGGGTGGCGAGACATAAGTGCTGGCAGTTGCCGTTGTTTTCTGTGCACTGGTTAGAGCCTGTGAAAATAGGTTGGGTGACTGCCAGTCAGGGAGTTTGACTTTTAGAGTGCTGTTCAACACCAGATGACATTTATAACCCCAGTATGGAGGACCCACTGCCTTCAGAACTGTTAGGGTGTGTGCTTTTCTTACATACCACTCTGACTGGACTTGCTGAACGCCTTTAAACTGACCACCTCTGTTCCAACTTCAAACCACAGCTTGTTCTGCAGCTGTTCATCTCTGTACCAGAGCCTGGTCTTGTCTGAAGGAAAGTGCCCACACAAAGTAGTGCAACTATATTAGCAAACAGCTTTTTAAAAGTTTAAACTATGAGTTGCCAGTTGAAGGCATCCAATAAGACTTCTACTTTGACACTCTAGATTGAGACATTTTGTAATAGAAGCATTGTCCTGCCTTGTATATGCAACAAGACATCAAATGTCATTTCATTTGGTACATGCCATTATGAGTCATTACCACTGACGGTCATCCAGAGCAGTGTGTCATCACTCAGAGCCACAGCAGTCAGGCCATCACCAGCTTTCATCTCGCTGTATCCAGATCCATCAAGCTGGACAGAGCTGATGGTGTCTAAATCTAAAAAGGATTCAAGCCATGTTACTGCTCTTTAAAAGGTAGAGTAGCAGACAATAGCAGCACATAAAAAAAAACAAACAGCTATGTCTCATGTCTAAATATATTACCTGAGAGACTAAATGGATTTTTAAGTTTGATGCTTCAGTGTATCCAGGTCTTGATGAACAAAACCTTAAGCTTTTTGGAAATTGCCTTAATTTTTTTGTGGCTGATGTATTTTCAGTTTCTCTTTTGTAATTATTGTAAACACTTTTTTCACATTGTAGCTTGATGTATATTTATCATGGGACATGCAAGCTAGTTATATGAATTTAACCTCTGACTCTTTCCTGACATGTCCTGATGAAGATCTAGAGTGTTTTGAAACTGTAGTGTTTTTCCTTTTTCTATACATTTTAAATGTTTTTTAAATGTTTTTATTTTATTTATCAATTTTTAAATTTTGATATGCCCTAACCAATAAGGCTACTAAACTAGACTATATTTACTCAGTGCAAGTTTGTCTTAAGTTCCTGTTCACTTAAGTTAGTGCTTCTCCAGACCTGAAAGTTTAACTTTCAATGCATAAAAGCACATTCAAGATAAAACTTAAACTATACGAAGCAGAGAGGATAAAAATCTTACCGGTGTCAGCCCAGTAAATTGTATTCCCATCACTAGAGAAGGACAGAGATGTGGGCTCGACAGCATCCTTCCACACCACGCTCCGCTTGGCACCGTCCATGTTTGCACACTCCACAGTGGCCACAGTACCAGCTCCCTGCAGGCCCAGGTTGGTGAAACACAGTCTTCCACTGGGAGGGTGAAGGGTGATGGACTCCACTCTACCAATACCCTCCTTTATGAGAACAGAAGTGTGTGCAGCTGTGGTGGAGGTGACATGCAGACGGGGCTGTTTGTTGCTGCTCCAGTAGACATTAAATGTAACCCAGTCCAGGGCCATGGCAGTGATGGTGTCTCCCAGGAGTTTTAGGAGCTGACCCTCAGGGGACAAGTCTGAGCCCTTCAGCTCAAAAGAGCTCAGTGAAGTTGTGCCGTCGTCTGTCAAGAACAGGGTGTGGTGGCGTAGGCTGTAGTCCATGATGGCTGCCTCGTTGATGCTGGGCACCTGCAGGGCCAAGTGTTCAGGCCAGCCCTTCAGCTCAGCTGCTGTGTGACGAGACTGCAAGTAGATCTACGTAGAACATTGAGATTTAATGTACATTTAAGCTTTTCACCAAGTTAGTTGTTTCCCCAGATTTCTAGTCTTTTTGCTTGGCCAATTGGCTGCAGCTTCATATTTTACAATTTACAAGTATTATCAATCCTCACATCTAACTCAGCAAAATGTCTGACCTCAAAATATATCATGACAAAGCAAATTGGATCTAGTGAAACAGAGCATTATAGTCAAACCTGGGTGACTGTGGAGGGAGACAGCAAAAGCAGGAACGCTGAATTGACCAGGCTGGAGCATGTGAGGCCATCCTCATCCAATAAGAGACCAAAAGGACACTTGCACACAGCCTTGGGTCCTGGGGCCAACACACACATATGGGAACAGTTTATGTTCTTACAGGGGCTCTCAATGCCCGTCTGGAGCACTGGGTGAATGATCTGCAAACCAGGAAGGGAACAGAAAACCTCTGATTAATTATGATAGTAAAATGTGAAACAGATTATAGTTTGCTTGATGTGAGATGATAGGACAGTTCATACAGCGCCCTTCAACAGACCTAAGGACGCTTTACTTAGCATTGGGGCCAAAATATTATAAAGGATATAAGAGCCATAATTTTAGGACAGAAGAGGAAAGTAAAATTTAATATATTCTTTTTTATATTTCAACCAATTCTGCCAAAAGTAACCCAAGGATTTTTATCAAAGGTCAATACCTTTCCAAGTAGAAATCTTCAAGATCTGATGTAATAGTCGTGCATTAGCAATTCACACTTACACATGAGGTAATCTAAGTTTAGTTACAGTATCTCCATCAAATGATACCAACCCATTTCCACCTTTGCCTTTAAGAAAAAAAAATTCTGAAAAGTTGACTCACCTTCACACCAAAAGGTTGTCTTGGTCTTTTCAGCAGAACTTGACGGTTTTTGCCAGACATTTTCTGAGCGGCAAGCACAACTCGCTTCTTTGCATCAGACCAGTAGAGCATGTCATTGAACACTGCCAGAGAGAATGGGTTGGTGGTCTCTTTCATCTGTAGAATCTGGAAAAAAAACATTTGAACATGGCAGATTTCTTTTGTTTTGTTTCTTTTTTTGATTTAGGCCATTTTTACGTGAATCCATGAAAATTCTTACATGTTCAGGCCATTATGATAAAAGAACTGGCAAGTGCCAAGTGTGGTGTAGTGAGTTCAGAATGAATTTTCCTGGTGATTTTAGTGTTGATTTGTAATGTTAAAAGGGATTTTCTCCATCAGACTTTGATTAAAAAATGCAACCAACAACAGGAAAAGTTCTTTTAAAACTTAAAAGCCACTCAAAACAACAGCAGTCCTCTTTCAAGACCATTTACCCGAATGTCATTTCCATCCAGTGTTGCAGATCCAATTGCCTTCAGTCTTTCATCTGTCCAGTAGACTCTGTTGGAAATGGCATCCACAGCCACACCGCCTGGCCAGCCCAGACTGGAGTTAACCACCGCCTTCCTCTCTGATCCATCCATCCCAGCACGCTCTATCTTCACTACGCTACCAATCTCTGTCCAGAACATCAGCCTTGTGGAAACAATTAAATACTCTGAGTACTAAGTACTGTTCTTAAAACTTTTATAGACATTGAGGAAAAATGTGAGGTAGAGTCATGCTGACCCTTTTTGCGGCAGCAGTGCCAGAGAGCGAGGCTGATCCAGGTCTTCGTCCAGGATGATGCTGTGGTCGGGTGACTTCACAGGGTTTGTGGCCAGTCTGATGGCAACAATCTGGCTGTTGACTCCATCAATCCAGTACAGGTTCCTCCCGAGCCAGTCCACAGCTACAGAATCAGCCCGCACACCTGTGGAAACAATGGTGTTGTGTATCTTTGGGTGGTATCCTTACTCATGTCATCAAGTTCCCATTCCTCTGCATCAGTATTAATATAGATGTAACAACAATAATGCATCAACCTAACGTGTGTTGCACCAACCTTTGATCAGAGTTCCTGTGGTTTTCTGGTCCAGTGAGGACCACCTGATGCCTTCAGTGTCCAGACTGACCCAGAAGACCCTCTGCTCCCTCCAGTCGTAGTCCAGAGAGAGGATGGCCTTCTTGGCAGAGGACGACAACACATCTAGGCTGCCACTGCGCAAACCAAACAAATAGAGGTCTGTCTGCACCGATGACAACAGGAGGGGTTCACCTGAGCAATGAGAAAAGGAAATAAAAGGTAATATTGATCTTTGGCCCTGGTGTGCCTGCTTATGATAGTTTAAAATGATCAACAGTAGGATGGTCTGAAAGAGTGAGGCATTCATAAACTACAGTGCTAAAATGTTAAATCATTTTGAGATTTACATTTAATTTATTGGATTATTGTTTTCAGACAGTTTAATATACTTAATTACTTGGCAAAAGATAAGACCAAAACCAGTGATGGTTGCACCCCATACAAAGCTAAATGCAGCAGCCTGGCTCAGTCCTGAAAGTGTACAGGACCTCAGTCACTACAAAAGAATGAGAAATAATCCAGCACATGAACAGTATCAATTTAGCATTTTGCATTTTTATATATTGCTACAAGATAAGTAAATTAGAATTACAGCATCACGATTGTGTGCCTTCATCAACCAGTCAAGTACGAGATTACATCTATGGCTGATCTTTTGGATATAAAAATGTTATTACTTTATACTTTTAGACATCTTTGTGAAATTCTGATTATCTACAGTACTATCCACATAAGCATATGACTAAGTTAGAGCTAAAATTTGTTTTAAAGACCACAGTGACCTCTGACCATTAAAATCTAATCTGCTCATCCCTGAGTGCAAGTGGATGTTGGCTCTTTATTTGAAAGAAAAAAAAAAAAAAGCCTCAAGGTGTTCAATTTATAATGCCAAGCTAAGCTAATCATCCATCTTTGGCTTCATATATAGTGAACAGACATCAGTGTGCTTTTGATTTCATTAAACTCTGAGCAAGTAAGTGAATTATTTGAAAAAAAAAGAACTTCTAAAAATGTTAAACTATTCTTATAGGTTGTAATATTTGTACCTCACTTTATTTTTGTTATGATTTCCCTCCAAAACATGTTTTTGATGACCTATTCAATATTTAATACGCAAAGGACTTTACCAGTGATCTTGCAGTGGTGTCCACCTGCCTCCATTATGTAGCCTGGGTGACAGTCACAATGGTATGTGCCAGGAGTGTTGATGCACAGCTGACTGCACACCCCTGGGCTCTCACACTCATCGATATCCACACAGGTCAGCCTGTCCTCCAGCAGCCTGAACCCTGTTGCACAGTGACAACGCTGCACAGCAAAGACTGAATGAGTCAGAGGAGATGCAACTTTTAAATGACATACTTGGAGTGTTTGTTTATCCAGAGTGGCAAACAGTCTGCTGCTACATTCACAGTTAAATTTCAAGCTGCATATCTTTACTTTTCCATTTTAAGCTGCTAATTTGCAGGAAATAAATAATTCTTTACTTTAAACACACATCCACACAGTTTGACACACAGAGTCCTCACCGTTCCCTGTGGCGTGCTGAAGCAGCTTTGTGAGCAATGGCTGCCATCTGCCTCTGCGCAGCTTATGTGGCAACTGCCTCCCTCATCTGAGCCGTCTGCACAGTTGGTAATGCCGTTGCAGACCAGGCCTGGATCCAGACACTCCTGGCTGCCACACTGGAACTGGTGAGGGAGGCATGTCAACGCCCCACCTGGTAACCACACACATTCACGTTTACTACAGATTTTACAGGTATCCAGTTAGACTTTGAAATAAAAGGACATGAGGGAATGAAGGGAAAAATTCATGTAATAAGAAGTTCACAGCTGAATTCAAGTCAGAGCTGTGGCAGTTTCTTTCAGGATAATGTCTTCATTTTTTTTAAAAAAAACCCCCACTCTTTCCTAACCACTCACATTCAGTCTCATCACTGCCGTCGTCACAGTCCTTCATGCCATCGCACCTCCAGGCTGTAGGGATACACTTTGTTTTCGATTTACACCACCACTGGAACTCCCCGCAGTTCAGTGGAGCCACAGGACAATCCTAAAGATGGACAAATGAATCATTTTGCTGTCAGCCAGCCAATCTCATACCTCACAATGTAAACTTTTGATTTGAGATTTGAGGCAACTACTGAAAGTCTGGTGGATCTTTTACACTGTTAAAGTACATGTCGCTAGACCACTATTTCACCAAGTATTGCCTAACTTAATTGCTCTTAAAGCAGCAAATAAAAACCCTGACAGCTCCATGAGTGACCTCTCACAGTCATGTGGTGGAGAGAAATGCAAGGGAATTTTCTTCAAAATCAAAGTATATTACAGTCATATTAACCCAAAATCTGGTTTCAGTTTTAAACAACAACTGTTGATTCTCTTGTTATTTCCACATTACACAAAACAAGTAAATGTGGTCCAAACCAGAAAATCCTATTTAAAAGTGGATACATCAAAAGTATTTTTGAACAATCAAGTTGCCCTTAACATTCACCTTCTCATCTGTGCCATCTTTACAGTCCTGATCTCCATCACAGATCCACTCCTGCACCAGACACTCCTTGCTCTGGGGGCAGCGGTGTTTGGTGGTGCAGGATGGTGCATTGGTGCAGCTCTCCTCATCCGAGCGGTCCCAGCAGTCCGGATGGCCATCGCAACGCATTGTGGTCGACACACACTGGCCATTGGTGCACTTAAACTCAGTGGCACTACAATCCTCATCCCCTATAGATCAAAAGAAATTAAAAATCACAAAAAGGTGTCTTATACAAGCAGAGCTGATTGATACAGAGATGACTTATTCCTGGTTCAGTGACAGCATACCACAGTTGGCTTCATCACTACCGTCCAGGCAGTCCCTCTCCCCGTCACAGAGGAAGCTGTGGGGAATGCAGCGGCTCTTGTCGTCACATTGGTGAGCGCAGCCCTCCATCTGCTTGGCACATCCCTGTTCATCTGAGCGGTCCTGACACTGAGAAACCCCGTCACACACCTGGCTCAACTCTATACACTTCTTCCCATGGGCACACTGGAACTGGTCTGCGGAGGACACAAGGACACAGTGCATGATCAGGATGCTGGAAGGACTGAGGTCATATTGGGCTTCAAATTGTTTAATGTGTCTCCAGCTTTTTTGGCTTAAACTGTCCTTAACAGTGTTTTGAACATGGCCTAAAGATCTTTAATGTAAGCTCATTTCAGTGTTAAACATGTACATTTTAGCCATTTTATGTATGTTTACTAGCTATGAATGATTTGCAATAGGACATACTTCCTTGATAGGACAGTGCAATTCCATGTCACTCCAGATCCACATGTTGACTGAATTCAGGCCAAGGAGATGTTTACAAATATTTTGTCTCGCGTAATGTCAGCACATGTGCAGTCAGATTTCAGACCTCCACATTTTGTACATTTAATATAAATGGAAGAAAGGTTTATAATTCTGATGTACTAAAATATCAAAAATCAAGAATGAATTCTACCACTAGAGGGCAGTCCATACTTGTAAACCATGTACATGCGATAACACCCACACAAAACAAGCAGCAGAATACCTGTTTCACATGCTAATGAGCATTCCTCCTCATCTGAACCATCTTTGCAGTCTGCTTCTCCGTCACAGACATGGTTGTAGAGGACACACTCTGCATTGTCCTTGCAGGGTTTAGAGCCAAAAGAACATTTGATCGAGGTTGATGAGCCAACAGAGGCAGCAGGCACAGATGCTGCACTGATCCCCTCTTTTTCATGTTCCTCTTCCTGGTTATCCTCTGATGCAAATGCCAAAAAAGTAAACTTTACTCATTCAGACTGCATGTTATGTAAGTGTAAAATATGGATGTTATCTCCTGTAAAAGATTCAAAATTTTAAAAACCCACCACAGTTGACCTCATCTGTGCCATCTAAGCAGTCCCTCTCTCCATCACAGAGGAACTTGGTGGGCAAGCAACGACTCTTGTTGTCACAGTGGTGAACACAGGCCTCAGTTTGCTTCGTACAATGCAACTCATCAGAACGGTCCTGACACTGGGCAACATTGTCACACACCTGCTCTTTGTCTATACACCTTTTTCCATGTGCACACTGAAACTGATCTGTATGGATGAGGGCAATTGACAAGAGACAAAAGTTCTAATTTTAGCTAAACAAAGATTTTTTTGCTTGCTTTTAAAGGTACCAGTGTTAAAATGGATGCCAAATAGAATACTGAAACAGACATGATGATAGACACTCTGTTGCCATTTTATTAGGTCAGTCTAACACAACAGTCCTGCAATAAATCTTAGCTTAAGGTTAGTGCTCAGTGTTTGTTGAAATAGCTGCTCCTGTTATTTAGTCTATCTTCAACAGTTTAAAGAGGATGAACTAAATAATAGTAACATCTGTCAGTATAATGCAATATTGCAACATCGCTACAAACTGCAGCCAAAAAATGAACCAGCAGCTCTCTAGTACAACTTAAAAAGCTGTGGTATCACACTGCATTGGTTTTGGTTTGGTTTCCCCATTCAATTGGCAAATAAATGCATTTTGCCATATTTTTTTTTTTTACATTATTTAATGTATTTAAGAGAGGATACTTAATTCTCTTTTTTTCCCCAGGCAGAAATTGGAATTTTTAAACACATTAAAGGAGATGCAAAACATTTGCAAAAAAACTTGTTACATTGCATTTGATCTGTCACAGTATACTGAGAGAGATTTTTCAGCCACTAAGGATGGAATTTTCAGAGATAGAGATAATTTGAAATTGTTCACAGAACTGTTCATCCATGATCCACTATGCCACTATGTCAAAACAAACCTCAGATAGTACTGGCAAGTAGGATTTGACTTGACCATGAAATATCTATGGACACATTTCAGTACCTTTGTTGCATTCCAACACACAGTCCTCTTCATCTGAGCCATCCTTGCAATCAGGCTCTCCATCACACACATGGTTGTATAGGACACACTCTGAGCCATCCTTGCACAGTTTAGAGCTCAGGCCACACTTCGAAGGACTGCTTCCAGCTGAAACAACTGTTTGGATCAAGTTATCAGAAAGGGTGGAAATGTTACCCATTGGTAAAGACAAACAATATAGCTGATAATGCACCCAACACTCTGTGTCTGAACTAAGTTGAATAAATTACAAAAAAGAATAATTACAAGTCTAATTGAGATATTTTTTGAATAAAGTGTAAAAAGCAGTTTTGGTACACTTTGCTTACCTTGCAAGGAGCCTGACAACTGCAATAAAACTACACAAAGAAATAAATGTCCACCCATTGCCACAGTTTAAAACAAAGTGAAGCAGCTGTAAAGTGCTAAAGTTTAGCATTTTATAAAGGTAGCAGGTGAGGCCAATACAACCTAATTGAACACCTGAGTGAGGGGAGGACCTACTGCACCTTGCCATACATATCATACAAAAAATGTATACCTTGATCATTCTTTATTTAATTACATTATGATGAGATGGGAGTTTAACTATTTATATTGGACCTCTGATTGTGATATATTTTGTTTTTAATTTACTGTCATCTGTCTTTTGGAATATAAATGAGTTAACGTTCTGTGTAAATGTTATTTGCATTTTTTTAGCCCCCAAACCTCCCTGAATGACAGATATAAACCCGTTTTGCAAAATTAACAATAATGATGTCCAGACAAAAAAAAAAGGCAACTGGCAGTATTTAGAGTACGTCTATTTATAATCCTCCAATCAGTATTTGAACAGGAGGGATTATGCGCTCCTACGTAGCCATCAGGTTTGTTTTGTTGTTCCGGTCTACCAAACCTAGCAAACTAGCTCCAGTAGCACTGGTAGCAACTTGAGAAGAGCCCACAAGCCTTGTTAAAATTAGCCCAGTACATATACAGTTCAGGCATTTTCATGTCAACAAAGTATTTCGAGGACTTAGCATTTCTTTTCTTCAAAAGCGGAGCTTTGGATTTTAAAACTGGGGTAACTATTAAAATCATTTCGACTGTTTATTCGACTTTGAAGTCTGTTGTTTTGTGTGAGAGATGTAACGTTAGGTCCGTTAGCCAGCGGGAGCCAGAGCTCAGTTTGGAAGAGTTCGTCCAAGATGCTAACTCATTTTGGTGCCGTCTTTATTTTAGTAAAAGTAACAAACATTCAGTGGCCATGTCAAAATTAAACATCACAACTTTGAGATTCATCAAGTGACATTTTTGAATTAGATTGGTTTTACCCTGGGCTTATAGCTCACGTTAGGTAGCAAAGAAGCGCGACTTGACTGTTGCGCATAGGAGGTTTTTTCGTGGATCACAACAAAAGGATTTTTTGATAACAAGCTGGCAGCTAGCTTGGTGGAGCTAACGTTAGCTGGCTTAGCTAGATGTGGACATCCCCGTGAATTGCCTACGATCTGCTTGCTTACGTGAACCATAATTTTTCGCTTTTCGTCGTTAGCTTTGACTGTGTCAACATTTTGCCGTGAAACACTCAGCAAGCTAATGCTAGTCAACTTATTGTTGTGATTTGAGTCAAGAAGGCCCCCCTACCAGGTAGCTAACAGCCGGCCTTCCCGAGCCAGATAGTGTTAGCACCGGGGGGTGGGTTTGACACAAAATGCTCTTCTTTTTCACATCTATTTAAAAATATTCACTGTTCAATTCATTGTGATCATTAGTGGCGGGTCGTGATTGCGTCTTTGCACGAAATGCGACAGTGTGGAGCACACACCGTGTTAACTTTATAACTTTGCTAGCCAGCTAGCAAGGATGTCGGGTAGTGTTTGTAGCAAGCTTACGTCAAGAGGACATCTCTACTTGTTCAACTCACCAAATTCCTAACCTCACAACAAGTGGCTGTTGTGTCACGTTAGCAATGCTCCTGTCAAAAAACCCTTAATATCATGTTCACTATTTAAATTTTCATTGAGTAATACAGGTCTTTTTACAGTTTTAAAAAGGCTAGAAATGGTTATTTTGCTGTGTCGTGTTTTGTTTGTAATGATGTCCTTTGTGTGTGACTCTCTCCCAAGGTGTCCATCTCTTTTGAGTATATCCAGCTAGCACTGGCTCCCACCCTGTGACTCACTGGTCATAGAGGGGCCCTGTCAGAGCAAGGGCCCAAACTGTAGCTCTAGGTCCCCTCTGTCTGTGTGTGTGTGAGAGCTTGTGTTGAGTCCTCTGGAGACTCCCAGCTTGTCCAGCTAAGATGTCCTCCATCTTGCCGTTCACCCCTCCTGTGGTGAAGAGGCTGTTGGGCTGGAAGAAGTCAACCAGCGGCCCGGGCGGAGCGGGTGGTGGAGAACAGAACGGGCAAGAGGAGAAGTGGTGTGAGAAGGCTGTGAAGAGCTTAGTGAAGAAGTTGAAGAAGAGAGGTCAGCTAGATGAGCTGGAGAAAGCTATCACCACACAGAACTGCAACACCAAGTGTGTCACCATCCCCAGGTATACTGCCCTACTATATTATTGCAGTTTGAACTAGGGTCTGAAAAAAGGCTGCTGCTGTCACACATGTTCCATTACACATGTACACAGGTGCACTTTGTTAAGACCTCTGCGTATTGTAAAACCATGAAACCATTCAACAGTTTTTACAGAGCATGTACAACTGAAGTCAAAATGTTTGCTAAAGGATATGATCAGGGATGCACCATATTAAAAAAAGCATAAACTGCTCATAGAAAATGAGCTGAAAAACAATCAAATCATTGTTTGTTTACAAATGTAGTTAGAGTTAGACAGTTTGTGTGATTCTGAGTGGGGGAGAAACATAGAAAGTGTCAGAGAAGATGTTCTCTTTATCAGCCAGCCAGCCTTGATGGCCCAGACTCATGTTCAGTGGGAACACTGTGTTAACAGATTTCCTCCTCACTGATGTGCCGCCAAGTACCACGTCAGATGTTTGTATGACTATAGATAGCGAGCTGGCTGTTATCGCCTGAGAATTGTTCTCGGCTGCACTGTTATGTTTGCAGAGATTCAGGGCCTGGCTTGATGTGATTTCAATAATTTCTTGTAGAGGACTGAACTTGAAGTGGGTATCAACATGAGAGAGGATTGGTTAAGATCACAAAATAATGCTAGATTGGGGCACTGCCACCAGCCATACTTTATTGGCACATTTTGATTGTGATTGGGTAGCTTTCTACCCTGCTTCCCACTTAGCAGGTACCCATTCACCACTAGACTGATTCTTCTGGAAGCACCTAGTTTTCTTGTGGTTAAAAATAGCTGTAAAATGTCAGTATCTACAAGCTGCTATGGCTGGTGGACAGAAATTGGTTTCCAGCCCTGTCTTAATCAAAACATCTGCAATTTCAAATGATAAATTCAGATCCCACTAAGGTAATTACGTTTAGTACATGTTGTTGTGTAATTATAGCATTTAACATGTAGAATTTCTTATTGTCCTGTTATTCAGAAGCAACTTATCTCATTTGTCATCATCCCAAGTTTTTTATATCGGAGATTTTTTTTGCCATTTTCTTGTGAATGTTTTGAGAATGTCTGAAAATGGATTTTTTTCTCCCCAAGGTTGCCTCCTCTATTCTTCCCCCTCTTTTGTGCCATTGTGTGTCTTCAGTGTTTGTTTGAATGTCTCCAGATAAGTTCTGAGTTATTTTCAGTGTTTGGTACAATGCCACACTGTTAAAGAATGCTCTTTGTCTCACTCATTGTGTGTTTGTAGATTCCACATTATGTTTTTTTCTGCAATTCTGTCAAAAAGGCTTCTCTTATTTGAAGTTCCCATCTTTCTTTTCCACAGCTGAAAATGAATTTGATGTCTTTATTTTTCCATAAGACTCCAATAAAAGAGGCCTTTTAATATCATATTATCCATACTGATATTTCTGAACAAGCCATGTCCCATATTCATCATTTGTTTTTTGTTTTTGTTTTGTTGTTTTCTCTGTGCACAGCAATTGCTCTGAAATATGGGGACTGAGTACACCAAATACGATAGAACAGTGGGATACATCAGGCCTATACAACTACCCAGACCAAACCAGGTGACTATCCTCAACTATTGTATGGTGTTGCACACAACTTTGATGTGGGAGAGTTGTCATAATGTTGGAGGTGACAGAAATTGAGGACATCTTTGTTTCTCTTTCTTGTCACCATTTAATCCTATCCATCTCCATTTTCCCTCCCCTACCCGGCCATATTGTGTGTCACCACCTCTTTCCTGTGTTTCTTTCACTCATCTCACCACCACCTCCTTTTGCTGTTTAATCAGATCACTGGATGGCCGCCTGCAGGTCTCCCACAGGAAGGGGCTTCCCCATGTTATCTACTGCCGCTTGTGGCGATGGCCGGACCTTCACAGCCACCATGAGCTTCGCGCCATAGAGGCCTGTGAGAATGCCTTCCATCTAAAAAAGGATGAAGTCTGCATCAACCCCTACCACTACCAGAGGGTGGAGACCCCAGGTGAGAGTCTGTTCAGTGAACATTTGTTACCTGTGAAATACGCATCACTCTGAACCTCTGTGTCTGTAGCATGATTGTTGCATGATTGTTAAAATCTGCTCACTTTCAGAGCTCAACTGAATGAAAGGCAGCAAGATTTTAAGCACAGTTGTCATTTATGTAAAATTAAGTTTCTTGTGAACTAAGTGTTAGTTTGGCCTTAGAGATCTGAAAATGTTCCACTTTGTGATGCGTGCCTTTTAAAATGATGAGACTTCCTCCTTTTCCTTGCCCTAATGGAATTATTCAGCATTTTGAGAAATATAGTCATTTGCTTTCTGTCTTCTTTCTTTTTCACATCTGTATGGAATGAAACTCAGACTAAAAAGAAAGTCTTGGAAGTTTGGAAAATATTCATATTAAAAAGTTATATTTGAAAGGTTATGAAGGTTGAAAATATGCTTTATTATTTTAATTTGAGTGTACCACTTCTGTCAGACACTGTTGCTTTCCAGCATTATCTAGTGTTTCTTCTTTACAATCACTCATTAAACATTTTTTTTTTAAATATTTGAAATAAAACAATCCAGTCCTCATATCCTTTATTCTCCTAATATTAGAATTTGCATAAAATATCATGATCTTAACACACAAAGTTGATATAAACTTAGTAGTAAAAGTATCACTGACAACAACGACGACTGCTGTAGTTATAAAGATGTAGATGTGCTGATAAAGACTTCAAGTCTGTATATTTTAGTTTATGTACCTTTTTAAAAGTGCTTTAAAAATACTCGAAATGCTTTAAAAATAAAATGAAAACATGTTTAGGTCTGTCCCCCTTTAGTTAAAACATTCTGCGTCAGGTGACAAGTAGTAAAAGAAAAGTGTTTTGACGGACGTTTTAGCTCACAGCTCTTGTGAGCTTTGGTCAGGAACTTCACTTTGGTAAAGGTGTAGGAACCAGGTCATAAACATGTTCTGTTGTTTAGTGCATATAAAACATGTAAATCTGTGGGTTTTCAGAGGGTTATGTGCCTGACTGTTTTTGGCTGGGGACATTGACTGCTTGTGGCACAGTGATGACTTGTGGTCATCTTCAGGTTGCTAGGCAACCAATGGATACTCTGTCTTAGAAATTTCATGGGATTTTTGTGCTGATTAAACAAACTGAATTTAAAGCTGAATTAGCAGCTTTGGAGATGCTAGTAGGCAGGCATTTTTTACATTTGTGCAGAGCAAGGCTTGCTGTTTCCCACAGCTTCTGGTTTTAATGCAAACCGACTGCTGGTGTAAAGCTGTTTCCCACCAGTGTGATGTGAAAATGCAGAACAGTATTACAGAAAATCTGCATGCAAAATTTTCCACAAGTCAACTTTTCACACAGGGTCTGGTGAGAATTTTACAAAAAATTCATTTTCATCCCAAAGGTTTCTCTACTGCTGCTTTACTTTAGCAGCTAGGAATAAAAGGATGTATCAAAATTTACTGTACCATAAACTTGCCAGTTGAGCTAAAAATAACACATCAATCAACTTTTGTTCATTTATTTAGCAGTGTGATCCCTTTAACAAACCATAGAACAAAATTAGGTGTTTGAAAAAAACTGTATGAATGGCAATTGGTTTGTGGGAACGTAAATAAGTACACACTATTATTAGATTTGGTCTTAAGCATATTTACGTTCCACGAATTGAACAAAAACTTGTGCTTGGTGTAAAAGTGCTTTTATGCTTTAGACAGTTTTAACAGGTGTAAGAGTGGTGTTCATCTACACATTTAACGCTTGGTAAAAAACAAATGAGTGTATTTTCCTAAATAATGAACATGTCTATTAAGAGTTTCATCTACAAACAGTATTGAAATCTGGAATAAAATCTGCCTCTCCGTGCCTTAACAAGTAATTATCAGTTTTAATATTTCAGTAAGAGTTTCAGTGAGGAGTTACAGTTTTATCATAGTCCTTCTGCTGTTGCAGGACATTTACACAATGATAAATTTGTGCCAAAGCTGTTGTTTAGTGTTGCAACAAAACTGTCAGACACAACAGACAATAATTTTGGATAAGCATATGACTGATGGGAGTCTAACCCATCTGCTCTGACACTTTCACCCAACCCTGTAGTGCTGCCTCCTGTTCTTGTGCCAAGACACTCAGATATCCTGCCAGAGCTGCCACCTCTGGATGACTACACTCATTCCATACCCGAGAACACAAACTTTCCTGCGGGAATCGAACCTCCGAACAACTATATACCAGGTGAGTTTATTTCTGCACAGGATGTTCACGATTTTTGGACAAAATTCTCTCAAGAGTTACATAAAAGCTCAATAAATTCTGAAATCTGGTTTATGATAAGTTTTTGGTTAATCAGAGGAGAAATTGCTTTTTTAAATTATTTCTATTTTTTTTTTATCTTAATTTCCTCTTTATTTTACTTGCATAATACTTTGTGGAAGATTTAATATTTGTTTTCTTCCTTTCAGTAATT
>JAPZDY010000022.1:4558078-4597140 GCA_029783645.1 Ctenochaetus hawaiiensis
CTGTTCTTATACGCTGTTGAAAACAAATGTTCTCAATAACGACAGGCTTCCAAGTTTCGTGTATCTTTACATTAAACATTCGATCAAAGCGCTGACTCGGAGGACAGGTTGCTTATACACAGCAACTACAAATAAGTGCGAAGTTGTTTACACCGTCTTCAACTGCAGGTGAGTCGGAACGGTTCGCCTACATTCAAGTTTTGAGGAGGAAGTTTTTTCAATATGGGTTTTATTTGTCTCAATTAGGCTGAGGACTGCCGTGCTGAGGAGGTTCTGCAGTGCTGCTGGTTATGGTTGGGATTATCCAGACACAGAATACAGAGACATCCCACTGTGTTTCCCAGAGTTTCTCTGTCACAGGCTACTGCTCATGGTGCTGACTGATGAAAATTTCATGCTCAGCCCAGCAGGTCTGACAGAAGACACATGAACTTTTTTTTCATCCGATGATTTTACTAGTGTTTCCCAGATATCTTATGCAAATTGATTGTGGATTACTTTTGCAGGTCTGGTTCGTGTGTGTCAGAGTTTGAAAACCCTTGAGCCAATTGATGAACTGAAAAAGGGTCCGTTCATGCTGCAGGTTCGAGTTCTGGAGTACCAGCAAGTCGAAGCAGGTGTGGAGGTGAACATCTGTCTCTCTGCCACTTCTCGAACAGGAAGTCAAGTGTGGGAGAGCATCCTGACACTAATGTCCAAAAACAAGCTCCACGATCCCAGCAGATGCGTACAAAGACATGAAAATGAGAGTGAGCAACAATCTAGAGATTTCTACCTTTTCTTTTTATCAGCCTTTTTAAACCAGGGGGATAAGTGAATGAGGCAAAATAGCATATAATGTCTAGCTGTAACACACTTAGCTGAGATATTAGGATCTCTCAATTGGTGCAGACTCAGTCTCTCTCTAGTCATGATTCCTTGTTCTCACAGGCCAGCCAGATGAACCTGTGCCAGACAGTGTAAAACAGGTGGAGCTCAAAGTTCCCAGGAGTATCGACCTGGGGTTTGTATGGTGCTCCGCTAACTTCTCCCCCATTCAACTCCTCTCTTCAATGACCAGGCTCTTTGGCTATAGAACACAGACTTCCCCAAGTCTCTGGATGCTGTCTGTTTGCTTGGCTGAAATAGAAAAGCACAAAGGTAATAAATTTTCTGAACAGACAAATTGGGTGGAGTATTTTCAGCAGTCAGACCTTCTTGTTTCTCTTTTGTTGTTAGGGGTTGAAGTCATCACAGCTCCTGTCAACATCACTGCCCAGTTTAAGGAGCCTCTGTTGGTGCCAGGAAGAGTGACCATAAAATTTTGGGAGACGACCAGAAACGAGGGTCAGTGTCCTGCTAAAGTCCTCAGCTTCCACATGCAGCAACATGGAAGCAACATTTCCCACTTGATGGGATTTATTTCTAAGTCTTGATTTACACAAAAGTTTGTGAACCAGCTGCAACAGCACAGAGCTGTATGTGTGTTTGTCGGTGTATAAATTATAAAATGTGCCCTGGAGATATCTATGGAGACTCCTATGGTAGCAGAAACTATCACAGAAGCGGCTTTGGAATATTTTGCCAGGTGTTTATATGTGAAAGATTTGTTCAGCAGTCACAATACAGCAGTTCAATATACTCACAAAACTACACAACTATGTAGTTGAGATCAAAATGAAGGTTGAGACTGAAGATGGATGTGGTCTCCCCTTACCTCACCTGACCCTCTTTCATTTTGTTTCATGTATTTTCAGTCTTTTCCTTCAATCCTTAGACCTTGGGTAAAAAACACAGACCAGCCTGTGATAAGCCACATCAGCTGCAACACCAAAGACAATCAAGTAATCCACAATCCGCTCTCAATGACAAATATTTTCTTAAATGTTATTATTGATATTTTATTGTTAAATATGTTCCAAAAGATCTTCAAATAAGGTCTGTGTGTTGCCATTTAAAATATATTTTCATAAGGACATGATCTAATTAATGCATCTGCCTCTTGGCCACTTGTGTTCTGTTTCGTTTTGTTTTGTTTTGGATTCTTGATAAATGTATTATAAGCTTCACTGATCATAACCTTTTTACTACCTATTCTAGGAGTTTTTAGACTTTTTTTTTAAACCGCAGTGTAAAAAAAAACTCCACTGTAAAGACAAAATCCAAAAATCCCAAAAGTGGGAAAGAATCTGTCTGATGTTAAAAAATTTAGCTCTAAAAACACCTACGCATGGCCTGGGCTGACACAGTTACACCATGTAACTCCCTGTAAAGCCACCACTTATTAATATTAACATTTCTGCTTGTGTTTATATTGAAAAATTGAGTTTCAAGTTGCTTATTCAGGAGCTTGGCTGTCTTCTTCCTGCTTTTAGTCTTTATGCTAAGCTAAGCTAATTGCCTACTGCAGGCTATTGCACTATATTTACCATACAGGCATGAGGTGGAATTGACTCAGCAAGAAAGCAAAGAAGTGTACTTGCGATTAGTTGGACTGTTCCTCAAATAATGGTTTCAGTCCAATCAAATGTATCAGTTAATATAACCACAGTCATTTTACTGACCTTGTGTTCTTGTCTGGTTCTTGTCAGGTATTCTTTTAAAACTAAACTGATCACTTCTCTATCTGTTCCAATCCCTACCTATAGAGGTCCCCCAAAGCCAGTTTAGAAGTTGGGACAGAATGATATCCAGATTTGTCTGGGGGGCAAAGGACCTAGAGTCAGATATAGGACTCTCCAGCTACCCAAAGAAAGAGGTGGTATGTGTCTTTCAAAATTGATGGAGTTCTACCATGCTGCTAAACTGAGACCCATATACTGTTGGTGTAAGTCAGAATTTAGAGCAAACTGGAAAGATATAGAAAAAGAAGTAAACCTAATTCCAATCCAGAATTTGGTGGGAGATAAGAAACTATACAAGGAACTTAAAATAATATGGATCCTGTAAAGGTATACACATTAGATTTGTGGTTTAAGGTATTGAAAATGTATAAGATCCAGAATGATGCAAATATATTAAAATGGACACCTTACGATAGAAATTTCAAACCTGCAAATAATGATCAAGGATTCAAGCAATGGGCAGCAAAAGGAATAACAGCTTGGTGTTTTATGGTAAAAGAAGGGGAGCTGGAGAGTTTTGAAAATCTGAGAGGAAAATATGTATTGGGAATACATGAAATTTTTAGATATCTTCAACTAAGGAACTATTTCAGAAAGGAAATTGAGGCAGGTTCTTCCAAGGAGGTCATCCAGGTTATAACTAAAGCATATCAGGAGAGTAGTATTAGAATAATTTCAGCTTCATATCAAGGATTGATCACTAACGACAAACATTCAACTAAGTATATAAAAGTGAAATGGGAAAAAGAACTTAATGTTAAAATTTCAGACGAAGATTGGCTTGATATGTGGAGGACACATCATTCATCCACCAATTCACGAATTTGAAGAGAATTCTCTTGGAAGAATCTGGTCTGTTTCTTCATTACATCGAAAATGAAAAGTAAGCAGTTGCACACCCATCAGAAAAGTTGGCGTGAGAGAGTGTGGGTCCTTTGATGTGGACCATTCACATGTTTTTTGGAAATGTCAGAAAATTACTGTATATTGGGAAATGATAAGTAAGGAGCTACAGCGAATACTTGGATATGAGGTTCCTTAAAGTTGTGTGGTGCTTTATTTATGTAAATTCACTGAAGAAAATTTCACTGCTAGTGATAGTTATTTAACCAAAATTCTGCTAGTAGCAAGTAAGAAGGCTATCACAAGGAACTGGGGTCAGGTATAGCCACCAACAAAAAACCAATGGCTGACAATTGTGGAGGAAATATTTTTAATGGAAAAATTGACACACAAACTGAGACTGCAGGAAGCATAACTGGACAGAAAATGGAAAAAATGACCATGTACAAGGCTCAAGATGACAACACTGGACTGGAATAATAATTAAGAGAGGTATTAACCTCCAAGGCTGTAATTATATGAAGGCACTTCCCAAGCAGCTTCTGTTCTGTTTCTGTTACTGTTTGTTTGTGGTTTGTCACTTTGCTGTTTTGACTGTCATGTCACTGTTGTAAACAAAATACCAATAAAGATTTAAATAAAAAAAAAAAAAACTAAACTGATCAGAACAGCTGAGAAAGAAATTTAATTTAAAGAATTCAAATAAGTTTAATCTGCAGGGCTTTGTGCAGTAGGTTTCATAGATCCATAGAACATGAGCACTTTGTCAGATGCCATGTCTCTTGGTTGACTCTACTAGGCTAATGCAGACATCATCCCTGCAGGGAATAAAGACTTTTTAATATTTGATCCTCCAGATATTCCAGTTTGCAGCTTTCATGTATGTGAAGGTCTGTCCTCCTGTATTATTTATTTGAACACATTAAGTGTATGGAACAGAAAGAAGGGACTTTTCATGCATCTGTGCCCACTGCATTTGCCCGCAACATTTCATATAAGAATAAGGTTCATACCATTGACTTTTCATGTAAAAGGGGGTATAAGACTGGAGGTAAAACCAACCATTTTCTGAGATGATTTGATGAGAATATGGACTGTTTTTTAATATTCATAAGAAATGATTGAAGGTCAGATGTTACACTGGTTCAATACCTTAACTTTGAAATTAAATTAAAAAATCAGCACTGAAATTTTTAACATCAGAATAAAGAAACAGAAACAAACAAATCTTTGGAAATACACATGAGCTTTTTTGTCTAGAGTTACCCAAGATAAGAGAGGAGATCAATACTGTCATCTAACTCTCTGCACGTAAGCATCGTAGTTTTTTTCCAAACACTGTCACTATTTTTGAAATAAATTAAAGCAGTTGGGTTTTTTTAGGTACTGCAAGCATTATCAGTTTTTCTGTACTCTCTGTCTTTAGTCTCTCAGTATCTTTTGTTTGAAAAAATGGATTTCTTAATTTGCTACCTTGTTTTATTAAATTTCAATCTTGTTCAGTGAGATCAGAGAACAGAACCAAAAGTAAACATCTTATTTTCTGCTCAGTAAAAACTGATTGTTTGCAGGTGTAAATATGTGCCACTGTGTGAATGAATACAAAAAGCTAACGCCCAGATCACAAAAACAAGCTGCATCGTCACTATGATGCGATCAGTGGAGCATGCAGTGACTCCCTCCCTGCACACACTGAGAGCAGTTGTAGTTTGTAAGACGAGGGGAGGGCATGTGTGAAAAGTCTGTTTATAGACGGAGGAGAAATCAGTTTCAGCAGCTGTGCTACAGATCAGAGGGACACACACTGGGTCATCCCTCCTCTGCCATGTGATTTTCATTAGAGCAACTTGGGGAACTGTTCAACTGCAGCTGGCTGAAGGTAACAGCATTTTCAAATATTTGACTTTATGTGTTTTTTGTTTTAGTTATTTCTGTGTGTATGATCCTGTAGATACAGTTGTTATGTAACTTTTGTTATTGATATATAGCCATAGTCCTGTTTGTGCAAGGTGCTGGATTAGTTGTGTAACTCCTGTGCAGTGCTGCTGTAGGCTAACATCCTGAGGGAACAATGTCCTAGAAATTTTTTGTGTCTCTATAAAAAGAAGCTGTAAATTAAATGCTTAAAGTCATAGTTGTTGGCTATTGTGTTGGAGAGATATACTGTTTTTTATATGATGTTTTATATAAGTTTTATATGTTCGTGTCAATTTTTTTCTTTGTCTATCCCATCTAAGTTCCTTCTGCCTTTGTCGACCTCCATGTAGTCACTGCTGTGACAAAAGCAGCCACCAGCAAAGTACGCTGAAGTGGAAATGTAGTGAATTCTTAAAATCAAACCTATTTTTTTAATCTATTGTTGCCCCAGCACCACAGGCAGTTGTAATGGAGCACTTTGACGCCCCCTTGAACATGTAGCTACATTGCTGTTATTATTCATTTATAGAGTCCCGATTCTGTCATGCATATGAGTCAGTCAAGTGTAAGAGGGTCAGTCTGTAAAGCTTCTATGAGGAGTGCATTGTATTTGGCAAGTTGACACCCAACGTGGGCATCCTCCTCTCAAAAAGGTCTTTCAGCCTTGTATTTAGTGAAAATAACTCACAGGTCTGGATTTCATTGGTCTGTAGGGTATGCTCTTTTTTAAATTCTGTAGCTCAAAGCAAACTTAAAGCATGACCTTTTTAGAAATACAACATTCTGTCATGTAGCTTTGGCTGATAATAGATTTCCACAATAGATACCTTTTTAAAATACCTTATATTGTGCCTAAATAGTGATCTGAAGTCACTTTGAGTGATGCATTCATCACTTTGAAGAAGGGGAGGTGTGTGTGTGTATGTGTTTTAGAGAGATGAAACACATACACACACACTCACTCACACAGAGCACTTTAGAGGAGTTCATCTTTCTCCTTCAAAGAGCGGATCCTCAGGGAATTTAAGTTATTTTTTGCTTCTTTTAAAAGTACTTCATTTATTTATTCAGAGAGGCCGATACTAAATGACAGCTTGTTCTCTTTTATTGTTGTTCATAAAACAACTCCACTGCACTTACTTTTACCTGCCCCAGTTGCTGTGTTTGTGAAAGATGGGAATAATATCTGTACTGCACAATAGCACCATGTGCTTTAGAGTCAAGTAATCAAAATAAAATTCTCTGACAGTTTATGTTATTTTTAACCGTGCACAAAGGAAAAACCTGAATTAATTAGTGCGAAATTATAACAAATGTAAATGCTGTCCTACAGGACCCAATACATAATTTGATGAGTTAAAATATGATGTGAATCAGTTGTTATAACCTTCACATTCACTAAAACTCAACTCAGCTGAACTTGTTTGGGAGATTATGGAGCAATATGTCATCATTAGGATGAAAAATGAAGGAATACTTTTTGGATAAATTGTGTCAATCCCTCCACTGAGTTCCGGTGAGAACAATGTCAAGAAGCTTTGAAACCATTCTAGAGGTTCAAAATGGCTGGACATTTAACTTAGAGACATAGTAATGTGTATGGTTGTGATAAGCTTCAATTTATCACCTGTCCTGTTATGGTAAAATAGAGACAACTAGCGGGTTGATTACTGGGAAATTTAGTACCCACTTGCAGTTCTCTTTAGGACAAATTGCCATAATATTTGTGATACCATAACTTTTTCTAGTGCTATCAACTTATACATCTTCATTCAAAACTTGAGCAAGCTGGTAAACAGATCTTAAGTGATCTTTTTCGTTATTATTGCATTTCAAGAATATGAATTAACTTTTACTATTCTGTATCATCTCAGTGCAGCAAGGGAAAATACATGAAGAAGCAAAGTAAGGGAAACAATCCCTGCATTACCCTCTCTTCCCCAACAGAGGGCAGCAGTGTGCAGGTGTACCATGACTACCAGAAAGTGGCTTTCAAGATGTATCCTGGAAATGGTCATGCTACAGAAAATGGTACCAGGAGAGACAAGGTCACCAGCCAAGATGGTACAAGCAAGCTATCGCCTGTTCCAGACATCATCCCATGCAGCCAGGACCAGAGAAACAGCATGAAAGAAGAGGGTGTCAAGAGGAACTCCTCGTGGATGATGGATTCGAGCAGCCAGGCTTATTCAGGGCCAGAGGATAACTCCACAGACCCACATGAGAGCCTGACAGAGACTTCAACTCTGACCTTTGTGGATGCCCACATCATGGAGGAGTCTGCAGAGAACCACAGCCTCCACGGGGTGGGAATGGTTTATCTTAAAGAGTTTGTACTGATAGATGATGATGATGACGGAGACATGTCGCTAAGGGAGAAAACAGTGATAGACTTGTCTGTTATGGATGGAAAAGCTGCTGACCTGGTGCGTGGGAGGCTGCTGTCCACCTCCAGTGGCTCAGTGTCAGAGTACAGGGAGGAATTAGCGGCTCCGGAGGCGCCCCCGGCTGATGAAGTTGAGACTGAGCATGAAAAGAAACGCTGCTGTTACTGCACTATTCTATGACTAAGCAAGATAGGATAGATCGTACTAGTTTGTGCGTCTGAGATCAGAACTGTGAGGCTGTCCCGAACAACTCTTATGTTCCGATCACTCTGGCAAAATACTGAGCCTGAATACTGTCTGTGTTCCTGATGATGTCCAGAGCTCATTTATAGGTATGGTAATATGCAGGAGTGTAATATACCAACATTTCTGTCTGGCACTGATTTTATAGAGCCATCAGTGGACAATAAAAACTTTTAACCTTCAAAACTATTTTTGTTTGTCTCAGATGTCAGCCACTTATGTGATTTTGTAAGACTCAGTTATTTATGTAATAATGAAATGTTTGTATGCTGAGAGGTGTGAAGCTTTGTTTGATTTGCATTTAGAGAATTTAATCTTGTATGTGACGCAATCCTTTTAAATTTTTCAAATATGTCTCTGAAGTCTATTATAAAATTTTGATACTAAAAAGTGCATGTTCCCAAAATATTTGATATGAATGACAGGCTTTGATGCTACATGAAAAGAGAGATTAAGAGCTGAAAATAAATAAGGATATCATTAGTTTTTTTTCTGTCATAGCTGTCTCTATGTGCACACTTTGTTTGGCCACGGAACTTGAGAGATAACACCAACCACAGCTCTTCTGCAAATATAGAACAATGATAGGAAAAAACTGTGGTTGCATCTTAACTGCATATATATATACACACATAGCATGGGGGAGGCATAACATGATGTCACAGTGCAGCAAGGTGCAAAGAAGCAAACTGTAGCAATGTGCCAAAGCTGCAAAGAACACTTCTTTCTGGTAAGCAGTGACTTATTAAAATATTTAAAAAATAAGCTTTGCAAGTGTTTTATGGAAAGGAGAATGTATTCAACAGTGAGGAACACCAATGTTAGTCAAACTTTTCTTCACACTTAACTCCACAGGACACCTTTACATCCATGTGTTTCATCTTCATTAGTAAACCCCATATCTAAATCTGTGTAAAGCCTGACATCTAGTGGTGAAAGTGGGACTAAACTGCCCATCTGCCTTGTGATTCAGCTGTGCTCTTGTAAAGTGATGTAGCTAAACACTATTGCACTGTCTGCTTATGTTTTATATTTTAGGTACTGCTGATTTGTCAAAAATGTGTGTTTTCATGATGGGTTGACTTTTCAACAGAACCCACATAGGTTTGTACTCTATCAGCGAGCTTTACTGTCAATTTCCACTTGATTGTCATGTTCTATAAATGGTAATTTCCTCAAAATCTATGTTTCAGACCAGAACAAAGAAAATCCAGTAGAAAAGAAATTAACAACCGGAAAACCTTTCTACGAATCAAAGATCTCTTAGACATTTTCTCTTAGACAGCTCTGTACAGCCATATTAATGAATAATTGTGATTTAAATTTGCACTGTATTATGTCTAATGTCTAGTCAGATTTGGACACACAAAGGCATTGTATTTTGTCTGCTAAGGGAAAAACTGGGCTTAATCAGTCCAATCCGGCAGGTCTTGGTGTGAGGCAGTAGCTTATTGGTGTGAGTGACATGGAGCTCCCACGAAGGACCCTGCTGGGTAGAAAGATAGCAGTTCACCACACTTATCACCCTCTCCCACAGCACACCAGCTGACACCCCCTCAGCAGCCACGATAGATCCTGTGGTAGGAGGGATTTTATTTTCACCAACATAAAAAGAAATTACACATTTTTGGATTATAATAAAAGGTGTTAATTGATCGATTTATTGGATTTGTATTTATATCAAATACATTAGACAAAAGGTAAGCTGCACCTCAATATTTATAAGGCAGCCATGTCATCCATGAATATGAACATGTACTTGCTGTAGTTTCTAAGTCATCTGGTCATAGACAACTACCTAGCTGTCATTGTTTTTATATACAGTAATATGTGGTTAATGTGCTTCTAATAGATACAGTTATATTTTACCAAATGCCACAATTGCTGTCAGACGGAGTCCAGAAGGCTCGTTAGGCCAAAAATAGCCGTTATCAGCCACAACAGCGTGAGTGTGCCAGAGTGAGCACCAAGCATATCATGAACACATGTGAGGCGTAACTGAATGTGGTGACAGATGAAGCCGCAAAGCCACCAGCTGAAAGAGAAACCATTGAGAAAAGAAGCTATTTCTCAGAGTGACCTCAACCCACCCACTCACCACGTCTTCTCAATCCTGGTTATCAAACACGCTCAGCGTCAACATGGTCCACAAGAAGGAAGTCAAAAATGAAAAAAGAAGATGGGTCTAAGGAAGTTAAGTGCCCAATGAAGAGCTCGACAGACTGTCAGAGAGGATGGATGAGAGGAACAGAACAATGATCCTGGTTTTTCTGTTTTGTGTCATTGCTGGTGAGAATAACTGTAATAATAATGAATAGAAACAATACTGAGTTTTCTGTCTTGTCACATTTGTGATTATTACATAAAATTGAGTTTTTATTTATCTATGTATCACTGATAATTAGAGAAGAGGTGAAAACTCTTTGAAGATACTGACTGATGGATGTTCTTACTCTCTCTCAGATACTTTCGCAGAAGACCACACTCTGGATGTGTGTGCCACCTGCCATGTTGACGCCACATGTGAGGAAAAGCCAGACGGCTCTGGCAAAATATGCAACTGCAAGTATGGCTTCGCTGGAAACGGGAGAACCTACTGTCAAGGTAGGCAAATATTTATTTTAACAAAGGTAAATTAGGTCTTTTCATCTCAACCTCTAACTTTCTTCAAAAGAGTCAAAAAATGAATTAAAAGTTTGTTTATAAAATGATATCATTTGTTAGCCTACTGGCACAAAGATTGATATTACTTAAGTGGAAACAAAAAACACCCCCAACTCTTTCAGATCTTTTGAAAGATGTTATGAAACATATGGAGCTCGAGAAAATAAGATTTTTACTGAAAAATCAAGAAAACAAATTCTATAGGATTATTCTACAGGAGCCTGGTGGCAAGATTCAGAATTACTGCCCCCCACCATATTTTTTATCTGTATTTATTTATTTATGTACTTATTTTATTTTACTTAAATTAATTGATTAATTTATCTTATTTATTTATTTTTTTACTATTACTCTTATCCCCTGTCTTTTGCCCTGTAGTGTAAGGCAATGGGGTACATATGTGTGAATGTAACATATATTTTTGTATACTTTAATCAAGATATCCAACTTACATTTGGGGGAAGTGTAATGTGCAGTGTAAGTATATACTTATAGAACAAACTATTTTTGCATTATCTGTTGAATGTGTTCTTAAAGTGTGAAAATTCAGTAAAGAGAGTTGAAAAAAAAGAAATGAATCAAATCAGTTTGTTTAATGTAAAAGCTGTTGCTTGTGCAGAGAATTATCACACAGCACTGCTGTTTCTCTCTGAGCATTTTAGCATCTTTCAGCTCATTGTTTTGATTTTACCTCACTCACCACAGAAAAGGTTCGTGACTATCTACTGTAGTGAACATTAGCAATGTAATTTCCTTAGAAGTTGGTGTTAAGCAGATCAGGTAACTAAAAGGCAACTTGTAAACTGTCGGGTAAAAACAATCACAACAAACACAACTCCCCATGAATGTTCATAGTGCTTCATGTTCTTGATGTGTACATACAACGCTTTCACCTCAAGAGGTTAAAACATGAATAACAGTGTTCTGCCATGCCAGCAGCTCTGTGAGGCTGCTTTCAAGCTAATGTTAAGGAGGTATTGCCATGCCATGTTTTAGTTTAACCTGATAGAATGCAAACATTTATTGATTAGCAGTAAAATAAAGCTAAGCTGAAATGATTGGAATTTCATTTGTTAATCTGAACACAAATTATTTGCACATATTAAAATTTTGACCTGAGAACAGCACTGGATAAGAAGTCATGGTATCCATTTAATCACTGGGACTCTTGTGGACAATTAATGAATTAATATAATGTTAAGATTCAGGAATTAATAAGTAATAATTTCCTTCTTTTATGTGATTATATCTCCTTTTTTTCAGACAAGGATGAGTGTGCGATAGGAGCCAGTAAGATCTGTGGGCAGCACACCACCTGCCACAACACATTTGGCAGCTACTACTGTACCTGTCTGGCTGGTTACAATCCCTCTAACAACATGTCTGTCTTCATCCCAAATGACGGAACCCACTGCCAGGGTGAGTTTGAGCTGGACCTGGAGCTTTTTCACAGGGCTGTTAAAGGTGTCCAACTACAGAGGAGAGAGAGATTGAAAAAATGCAGACTGAAAATGAGAAGTGATAAAAATAAATGAAATAGTCATACAATGGGTTATGGAAAGTTTTATACTATGTGTTATGTATAATACTATGTACATAGATGCACCTTCAGAGATGTAATAAAATCTTTCAAACCTATAATTTTATGCAAATTGAAGGATATTTCAAGAGGTTCAAATTACATTTTAAAGAGCTTGTTTGACATAGCTTGAAATAGAGCCTTACAACACAAGTGACATTATCATTTTATGTTACATACTCATTAACTTTGGTTCTGCAGACATTGACGAATGCAGAGTTGCAGGCCTGTGTGGAGAAGGAGGTCAATGCAGGAACCTTGAGGGCAGTTTTGAGTGCAGGTGCCAGCTGGGATATGAAGTCCACAATGGAGTGGAGCCCTTTCATCCTAACAGAGACAGAGCTTCCTGCAAAGGTGAAACAGCATCAGCAGGATTTGGATTAGCATACTCAGTCAATTAAACCTGCAATATGTCACCTTTCTGCATTAAAATGTATAAACTAGCCTTTCTCTTTACTGTTTAATTTGTCTATTTCTCTACTTACTTAATCCCAAATGTTTCAAAAGATGATCAAACTCAGAAAGATTCATAATTTCATTGATGGTAACAGTGCAATTTCTTTTATAGCTTGTCACTAAGTTGATGGTAATACCAGTCAATGAGTGAGAAGATATTTATCACTGCTTATGCACAGGCTTGAGGCCTATTTTAAAGTGTGTTTGAGGAAAAAGTTTTAAAGTTAACTGTGTGAAATGTGCTATCCAACTACAAGAGTGTATGGCAGCGTGATGAATGTTGAAGAAAAAGACATAGAAGTGCTCCTTTGGCAACTCAGGCAGCCTTGGTGAAAACTAGAAAACTCAACAGCCAGATTATAAGGGATCTGTTCATCATATACTCAGTTTGGTCCAGTTAGGTTTAACAGCCACAGTCCTTCCTGACACTGAAACACATGCACATGTCATGCTAAATTGGTGAAAAGCTGAAAACTTATGGTCTGTATGTTCTTGTCCTGCTCAGCGGTCAACTGTGGAGAGCCTGGCCCAGTGGAGGACACACTGCTGCTGTCAGTCACAGGAACCACATACAACAGTGTGGCTACGTACGTGTGTGACGAAGGCTTAGTGTGGAGGAGTGGGGACAACAGCTCAGTGTGTGGAGCTGATGGACAGTGGAGAGGACCCACCATGGTCTGTGAAGGTAACATAACACAGGGCAGAAAACAAGCCAGCCTCTTTTACATCTCAAATTTCCTCATCCATTCAAGCTGTAAAAATGTCTTGTCATTTAACCATGACTGATCATTTAGCAGCACAGTTAGCACTTTGCATTCTCTGGCTCTAAAGTGTTTGTGACATTCATGACTTAGAAAAGTGTGTTCTTCTTTATTGTGTGGCTTTTTGAACAGTGCCAACTACATGTTTATGGGGTAAATGTGTACAACCTGATAATGTCTAAAGTTCTCATCTCACGAAGGACTCGAGTTAAGTCCTTAGTGAGATGAGGACTAAGGACTATACCAAATTTGTACCAATTTGTACCAAAATTAGTTCATTTAGTATGATTCGATGAAAAGCAGTGTTGGCTTGTCAGTTGTTTCACCTAGGAATATCTCAAAAACTGTTGGATGGATTACCATTCAATTTGTATAGACAATAATTTGAGGTGATAGCAGCAATTTTAAGGATCCATGTTCTTCTGGTGCCATTAATTGGTTTTAAATGTGTGTTTAATACTTTGTTATGTGATGATGATGATAGTCTCATTTTGTGCTTAGTGCAAAGCAAATTTAAATGTTAGCATGCTGACACACTTGGATGGTGAACATGGTTAACATTGTATCTGTTAAAGGTCAGGTTGTCAGCACTATCATTCTGTGCATGTTAGCGTTGCAATAAGTTCAAAAGTACAGACTCACAGTGCATCTACAGCCTCTAACATGGCTGAAGACGCTTAGTCTTACTTAAAGTTATACCCTCAATATTGAGAGTATGTTTTAAAGTGTGATGCTGCTTATTGAGTTATGAATACTGTAAGAGGTTCAGAAAGCTGTACTTAAATATACTGCTTATACCATCCATCACTAGCAACACAGTTTCATACCAAATGGTTGCAGCCTCAATGAGAACTCACAGAGTGATCATATTTTGCAATATAACTTCACAAGAGAAACAGAAGAGGAAAAGGAAATGTCAGACTAATCAGTAAAAATTGGTTTCATAGTTTTTTTTATGTTTCATGATAAGTCCCTCCTTTACTGGAAAAATACTTTATCACATAATTTCCACAGAACACACAGCACATCAAATGACCTCATAGTTGCAAAAACACCAGGTTGTTGACAGTAAGCGAGCATGATGTGGTTTTTGTTAATTTTGCAATATCTTAAGTGTTAAAATAAAATAGAACCATGGATTTTGTCTGCTATCACCTTTATTTTTATCGCAATAGAAAATGATCTCTTCACAGCCAGTATGAACAGGAGAATTGATAACAGCAGACAAAACCTATGTAAAATGCCCTTAATAAAAGGCACCAAACTTTTATTGTAAAAGAGACTTAAGGGGATGAAAATATAATGAATCTCTCATGATGACAGCGCTGGTGTCTAGTGAGTTTATAACCAGTTTCAGGAGCACAGGGGACGTGAAACTGCTTGATTGGAGTTTCTGGAGATTCTCCCCTGGATACAGTTTCATGCGGCATGTCACTGCTTTGGCTCTCAGAGGTTGACTGTGGCTCTCCCCCCGCCCTCCCTCACTCTCATATGCTGTGGAATAAGAGCACAAGGATGGGCACTGAGGTGCTTTATGAGTGTAACTATGGATATCATAATGTTGGAAAGGGCAATAAAGCCATTTGTACTGCTGCTGGACAGTGGGAGTGGCCGTCCGTACTCTGTCAAGGTACAGTCACTGTTTTTATCAGATCACCTCAGAGTTTTGACAAACTAACCTAACCATACAGTATTTATTTTTTCCTCTTGCACTTCGAATTTCCTAAATCGTTTTACCTGAAAGGGAGTAAACATGAATATGGAGTTTATGTTATATGGTCGTGGTGCATGTTTATTCCCTGTAGAGACCTTTTGTGGAAGTCCGCCTATAATTGAATCCACTGAGCAGGTGTGGAACAATAATTCAGCCCCTGGCAGCACTGTGTTCTATATTTGTAAAGAGGGCTTTTATAGCAAAGGAGGACATAATGTATCCATCTGTAATGAAAACGGTCAGTGGACCCAGCCAACTCTGACATGCCAAGGTAATTCAAGCAATCAGTTGTTTTTTGTTTCCAGTATGGCAAGGTAGGGAATTATTTCTAGTTTTTTGTCATGTCCCCTTTATGTGAGCTTTTAGGGGGAAATTGGATACTGGCTTGCATACCCACAGAAGTGTTTTGTGCTATTTAGTCAGTGCATGCCAACACATGCCCAGTGAGAAGAGCCAGTCAACACAAGCAAAGTCATCTGTGTGACTGGACATATGTCCTCAAACATAACCACAACTTTAATCAAATTGTTAAGAATTTATCAGAATAAAACTTAATCATATTTACTATGAATTAATTGTTTTTTAGATATTCTTTTACATTCTGTGTGTACCCTGTGTGTGTATCCTTTCCTGTCCCAGAAATATTATGTGGGGATCCACCTATACTGCCTCACACTGGCCTAGTGTGGCATGGCAGCTCCACACCTGGAAGCACAGTGACTTACTACTGTAAAACAGGATTTTATAACAATGAAGGAAAAAACATATCCATGTGTACAGTTAAAGGTTACTGGACAAAACCAAACATCACATGCAAAGGTAACAGCCGGCTACAAAATGCTGTTAATGTTGTGGTTGGTATTGTTTACCATTGCTTTTGTCCAACAGAAAGGAACATCTGTTAAATAATGCAGTTTCTGTTCTTGTAGAAGTTGACTGTGGTGAGCCCCCAATCAACCCTAATTCCGTCATGCAGTGGAATTATGTCTCCACTGTGGGCTCTCAGGTTGTTTATCAGTGTATCTTGGGTTATCAAAATGTTGGAGGAGGAAATATATCGGTTTGTAATGCCAGCGGAGAATGGGATGCTGCCTCACTAATCTGTCAAGGTGATGATGACATTTGTCCACACAGCAGAGCACTGGGTTACCTGCCTCAAGTAGAAGTAATAATGCAATGCTCTCAAATGTTGGCATACAATAATTTGAATGCTGTAAATGAACAATATGAAGCTAATTGTCAATCTTCTAACATCTATCCAGCTACCAATAACCTACAATGACTTGCTGTCTTTTTGTCATAGAAATCAACTGTCAACAGCCTGTTTTCAAACCTCATGCTAAAATGTTATGGGACAGCACATCACACATGGGCAGTGTGGTGTTTTACCAGTGTGAGGAGGGATATTACACAAGGGGCCTGAGAAACTACTCTGTATGTGGAGAGAATGGACTGTGGCGGGATATTGATCTATGGTGTGAAGGTGCAATGTTTGATGACGAATATATTAAAAAACTACTGCTTTTTGGATTTTTGGATTTACATAAGGCACACATAAATGCAATATGTGTATAGAATATGTAGTCTAAGGAGAGCTTTCTTCATGTTTTTTTTTAATGTTACAACTCCTGTTCAGCCCTTGGAAAGAGTAAACCATACTAATTGTGTTTTTCTTCATGATATACTGTAGCCTATTAGTAGCACACAGTCTGTGCTAATTCATGTCTGTGTGCAGAAATAAGCTGTGGTCCCCCACTAAACATCCCCTTTACTAACCTCCTTTGGGATCGCACCAGTAGACCGGGCAGTGTGGTGCTGTATGAGTGTGTGGACGGATTTTACCAGGAGAGTGGAAATAATATTTCAACATGTTTGCTATCAGGAGAGTGGGGGGAAGTATTTGTGCAGTGCAAAGGTACAGTGATAATCTCAATACATAGACATGCATCTTTTCAATATTAAATAAGTCTGTGTTTTTTTAATGATATAGATATGTGTCAGTCAATGTATTTGATTATCTGGTAAGTAACTTAGATTCAGTTCTGTGCTGTTTTAGTTGTGGTTACAGGCTCTTTTATAGATTCTTGCTCTGGCTCTATGATCTGTGCTTGTTGTAGGTTTTTATGTAAATTGTGGTGATTAACTGTGATTGTCATGTTAACCCAAATTGTACAGGCCTATTAATTTCAGTGGGTCTATCATCTGTAGATAAATGTTCAAAAAATCTTTTAGTGATTTGATTTGACTTACAGTGGCTTTTTTTTCACCCAAGGCCTCCCAGTGCAAATCAGTGGGAAATCAAACAAAGTTAGACATCGATATGTGTGAAACTTACTGTATGTAATCACATCTATAGAGCTCAACAATGCTTGTGATCAATTGTTAACTAATCAGTGCCATTGCTTTACAGCTAAATGTGGCCCAGTTCCCTTCCTTGCCAATTCAGAGGTGGTATGGCATAACAGAAGTGTTGTGATCCACAGCTGCATAGAGGGATATCACAGCTGGAGGGGCAGCAATGTCTCCATATGTGGCAGCTCTGGGCTGTGGCAGAAAGCTACACTGAGATGCATAGGTGAGTAAAAACATTGGACAGTTTAAAAAAAAACCTGAATAGGTAAGATGAAGGTGTTGTGGTATTGATTTGCCCTCTAACAACAAATGAAAGGTGTAGATTTGCTGTGCCATCACTCTCTTTGCATTCTCATTTCTCACAGAAATAAAGCCTCCAATCAATCATCTGTTTGTTCTTCATGAAAAATGTTTGCATTGGAGAGCAGAGAAGTATGAAGAGGATACAGAAATCTATAAGGTAACAGGAGAATTGCTCATCCTTTTCTCACTGTAGTTGCAGTCTATCTTTGACAATTGTGTAAAATGTTTCAAATATTGGAAAAAAACACAGGAAAAGTCCACTGAAAATGAATCATAATTATCATGAACTACTCACCCCATGGCTGATGGAAAGTGAGATTACATTTTAAAACCAGCTTCCCCAGCTTCTTCAGTTGTGAAGGGAGTGGTGCATCAATGTTTTACTGTTTAGAAATGTGTAAAGAAACCTACCTGACTTTTCACCAGCACATGAGTGTCAATAGATCATAACTGAATTTTCATTTTTAGGCAAGACGTTCCTTTAGTCTTAATTTCTGGTTCTACACATGTGAATGTGTGTGGACAGTTTAACAACTGATGCTGTATTTAATGGAATAATCCCAGGTGACATATGTAGGATCCAGAGACTTCCAGAGGTCCTTTTATGATAAAAGAAAGAAGATTCTGACCTCCAAGGATGATCAGCTGAAGCTTTGCCTGAACCTGCTTCCAGTCACAAACTACAGCATCTCAATTACTGCAGTGTCTGCCAGATTCACAGCCACCATCATCACTAACACTAGTTTACCAGGTATCATTGCACAGCTTACTCATATGATTTACTCCGTTGCCCTGCACAAAAGTAAAACCTGGTGTTATCAGCTCTCTGGAAATATTTAGGACTTATTATATCTGATTTGATGTAGCCTTATCTATACTAAGCATTTCATAATAAATATAATGTATTGACAGTTCCTCCAGCACCGATCGTCTACTACAGGGAATTTGAAACTCCTGTACCAACTTTGAGGCTACGCAGGTCACCCAACACACTAGACTCAATAAGGTAAAATGTCAGACTCATACTGTATGAGGCAGGAAGTTTAACACACTGATCAGGGGTGTGAATTTGCAGGTATTATTTTTAAAAATATATATCTCAAAAGTAGTTTGGCTGTGGTCAGTTCCTATGCTCTTACAAGAAATTTTCTAACAAGAAACTTGAGAATGCTGGGCCCAAAATCATTTAGAAACAGCATCTCAATTACTAAGTGTGGATCTGTACCAAAATTGACTGTGATGTAAAATTTTGAAAAAGATGTTTTTAAATCCAAAATATTTTAAAAAGTTTGGGCCGCAACCATCCACTATTTTCCAGCCTATAATGCACATCTATGTATGTGCTTTCTAACCTTAATTTTGTGTTATAGTGTTAAAATTTCCATGTAAACAAATTTATTCCTATACATATAATTATGGCCCTATGGACAGCAACCTATTTCTTTATAAAAGCATTTGTAAAATGCTGTGGAGGTTGAGAGCGGCCATGGTTGCTACTTTTTTATTTTCTCAAACCCTTATCTTGTGATAAATTAAATTAATGCATTAAATTAATGCATTATTACAGGATAACGCCTTGTTATCGCGTCATAATGGGATTTATAATATATCTTGTCCCATGATAATATTCTCATTATCACAAGATAACAGAATGAAAAGAGATAGTCATGCTTGGCCACTCTCAGCTTCTGTAAAATGTTGCATGTTGCCTTTTCAAAATAAATGTTTGGGTTCTTTTGTTCTTCATTTGGCAGTTTGTACCAAGTGTTTGTGATTCGTTTAGAGGGGATTAGGGTGTTTGACTGTTCCTCTCCTTTGGGCACGGACCCCTCAAAAGAGTACATCACTGCCCAGATTGATGTCAGACATGTTGGGACAGAGACAAACTTTACCGTAGGGGATGGACTCTACTATGGAGGCTTTTTTAATGAACCACTTGAGAATGGCAGGAACTATTACATCATCCTACGAGCTGTCAGTCGGTGGAAAACGGTGGGTTGCAACTACTAGGCTATATCTTATAACATAAAATGTGTTGACAATAAAAAAGTCATCATAAAGATTACTTAATACCTGAATTGTTTTCTGTCCTAGGATACAAAAAGTTCCTGTGTTCTGTGGGCTAAAGTAAGAGGTAATTCACTGGCCACAAAAAAGGAAAAAAAAGGGTAGAATTTGGCAAATTTTATCTGGTTACTAGATTCAGAGTCTGTCAGGCGGTAAGATAAAGTGCTTTAAAATGCAGTGTTATATGCAAAAACAACACTGAGAATTTCGTTGTTGCAGGTACATCCTACGTTTTGATGGTTTCATCTCTGTCTGCAGCTGCAGCAATTGGACTGTTTGCTTTTGGCGTTATGGTTGGATACAGTTTCATCTATGGAAGGTAGTGCAATACAGTACATTAGTCTGTTAATGTCTTTAATGTGTGACATAACATTGATCCATCACTATTTTAAAACATTAAAATGTTCTCATTTCCAAGCTATTCCAATGTTAATACATGCACATTCAATGGATATTGTATTTTTAATATACTGTTACATTTAATATGTTTATTCATATCATCATAGTTGTGAATCTTTATTACAGCCTGCATATTAAATATTCATCTTTTTTTGTTTTTGGTGAAAATTAAAATCCTGTTTATTGTAAGGTGGTCTGTTACATTTCCCTAATAAATTAATGTTACTCAATGTGTTAATGTTCTGCATAAGTGTAGGGAAACACACTTCAAAGAACTTTTAGTTTTAATGACCAGGTGTCCCTCTGTCTTCTTTTCCAGTTTTTTCCTGTAAACATAACACATGCTTTTGTCCTGTAATTTATCTATGCATAACAAAACTGAATAACAGTATTCATTTTCTACCTGTACATTTTGTAAATAAATATAATAAAGTATCTTTTGGATATGTACTTAATGAATCCTTAAATGATCATTGGCTGTGAAAATGTACTTGGAACAAAAGAAGCTCTCTTTCAAGAGCAGGCCGTTTGTCATTTTGATGTTTGAAAACCTTTTGATATGTTCCCACTTTCAGAGACTACAGCAATTAGCCATGCCAGGATGTGAAACCACAGTTACCAATTCTGAATGCGAGGGCCTGGCTGAATCTTCAGTCCTGTTATAAGAACTAATACTAACTGTAAACCTAACCCGACCCTGTCCATGTGCACTCAGCCCCATCCATGGATGCTCAGCCCCCCCTCATTTAATATTGGATCTTATCGAATCACTCCCAGGATGCATCAGTCTTCTGGCTCTGTCAAGGCCAAATCAGCAATTTGGGCAAAAAACGAATTTTTGATCTTATCTTTCATCCTTTTTAACACATTTTTTGGAGCACATTTGAACATTTCAGCCTGCTCAAATTTTGGTCACACTCACCATATCTGATTATTAAAAGTGGATGTGCTACAGTTTTCTTTTATTTAGACTTTACTGTCAAGATTTATTTCTATAGCACATTTAAACACAACATGAGCTAACCAAACTGTTGTACAATAAAGCATCATAATACATAAGAGACAAAAAAAATTGGAGGGATAGCAGAAAACATTTTTAATTTGGCCCAAAAAAAAAAAAAAAACTTGAATGATGAAACTGAGATCATGACCACTTATTTTATCTTAAAATTGTTACCTATGTTTAGATTTTATGTTGGATCACGTTTGCTTATTTATGTTTAAGAGATAGCCAATTTAAAGAGAAGAGGACGAGAAGTGATCCCCTAAACTGTACTGGGCCTTTAAGTGAATTTTGTATCCGGAGCAGCTCCTCCACATCCTCGGGCACAGGACAGCCTCCTGCCGATGACAACCCACCTTTTAAGGGGTTTATTTACGAGGAGTTAAGAGGTAAAGAAGACCCTTTCGTGTGTACTGTTAAGTGTGGCTCGTAGTATGGCTAGTTAGTTTTCCACAGTGTTGCATGTTTCCAGACAAGCTGAATGTCATTTGGACGAGTAGGCCAAAGGGAAATATGGAGGCGTGTTTGATTGTTTTCATATAGCTAAAGGTAACGGTAACGTTACGCACGGTAAGTCACGTTATACAAGATTACTTGTTTCGCTGTACCCCGAAGAGTAATACCTAGTCTTTGTACTTTTCTCCGAGAAGTCAGTATTTGAACGTTACCGGTGATGCTAAGCTAACACTGATTCGGCCACAGTTCCAGTCAACTCGGTCACAACAGCCCAATGCCAGTCTCCCCTTAGAATTGACTAACACTTACACACTTGTGTCTCTTGTATCTGTAAAGCCTAGAAATACTATAGCTTCTGAAGTTGATATAGACCTTTTTTATAATTTAATCCAATTCGGCTCTGTGCTTTTAGTGCAGGAAAACTATAAGTCAGTTTATCTTCCTTAACGTTACAAGCTACTCACCTATGTTGACATACCAGCAGGATAACCAGTTTCGTTAATTAGCGTTAGCAGAAACCTTTTAGTTTTTGTCACTATTTGTTTCAGTAGATGAGTGCCAAAATGAGGAGGGGACAGCGTTTCCAAAAATATATACAAACAAGACTAAATCAAATCTACTAGCCAGGGAAAGTGGCATAGAAGACGGACGCGTGCTCTTGTTTAAGTGACAGGTTTTTGAATCGAGTTTGGTTGTGTTATTCACGGAATTCGCACGCGACAAGTTGGATATAGATTATGATGATATGGTGATGTTTGTGGTTGACGCAGGTGGTGATACTTTTATGAATGAGTTCTTCATCTTTTATAATATGGACAGTGTATTAATGTAGAACATAATTATTTTACATGTGTAAAAAGTAGAATTTGATGAGGTGAGGATAACAATTGAAAGTATTCTTTGAATTTATCTGTGCAGGTGTAACTGCTTACCATCTGTAATAGATAAAGTAAGGACAAGAAATCAAAGTCTTTCATATCATGGTGTGGAACTGTTAAGAAGAGATGATACTGACACTGAATTTTTCCTGAACAGCTGTGTTGCTGCTGGCCTTCAGTTCACTATGGCCCAAAACCAGGTGATCCTGCAGTTTCGCTTTGCCACATTTGGGGACTCTATGCTACGGAAGATGAACCTCCTACGACACCAGAGACGTTTTTGTGATGTTACCATACGCATCAATCAGCTGGAGGTCCCTGGTCACAAGGTGGTGTTTGCTGCTGGCTCTTCTTTTTTGAGGGACCAGTTCATCCTTCAGCAGGACTCCAGGGAAGTCCAGATCTCCATGATTCAGGAGGCGGAGGTGGGCCGGCAGCTGCTCCTGTCCTGCTACACAGGTCAGCTGGAGTTTCCTGAGCTGGAGCTTGTGCATTACCTGACAGTGGCCAGCTTTCTTCAAATGGGCCACATTGTAGAGCAGTGCACTCAAGCTCTCAGCAAGTTCATCAAACCTCAGCCTGCACGCCAACTGAAGGTGGATGTGGATGTGAGGAGGGAGAAGAGGGAGGAGGCTTTGTCCTCCCAGGCCCAGAGAGAGCAAGAGCAACAGCAGGATCGGACTGTCCAGCAGGAGGTGGAGCAGGTCGAGGAAGACAACAATGGTGGGGATGATGATGATGACGAAGACGATGATGATGATGATGATGTGATTATACAGCCCAAGTCCCCTCCAAAGATCTTGGGCAGACGTCCGAGTCAGGGTATGGTTGAAAGTGACATCACTATAGTAAAAGTGGAATCTGTGTCTGATGTAGCAGAAAACTCCATCACTGGTCACTTCCCCACCAGCCCACCTGCTGCGCTCCACTCCCCTGAGCCCCAGCACTCCCTCATCAACTCAACTGTGGACAGTCGTGGCAGTGAGATGGCGGTTCCGCCTGGCGTGGCCGGATACCCGCTCAGTCCTCCTCCTCCATCCCCTCCTGCAGAAAAATACAGCGGACACATACAGAGGAACTACGACAAACCTCTCCAGTGGTACCATCAGTGCCCAAAATGTGCCAGAGTCTTCCGCCAGCTGGAAAACTACGCCAACCACCTCAAGATGCACAAGCTGTTCATGTGCCTCCTATGTGGCAAGACCTTCACACAAAAAGGCAATCTGCACCGACACATGCGCGTTCACGCCGGCATTAAGCCCTTCCAGTGTAAAATCTGTGGTAAGACCTTCACTCAAAAGTGTTCCCTGCTGGATCATCTAAACCTGCACAGTGGGGACAAGCCTCACCGCTGCAACTATTGTGAAATGGTTTTCGCTCATAAGCCAGTTCTCCGAAAACACCTCAAACAGATCCACGGGAAGAACAGCTTTGACAACGCAAACGAAGGCAGCCTGCATGACGGGGGGCTTGACTTTGATTTTGGCCAAATATGAAATCTGGAGACCTTTTTATAGTAGCTTTGTCAGATTCCATTAGTAATTTAAAATGGGAATGATGCAGGGTTTCCTTCGACTGGGCATTACTCCATCAAATCATCCTAAATACAGCTGTTCAAAAAACTGACACAGTTAATATGGAGCTGGAGCATAGACTGTTACATGCTGTGTCATCCTCGTCCTGACAAGTTTAACTGGAGACCATAAACAATAAAGAAGAAGTTTTCCTTTCTGCATTTCACTGTAGCATCATTACTGTGGACTTCTGTTGTTTTTTTTAATAATAAATTGTAGATGCCTTCATATTGTACTTGAAAAATGCAGCACTGAAACATAAAACAATCTTATGTTTTATCAGTACAACGCTGATTCCAAAAAGTTGTGATACTGTGTAATACAAAATGAAAACAGAATGGAATGAAATGTAATTTGCTAATCCTTCTTGATATAAACTCAGTTGAAAACAGTAAAAGGGCAATTCACTGAATTTGTCACCACTTTGACTTTACTGATTTTTGTAAACATCCACTCATTCTTAACTTGATGGCAGCAACATGTTTCAAATGTTGAGTTAGGAATGACTTTGAAAGTTTTGGGTTGTTTCAAACCATTTCATAGGTAAACAGGTTTGCTGGTAGCAGGCTCTCTCAAAAAAGACTCAGTCAGCAAGGATGGATTTTCACATACACACACACACTCAGAAACACAGTTTGTTTGCAAATGATTATACTTCCTTTATATATGTCTTACACAGTGTTTCAATTTTTTTGGAATAAGGATTGTAAATTAATGTGTGTCTAAGCTGTCAAATGAAAAAACATTACAAATTTAATAAACATTCAATTATATATACATATATCATTTATTTGTATATTGTGTATACAGTCTACTGTAGCCTTTCTTTCTTACCTGTGTGAATATGAAAAGATGGAAATCATGACTTAAAGAAACTTGAAAGAGAAACCGTTGAAAAATATTTATTGAAGGCAAACTACATCAGTAACAAATAGGATGCCAAAGTGTCTATGTGAACTGTAACGGTTCTTTTATACAAGCTTAATATCTGAGGTACTACTGGACCAAACTGACAATGTATCTGTCCTGTGTTCATGCAAGTCAATGTGTTATGAAATTAAAACCTCTTAATCAGTAGTATTTGTAAGTGTTCTCATTTTTACACACTCCTCTGCTCCATTCATGCACATCACAGTTCAATATTTATAGAAATGTAGTCTATATGAAATGTAAATACTACACTCTTGTGAAGAAGAGTATTCATAATGATTCTAGCTATTCACCAACAATGCAGACTCATTGCCTTTCTCAGTGTGCTTTCTTATTTTTACAAGCCATTTAATCAGTTAAAGTTTGCAGTTTATCTGAAAGTAGCATGTAAATGTGCGGTGAATTCTTCTACCAAAGTTTCATTGTGTTTGCAGAAGCATTTTATCTTTTTATATGCCTGTGAGTAGATTACCAAAGAATAGCACACAGCAGGGCACTCTTTGCATGTCACAGTGAGAGTTTCACCTTACTGTTATTAATCCTTTATAAAAATGTCTAAATAACTCTATTGTGTGTTTCAAATGAAGTGTAACGTTGGTGTGTTACATCCCTGTGGGGATTACCTGAAGTGTGAGCACAGAGTGTTAAAATGTATGTATTAGTTAAATTAGCAGTAAAAATTGGTATTAATAATCTGGTTAGTGAAGTTCCTGACAGGCCCACATTCTTATGAAAATATGGCATCATTATAGTATAACAGCTACAATATATAAACAGAAAGAAGAAATATAAAAATATAGAATATAGAATATAGAATAGAAATATAGCTTAAACATAAGCAACATAGATAAACTTGTATACGTCAAAACAGTATAATATCTAGGTTGTAACAACTGTATGTATACTTTTGCTTACAGTTATAACTTTTTACTTGGCAATTATATCTTTGCCAGTTCTTCTCTTACTTCAAACATTGGAAACAACTTTATCTATTTGTAACTTACTTTGTATATTTTTAGGTTCTCTGGAAATGTATGTGCAACAGTGCTGCAAAGATGAAAAAGTGGTTTTAAAATTCACCCTCTCTTTTCAATATACTCTACACACCTATTTTTGCACTAAAACGTGGTTGACACACCACTTTTAACATAGCAAGAAAATTTAAAATATATACAGTATTGCCTTGGCTATACTTTACAGATGTCTAAAACAAGTACATTGCACTAAGGCCAAGGAAATGCCAATACATATCTTTGGATTTGAATACAACGATTTGAATAACAGCAGCAGGCGCTCATCATTCTTACTCAGCTCATTAACGGTGTGCCTGGTGCAGCAATGAGCAGGTCTGCGGGATGCTGCTCCGACTGTCTCCATTATGTGTTTGATTATGAAACCCCAAAAACACTGGTTATTCCAAGCATAGGGTTGGGATGTGTCTTCAGGTTCACCCAGCTTCTGGTGGTGCTTTATGTGGTGGGGTGAGTAACACAAAGCTTCATTGTGGGAACAAGATGTTACCAGTGTTCTGTGTTTAAGGTTAATACAGTGTGGATATAAATCTAAATCAGTCATGTTATCCTATTTTAATGACCTTCCTGCAGATTTTATTATGATATAACTGTATTAATAAAACCGCTGTATACCTGTAGGTATGTGTGTGTGGTGCAGAAGGCCTACCAGGAGACAGACTCTGTCATCAGTACTGTCACCACCAAAGTGAAAGGTTTTGCCTTCACCAACACATCTGACATGGATCCCCGCTTTTGGGACGTGGCTGATTATGTTATTCCACCTCAGGTTTGCATTTCACCATCAACTAATGGTGCATGTTGTCATAGACTGCTCTATTTTGACTGTGAGGAAGATTGTTTCATTGCCTTATGACTTTTTTTCCCTCTTTTTTCTTTTTCTTTTCAGGGTGATAGTTCATTCTTTGTGTTAACAAATATGGTTGTTACCCCCCATCAAACTCAGTCCCGTTGTCCAGAGGTAAGTAACTGATGCTACGTGATATGATATCCTATGATATGACATGGTTTGTTGATTCACAGTATGTCTAATGGAGATGCCATCAGACTATTCTAGCTTTAAGGTTTGCAAATTTAGAAAAGGACTGTAAATGTTTAGCTAGTCATTGTAGCACTGTAGTAATACGACACCACTTGGATTGAAATTGAAATATCTCAAGAACTATTGTTTGAATCCTGTAAAATTTCATGGTGCCTCTATGATTAATCTTAATGACTCTGGTGATCCCTACCACCATGAAGTTTCTCTTTAAAGTCCTTTTTAAGTCTGTCAAACACTTCTATTTACCACCAGGTGCCTGCAAAACTAATTGACATTTCCCATCAGCCTCAGCTGTAGTTTGTTTTTGGTGCTGATTAGCAAATGTAAACATGCAAACATGCTAGATGAAGATGGTGATGGAATGCCAGTTAAACATGAGCATGCTAGCATGCAACATTAACATTTAGCTCAAATCATAACTTCACCAAGGCAACTTACAACAGCATTACAGAAATACCATCTTTCTCAAACACTGCTACTCAAACAGTACTCCTCCTTCACAGCAGACATTTTGATTTGTCAAAGCAGGGAAACATAAGCTAACATCATAAAAAAAAATAATTTAGCCTTATCTTCTTCTGGGTGTTACTCATTTCCATGCTGGCTTGCTGATGTGGACTACTGGTAAAGTAAGCAAGCTAACATTACAGCTCAGCAGAGGAGGATACCTTCATGTTCACCTGTTACGCTATCAAAAGAACAAGCCACTTATCCATGAGGAGATGCATGTTCAGTTGGCAGGTGGAGAAAGCAACTACATCCTATTTGAAACTGCTTAAAACACAGTGCCTGGGTTATCTTTTATTACTGCTGGGTCATAGAAACTAAGTGCAGACCCTCTCAGATTTATTGTCACTGTTCAGCTTGAATGAGTAGCAACCTGCTCAGGCCAAAAAAGTCCTGAAAAGGCATCTGTAATGGAGGTGCACACTGCCTCATGCTAACATGGTCACATCAGTTGGCAGATTAACACAAGTTATTTCTCCTAAAAGCTTCCAAACCCATCAACTATTTGTGTGGATGACTGTGACTGTATAGTGGGACACAGTGATCTTCGAGGAAATGGTAAGCCTTTCACACTGGGTGGCGACGAACTAATGTGTGTTCATACATCACCTGTAAATTATTTGATATCAAACAGACAAATTTTTACTCAGGTATACAGACGGGGCTCTGCGAGAATTATTCCTCAACCGTGCGGACCTGTGAAGTGATCTCATGGTGCCCTCTTGAAATAGACACTAAGCTTCCTGAGTAAGAATACATCCAAGGTACAAATATTCATAATTACTGTGTAATATAGATATCGCTTGACACGTTGTCTCTCTGTCCCACAGAAATCCAATGTTAGCTGCAGCAGAGAACTTCACTGTGTTGATCAAAAACAGCATAACATACCCAAAGTTTAATTTTCACAGGTCAGTGACAGTGTTTCTGAATGTAAATAAGGGGGATCTATTGAGATATTTTGGCTTTTATCAGTACTGAATATGCAAATATGCTTTTTATTGTATGTCACTTTACCAAATGTCTGTTTCCCTCCCCAGAAAGAACCTACTGCCACACACTAACTCATCATATCTGAAGAGGTGTGAATTCAATCGTAAAACAGACCCTCACTGTCCTATATTCCGCCTCAAACACATTGTTTCAGAGGCCGGAGAGGAATTTCAAGACATGGCTGTGAAGGTAGAATTCAGTATAACACTAAAAGTGTTCAGAAATGTTAATAACTGTATAAAATCACCCCTCCACACCTACGTATCTCTTACTGCTGCCGAATTTCAATCATCAGGCCTTCACCAGTGATTAAAGTAAGAGATTAAAGTCTAGGATTAGACTAAGATTAAAGTTCCAATGGTGTACAGTTAGACTTTGGATAGCAGTACAGTAGTATATGGATAGTGGATTTATTTTTGAAGTTCTTTTCTATGTCCATATAGGGGGGCATCCTCGGGATCATCATTGACTGGACCTGTGATCTGGACTGGTGGGCAAAAAAAAAGTGTTACCCCAAGTACAGCTTCCGCAGACTGGACAGGAAAGATCCTGACAACAATGTGGCCCCTGGATTCAACTTCAGGTAAAACCATTTTAAAAAATGTGTAATGTATTTATAAATGGATTAATCTGTTAACAAATGTATAAAAAAAATACTGCTTTTAGGTTTGCAAAATTCTACAAGACCCCAGATGGAGAGGAAGCCAGAACTTTGATCAAAGCCTATGGGATCCGCTTCGAAGTCATTGTATTTGGAACTGTGAGGCTTGAATAAATCTTGAAATTGAAATTTCTTCATCAGCAAAACACATTTTTTATTTTTGCTTTAACAATGCCTGGGGGGATGGGGGGTCTTTGATCTTGCAGGCTGGAAAATTTGGTATTGTACCAACCATAGTGAACTTTGGTGCAGCATTATCATTCCTCAGTTTGGTGAGTAGGCATGTTTGGTTGAAATGTTATACCTGGAAAAAGTGATGAGACACAGAATTTACATGTTGTCTTGCAGGTTCCCATGGTTTCTGACTGGTTTATGTTGACATGCACAAGGAAAAAAGATCTCTACAGCAAACACAAAACCACATACCTAAGTGAGAATGCTGAGGCTGAATCTGTAAGTGACAGGTCCTTTTTCTCTTTTCCCTCCTCTTCTTTCCTGAATGCTTAAAGGTTCTAATTAAATAAGAGGTGTATTATTTTGTTTTGTTTTTGTTCATTTTTGTTTTCGTGGGTCAAAAATTACTCCACAGATCACTTGCTTTGCTTTGTTATGTTTTTTTCTCCCTTTTTTTTTTTAAATAATATAGGTGTCAATGGGCCCCACCTATGGAACCCAGTAGCAGGATCTGGTCAGCATGGAAGCACTTTTTCTGCCAAAGGACCTGGGCCTGCTCTAAAATAATTAACATGGATATAAAAATCATCATAATTATATCGGTTCTTCAATAAAACTGATTAATTGTGTAAATTCAAAGAATATCAGAAGTTTTTCCTTCCAGTCTCAGCCATGGAGTAAAGATGAGTCACCCGCACCGCACAGGGGCAGTATAAGTTTAAGTAACATCGTAAGCAAACAGATGAGTCTGCTCAGTGTGTTAGCAAGCACAAGAGAGGTGGAGCTGAAGAGCTCTTTAGAGAAAGGAAACGTCACAAAAACGTGCTAATATGTAGTTTTTCTAACTTTTATGACTCACTTGTTTTGTCAGCTTTGTAATTGTATGTCTTGCAGTGATGTTTGTCGAGGAGCTATCCTCGCTGAATAAGCAGTGAGCCTTCTAGCAGACTAGTAAATGATAGTGTTAGCCTAAAAGCTAAGCTTGCAGAGGTAGCTGCTTTCTCCCAGTTAGCATCGATGAGGAAGCCCAGCCCCAGTTTATACGTTGTAAACAAGACTGCAAAGCTAGTCTTGAGTTAGCAAGTTAGCTGCTTGTCTAAGAAAGAAAACAGCAGAATGACGGGTGAGTGACACGACCTGATATCAAGAACTTTATATATACGATACTAGCCTACATTGTTTTTAACAGAAGCGTCAAAGTTTGTGAAAGAATACTGCTAATACTAATGATAATAATATCCCTACGGGTTTTCTCAGAGGATGCCGTCTTGCTGAATGTACCTGTCATTCGGCAACTGTACCACTGGGATTGTGGGTTAGCCTGCTCCAGGATGGTCCTGAAGTAAGTGCAGTAAGGTTCCCAAGCCAGAAAACCATACATTTTAAGTCTATTGCATAATGAGTGCGGCTTAAGGTGTTCACAAAAACAGTAGTCAGACTGCTAACCAAGAAGGATCTTGCAGGTACCTTCATCCAATAAGTGATGAGGAGTTTCAGCGAGCATGCTGGGAGCTGAAGCTGAAAGAGAGTGTGTGGACTATTGACCTGGCCTACCTCATGTGCCATCTAGGACTCAAACACTGCTTTTGCACGCAGACTCTTGGTGTTGATAAGGGCTTTAGGCATCAGGTATTTTAAAGAGCATAAGCTATCAATACTGTCTCACCCAGATGTGATTTTTTTGCCAGTAAAGTGCGTCTGACAAGGGTCTTTGTCTTCTCTTGGTGTGATTTGCAGTCCTTTTATAAGAAACACTTTGACACGGAAGAAGACAGAGTGAATGAGCTGTTCCTCAAAGCAGATAGCAAAGGTGTGGTGGTGAAGAAATGGTGAGTCTCTGTTAACATTTATTTACTCTGATAAGCCATGTGCTTTTCTCTCAGAGTAAGCAAACCAAACAACTGAATAGTGTTGTTTTTGTCTTTACAAAGTTCCGTGACAGTTCAAGAAATCCAGTCTCATCTTGAGCAGGGCCACGTTGCCATAGTGCTGATCAACGCCATCGTCTTAACTTGTGAACACTGCTCCTCTCCTGTCAAATACTGCTGCCTCCTTCCTGTTGGCCAGAAGTGTTTCTGCAGAAAGCCAGAGTACCAGGGTCACTTTGTGGTCGTTTGTGGCTTCAACAGGACCAATGGTTCTATCTTCTACAACAACCCTGCATATTCTGACCGTGAGTAATCTCGTATGTCCAAGGCGCAGGCAGAATGCAGCATAGCTGTTTTTAAATAAAACCCCAAATAATGTGGACATGGAGCTTTATCTATTCATTCAAAGCTACAGTTTGTGGAATAGCCATCTATTGAAATAATTAGGATTAAAAGAAACAGTATTTGATTGATTATGCAAAATCAGACATTAATTGCACAAAAAGATCAAAAGCTTCAGACATGCCACCAGCAGAGTCATGTTAATGTGCTCACAACAACCAACAGGCTTATTATACGCAGGTATGAGATGACTAACCCTAGTCACCTATTAGTTTTGTGCGTCAACATTAGCACACACACACAAAAAAAGAGTTGTGACTGATGTAGACATTAGTAGTTTCACAGGTATTTGTTAATAAACCAAAGTTTGGAACATTGTAGAAATTTGACCTGATGATCGCAAAAGATGAAAAGTTAAGAGATCATAATTTTTTAGAAAGTCGTCCTAATATAGACATGAATGTCTGTAGAAAATTTCATGGTAATAGTGGATGCTAGAGGGAAAAGTTGGGAAAAAATAAAGTCACTTAATCATCTGGGAATCGACAACTGACCTTTCTGTACATGTAACTGCTTGTAACAAGTAATATCGTCAGTTGGACTTGACAGATGTGTGTGTTTGTGTGTGTTATTCAGGGGTGTGCTGCACCAGCGTCAGTAACTTTGAGGAGGCTCGGCGGAGCTATGGGACGGATGAGGACATCCTGTTCATCTTTAAGGAGAGTTGATGGAGAGTGATGATGGATTAGAATTTCATCAACATGGTGACATGATGCTGCAGGTCAACAGTGTTGGACCAGTGGCTCCGCCTGTTGTCCCTTGTCATAGATCCTTTGGGCCATCCTTTCTGGTGCTATTAGGTCCAACTGCTCATACAAAAGGCACTTAGCTGCAGTGTCACTCCTCTTGTTCCCTCTATCATAGTAAATATTATACAAAACACTATAAGGATTAACAACCAAGAGGCTCTGTAGTCGAACTCCTTTTTGAAAAGAGCCGGTGGTTCAAATGAATTTTATTGTGTCCTTGTTGAATTTTTAATGACTTTGGTTGCTCATGTATTTGGAGCTATTGAAATCTCCAACTGTCAGTATTTCAGAGTGACATTACAGTGGATGAAATGTGGGAATCATGATTCAAATTAGGAATTAACAGACAATAGGATGCACATATTTCAGGGTGGATGATGACAACATTTTGTATATCTAATTTGTGCTGTTCTTTGTTGATGTTTGAAGCCTCACCTCCACTTGCCTTTGAGGAAAATCCTTCTGACTCACCTCTCAGTCACTTTTTATCCAACAGGGAATACAGGAAGTAGTTGTCTTTTGAGAGTCTCAGGTAATTTAAGCCCTAAAGTGTGACATGCTCATTAAATGACTGAAATAGTTCAATGCAATACTCCACAATGTGTGTAGGGAACTCAGTCTCCCCTGCAGAAGAACACAGGCAGTGGATTGACATACTGAAACATGAGTTATCCTGTTTTAGTCACAGCATCACGTGTTTGGTGTCGTGGCCACATGCTGGATAGAAAAATGCATTGTTTGGCTGTTTTGATCATGTTGCAGATGGTTTAATTTGGACTCAATCTGTTTGCTGTGTTTAAGCAGTGAAGACTAGCTAATTTTGTCATTATTCTCCGATCTTATTTCTGTTTTTTAGTTTTGTTGTAATACATGCAATTTTTGCACTATGCTTTTAAAAACAGACATATTTATGTTTTAATTAAAAATGTTGCCATGAACTTGCTTTTCTGATATGAAAAGCATGAGAAGTGATTTCTTCCTGGCTGTGCTTTTTGGTAGCAACAAACGGCATGTTTTAAAACACAAACTTTATTTTTTATTAAACAGAGCTGCATTTATTCTATGTTGTGAATAAATAGTTTGAATATATGTTTGCTGCATCCTTGTCAATTTTTCCAGGTAAATAAATATGTAATTAAGCTTTCACTCATGAAAACCCATGTGAAAGATGGGAGATGAAGAAAGATGGAGGGAATAAAGTAAATATGTTTAAGCAATAAAATGTGGTTTTATTTCCTGTTCCAACAGGTGTACCAAACCAACTAATGAGTGATGGATATGTCAGTCAGCTCCATTCAGTACATACTCAGTACAGTACATACAGTCCTGAGAACATCAAGGTTCGGCCATACCAATAATTACATCAACATGTTTTTATTGGGTTTTGTATAGGATCGTCTTAAGAGTTCTTACAAGTCATTATCCAAATAACCTTCAGTGAACATGCTATAGGTTTGAGCTTAAAGCTGGCTAATTGTGTCAATTAATTTTTTCCTTTTACTAATGAACAGTTAAACTTATAAGCAACTAGAGTAAAAACAAATTCAATGCACCCAGTTTAATTGTATGCTTTGACCTCTATCTTGTGCATATGGTAAGTAGACTTCAAATAGATGTTGCTGTGTAACATTTCTAAGTCTTGCCATTGACTTCATGACTCTTCTCCAATTGTGTTGCCTCAGTGTTGTGTACTACAGGACAGTTTTAGCTCACAGTTTCACTCAATAATAGCCCCTTGTAGCTCCAGTCACTACTCACATACTTACAGAACTGATTATCCAGATTTCTGTGAAATAATCCACATTGATAGATTATCGAGATAGAAAGAGCTAATAACAGAGCCCTGGTCTGATATTGAATTTTTTTGGCTTTGTTTTGTTTTTTTAAGATTAAGTGATAGAAACAACAAAATGGAACAAATCTGATGGACAATGTCAACTGAAAGGAAAATAAACTAAACTTGGCATGCTCCATTTTTTAACAGACTACAGCGAAATATAATCTACTCCTTTACTATCTTGGGTTTGAAGTCATGTCTGACAGCCTTGGCAAGTTCCTCTGCATACTCTGCATAACGCCCAGTCATCTGCAAAGAAAGGCACAATAAATAGATTAAGATCAGTCCAGGAAAATATATTGTTTTCACCATGTAATGTCCAAATTACTACAAAAAACTGGCAAAATGAAACATACAGGGAGATTTCCTACATGTAAGCTGTGTCCAGTTATGTTTATTTGAGCTGTTGTAACGCACAAATTTCCCCAATGTGGGATCAATAAAGTTTTATCTTATCTTATCTTATCTTTACCTTAAAACTCCATTTGTCACTGATTTGTCTGTTCAGATTAAGATCCATTTCTACCACCAGTAGTCCATCACGGGTCCTTGAGAGCCCTGGGGTGCGGCTGCCATCAGGAGCAGCCACATAACTGGATCCATAGAAGTGTCCGAAGTCATGATGAGCTGCAAAATTCAAGAGAGCAGTCTGTGAGATGCTACTGAAATAATTCCCCTACAATGTTTAGTTCACCGCTCAATTTAAATAAGTCAAAGAAAAGATGATGTTTCTAACTGTATGAAAAAATTTCTCACCTTTTTTTCCATCACCAGATGTGAATTCACTTTTGAAATGTTCCTGTGTGAAACAGAGGAATACACATAAAGTCACAGGGATTATTCTGCAGCTGAGTCGCCAAACCTGAGCAGAGCCCAAGGCCAGCACTGATACTGAGAAGTAATTATGTGTGGAAATGTACAGCAGTTTCTGAATCAGTGATAATATCAGGTTACTGATATAATATTTTACCAATAAAAATAAATAAATGTTTTCACTCTCACCACTGTTTTGTTAAGGGATCTGCTTTCTTTGTTTTTTTATAATTTTTTTTTCTAGCATTTACAAGATAAAAACCTATTTTGTTAAGGGTTTGAAAATGATCAAGCCATAGAAGAAAATACAAGTTTGCCAGTTTGCCATGTTTGACACAGGACCTGGTTAAGTCTCAGGTTTTGTCTATAGCCCTACACTTTAGTGTAAGAGGCACACTTCTGTATGATTTCATACGTCGTCATTTCTCCACTGTACATACAGACTGACTGGTTACAGAGGCTGACTTACCGTCCCAACACGGTTGATTGCACAAGTGAAACAGTGGCTAGCAATCGCTGCATTCCTGGCTTCTATAGGCCACATGGGCTCACTGTGGAGAAGAAATAACATTACTGTTGATGGATATACACAACAATATATAACAATTTCAGTGCAGCATGTAACAACAGAAATGGGTCTGGTATAACTGATACTACAGCTGAAAACACTATGAACTCAATTCAATGAAAGTTGGAACACTTTCACTTTCAACCAATTAAACTGATGAGATAAAACATTGAATATTTAACTTCATACTGTTTTCAATTTTGAATATATGAAAAAAAGATTAGCAGTTATCACATCCTGGTTTATTTACACTTTGCACAGTGTCCCAATTTTTTTGAATCAGTTGTATAACTGCGTTGCATTTTTTCAGCCACCTGAAATCAAGGCTTTGCAGGCAAATCAGACAAACGCCAGACCTCCAAAGGCCCACATTAACCCCAATTTCAATATGTGGCCATTGGTTTGTGGTGACTGGATTATTTGTTATTTGGGTTAAGTCATTACATCTTGAGGAAAATTTAAAGACTTGGACTTTTAAAGCACACTGCTCAAAATATCAGTCATATGCTGCTTATTCCCAAATAATTGTTTTGTTTTGTTCAATCAAATTACCTCAGTGCAAAAATGGGGCCATGTAATATTCAAGCCAAGAGGGGGAAAAGGGGGAAGAAGGGTAGGAACAAAGGCTTAACAGAGGTTTATTGAATGACACAATGGGATCCTCTAGCATCATCAATCCAGCCCAGAACTAATGTTTACTCTATTTGTAATTCACCTGAGAGCTCCAACTGTAGCTGAGGGGTTGAAGATGATCTCAGCTCCATTCAGACTGTACATGAACCAGTTGAGGGGGTGATGGCGCCCATAGCAGATATTCACAGCTATCTTCCCAAACTGAGTCTGGAACACTGTGTGACCAGTGTCGCCCTCCATATAATATGTAGACTGAGTGCAAAATAAACATAATAAATACAGTCGTTCATTTACACAGGTGCAGTGGATCCCAAAGTGTGACTGAAGATACACACAAACCTCATTAAAGTCTCCAATCCTGGGAATATGATTTTTCCTGCTCTTTCCCAACACGTTTCCAGAGTTGGAGATCACCACTGCTGTGTTCCACAGAGTGCTGTGCAGCTCTTCTCGCTCCAGAATTGGTGAAATAACTACCATGTTGTATTTTTTGGCCAGCTAATGACAGAATTACAGTGTTATTTGACGTGTGTTCTCTTATAAAGCATATCCTTGCAATGTGCCAGACACTGTAATCTCACCTCTTGGCAGAAGCGTGTGGTGTTTCCTTCTTCAGCAGACTCTGCAAACTCTGTCCATGGCTCTTTCTCGCGAGTGCAGAAAGCAAAGGGCATGGCTGTGGACAGAAAGTGACAGGTTCATCTATTTAACTGGCTGATATGCACTGTGAGTTCGACTCCTAAAAAGCACTCACTCCAGGTCTCCTGAAAGCAGACGATGTTTACACCGCACATGGCTGCAACCTCGACCATTTCACCAATCCGGCCATGCATGGCATTGATCTGTGGAGGGACATAGAAAAGAATTTACACCAGTGACACTTACTTAAATAGGTATATATGTTAAGCAAATGTACTGGACAGTATCCCATTTGTCTTTATCCCACTGATTTCACCACAGGTCTGTCTGCATGTGTTGCTTTGTAGACTTGCTAACGTATGTCTCAGTCCACACCTGGTCCTGGATGGGTGCATCCGTGGGCAGAACAATGTGGTGCTGGATGAGTCCCACACGGATCCTTCTGGGCGACCTCAGTTGTTCCTCAGCAGCTTCAAACCCATACCCCTTCAGCTCAAAGTCACGCTCACAGGCAGATACCATAGCACATGATGGGAGGTCCAGCTTCCTGGAACAGAGGAGATTTTCCCGAATGTTTATAAAGTGGATGCCAAAACGATACAACAGGAAGGAGATGTAACACTGATGCTGTGTAGTAAGTGAGCACAGCATGTAAATGTGTTTGTCTGGTCTCTCTCAGGCCTTGAGGTCATTACTAAGAGGCTCACTTGGGATTTTTTGTGTATTCTCCATACAAAGTCAAATCTGTGTCTGTCCAACTGCCTTAAAGCAGGAATTCCTGCTCCTGAACACTGCAATGTGACAACTGTTTACAAGAGTAAACAGTGAATTTAGTGAGCTATCTCTAAATAAATCCAACGACTTGGATGTTAGCTGTCAAACATTCACTACCTGCAGCTTCTCAGTGTAAATATTTTGCACTCTTCTCTATCATATTAATTAACTGAATATCTTCTGGTTTTGGTTTGACTGTGTGAGTATTTGCCTCGTGCTCTTGGATATTACAAGAAGTATTTTTCACCGTTTTTTCATATATACATCTTGACAAAAAAAGTTATAAATTATATAGGGAAATTCTGGTTGATTAAATTGACATTTCCCCTCCTATACAGTGCCTTATTTTTTGCTCCCATGTGTATAATGGGAGTAGTAACCAATAAATATCTGGACACAAAGTGCATGTATATAAAGTTTGAAACTCTTTGGTTGAGTAATAGTCTCCTAGGACAGGTTTAAGTTTGTGTTGTGCTGCAGCTCTGACAACCCTGACCAAAGTCCGTTTCAGCAGAGCAATAATTTACCAGGAACAAACTGAATGGAAACCGTAAAAGAATAAAACATATATCTAAATATCTAGTTCCTGGTTTACGACTGGTAAACAAGTTCTCTCGCGATAACTCACTTAGTTTCCTTCCCGAACAAAATGCGCTTCACCTCCCTGAGCTCGCCCTCTGGCAGGTGGGACTCCAGCGACTTCTCCAGGGATTCAAACTCACATGCGGACATTTTTGCGTTTTTCTGTGGGTTTGCGGCCACAAGTCAAGAACAGGACAGCACAGTGTCTGATGGTGATGAACTGTGGGCATGGTTTATATGTTGTCTGTTACATAATCTCCTGTGTTTCTGACGCAAGTCACGATTTTGGAAAGACGATCCAGAAGAGAAGTCATTAATTAACTCCATGTATCCCTCCGCCAATACTTCAAAGTTCACTCCAACACACACGCAAACATACATAGAAACGCACGCGCGCGTTTTTCTGCTCACGTGGGAACACTCTATTGGCATAATTCATTACCCAGCCCCTTAAACTAACCTGGATGCCTAAACCCAACCCAAACTCTAACCTCTCCAAACCCACCTGACCCTTACTCTAACTCTAACTCCAAAACAAACTTTTCACCTTTATAAAAAAGCAGTCTGGACACCTGGGAATCTCAATTTGGTCCCCACTGTCATAAGAAGTTCCCATGTGTTGATGTGTGTGTGGGTTTTGAGTCTTATAATAAGTAAATA
>JAPZDY010000022.1:4597766-4619437 GCA_029783645.1 Ctenochaetus hawaiiensis
TCTTACGTTAGTGTTTTAGCGCTGTTAAGCTATGTTAAAAAGTTCATTTTACAGCCCAAACTTGTTGCACAGTGTTCATATATAATTTTGTGTCCCTTGATATGTGTAGGGGCTCGAGTCGTGCAGGTTTAATTAATGGAGGATTTTGTTTTTACGTTTTGCTGTCAGGTATGTTTTCTGTGTTTTGTTGCGTTTTATTGAATAGCCCCTTTTACTGTTGCACTCCATGGGAGAGGGGCTCGAGTCGTGCAAGTTTAATTAATGGAGGATTTTGTTTTTATGTTTTGCTGTCAGGAGTGAAATAAACGGAGACTGCCTCCAAAACATCCACACTTTGGTTTTCCTCCACACAACGCCGACATCACAAGAAGCCACCGGTTACATATATGTTCCCTCATGTTCCTTTATGTGGGGTCAGTTTGTTCAGTCAACCTCTTGTTTTGTTGCTGTTTTGAGTACAGTTCTATTTTGTTGACCTCTTTTATAGGCCTAGTTATTAAGTTCTCAGTTGGTAGTGTTTTGTGTTTTGTTGGGTGAATAAAAAACCCTATTTTTCCAAACAAACTTCCTGTTCTCCTCATGTCTCACTGCTTGGTCCCTGACACACCTCTTAAAGTTAAATAAACTTTTAATAAGTGTCTTGGATTAGCTGGAAGTTTCCTGTCAAAAAGCTGAAAGCAGGGCTTTGAAGATCTCATATGAACCCAACCTTTAACATCTACAGCAGTAAAATATAACATATGTTTATTGAGTAGTAATATTCATTTAAAGAAATCAGATATAAGAGTAAAGCACAGGGATGATTCTCTGCACAATGACTACTTTCTAAGTACATTTTGATGATAAAACTATCAAATAAAACTTTACTTTAAATAGAGTTTTGAGAGCATTGTAGTAAAGCATTTTCACTGTGTCGTGTTAGTGCTTTTACTTGTGTTAATATCTTAATACATCTGGTATTGCTTCAAGTTTTCGTCAGAAAAGTATCTAAAGAAATAAGACCTCGAGGTCAGTCGAAACTTGTGTAGGAACAACTTCATTTGGTGTTTCTTATCATTTGTTCCTGATTTGTTTCGCAGGTTTGCTCCTGTGTGTTCGTCCTCTTTTACTCTTTCTGTCTTGCTCCTTGTTAGGGTCTGACAGTTTCCTCAGCAGCTCTACAACACAAGAATCAACAAATCAATCATCGTAACATTGATCTCTTGAGCTAAATTTGTTTCTATTGTGACCAGTAGGAGGCCTCAGAGAGCCACTCCAAGACTGTTTGTATTTCATGCAGTTTAATTTTCTTTCTGCTGACTTTTTTTTTTTTTTTTTTTTTGTTACCTGTTAAGTCGGAATGACTCCGGCTGAGGTTATTCATAGACAAATATTTCCGATCTCCAGTATCCTCATCTCCTAACAGGAAGTAAAGTCATGAGCATGGGTTATTGTTACTCTACAATAGACTGACAAACAACTAATCAAGAGTTTAAATATCCTCCAAAATCTAAGAATAATATCCCTCATAAACTTCTGTATTATAGCCTCTATATTTAATTATTATTTTTAAATTGGAGAACTACTCACTTCCTGCTACTAAAATTGTACTCATACGGTCTTACTTTCCAAAAGTATTAATAGTATTGTAAATATGATCATTTTATTATTTGATGTTAGAAAACTTAAAAAGCACCACAGTTTCTTCCCCAGTGTCATATTATTGACCTTTTACTAAATATTAAGTATCCAAACTTGGAATAAAACTGTTCAACCAGAGACTGTTCACTCAGTAAGATTGTGAAACACTAATGGACTCACGACAAACTTGCAGGAGGATGTAATATTGTCTCTCAGCCAGCACACTGCTGGTCAGAGCCACACTGTGCTGCTTCCCCTCCAGGTTCATCACTCTGCCACTACTGTCCATCAGCTCCACACACTCTGCGGGAGGAATGACAGGATGTTTGACACTCAACACAACAAGATCTGTACTGCTGAAAGAAGTGAAAATTATTTTGTCTTCAGTGAAGAGGCAACAGCAGTTCATGAAGGTTCTCACACTCGCTACTCAAGTTATGAATGTTATAGAATGAAGTGACACTGATGTTCAGACGTCTTCTTATTCAGTTCATCCCAGTCGGTAAATGAAGCGATCTGATTGGCCAATTTAGCTGCAGCAATGGGTGTTTCAGCCCTTATTGCTGCTGTTTAGTACCTTTAAAGTCCAGACCGCTCCTCTCCTTTAAATGACTGATGAAGTTTATCAACTTGCAGTTGAGATTGAACATTTCCATCTTGCTGTCTGTCAAGAAATAGATCCTATAACATTTATCAAATACATAGACGTTGCACATTTAAACCTTAACTTTGACTATTTCATTATACAAGTTTATTCTCCCAGCAATCAGGCAAATATTCCATCAAAACAAACAAACAAAAAACAAATTACTATAATGAAAACTTCCATTTACCACTGTATTGTACTTAATTGTTGCAAAATTTTCAAAATTTTGCTAAATTTTCCAGAGACCTCAAATAAAATAAAATCTACTTTCAAGTACCAGATTTAATACTGATCAAAAATGATTATTGATGTAAATTATTATTTATATGGAAAGAAGAGAGAAATAAATAAATACAAGAACTTTACTAACCTCCAAACAGGATGGTGACAAACATTTTCTGGTCCGGACTGCAGTTAAGTTCCACCAGCATCTGAATGTTACAAAGAACCTAGTTAGTAACACGTTCAGACTGGGCACAGAGACTCAGCTCTGAGGGAAAAGCTGCATTAACTGCCCTACATAATGTAGAGATGGTAAAAAAAACACACATACACATACACAGACACACACCTCTTTTACATCCTCCTCCTCTTCTCCTCCTTTTCAAAGCTGAGGCCTTTAAAATGAGAAGACAAAAGACTGCTGTTGCCTGTATCCATGGAGTCTCTACACACACACACACACACACAAATTGGCACTCTGGACTTTATAGATGTTGGACAGTGATTCCGAGACTGACTGAAAAAAAAGAGCCTTTTATTGTTTCCCGTCACAGATTGGAAATAAGAAATGAAATAGCCTGAGCCAACACTGTTTCTACCTTGTGGAAAAGCTATGAAGAGAGTTTTAATCCAATTTTGATTTTTGTTGCAAAACTGTGGGTGACAGATTCAAGATTGAAATTCAGTTTGTTAGAAAAACAGCTTAGGTCCTTATTCTCTGCCACTGCAGCATTACAGTGCTGTTAGATCAGCAGCAACGAGGGAACTCCATGAAGCTGTTTTAATCCTCATTTGTATCATTTCTATGTGACAAATGAAAATGGGAAATTTCTGAGCATCATCCCATTTTGAGTTTATAGGGCAAACTTGTGTCTCCTGGAGCAGCTGAGAGAAATATCTGTCTCTCTAGATGCTAAATGCTCCACCGTGGCCATCAGCGAGTTGCTGATCTGATCTGTTTGCTGTCTGGTGCTGGTCAGATGTCAGACAGCAAGCCTGGTCCAAAGCTGCAAAACAAAAAGTAAAAACAGTAAATCTGCAATGTAACTGTTTTTGTTTGTTTTTTTATTTATTTTCCCTGCAGTTTTTGTATTCTTAAGGACTGAACAAATGAGATATGCTATTTTTAACTTGTAAGCTCAGCAGTGATGGTAGAAGCTTTTGCATGTGGACAGAACCAAGGCTGTAGCTGTTTCACTTAGTTTCCAGTTTTAATGTTAAGCTAAGCTAACTGGCTGCTAGCTGAAACTTTCTTTTTACTATAGAGACCCATCATTGGTATTTATCCTCTCATATTTATATTTTTATATTTATATTATAAGCACACTTCCCAAAATGTCAAACTATTCATGAAAGCAACTTTCAACAAAAATAGACACATTTATGGCTCTTTTCACTGTTACGTTGTTACACAACACCTCCAATAGATCAGTAATAGTCAAAATTTTTTGTATCATAACCTTGATGCGACATAACTGAGAACACAAGAAGCAGGACAGCAGCAGATCACCAGGACACAGAGGTGTTTGTGTTGAATTTTATACAAGATTACATCAAAACCCTGTATTAAGCTGAAGCTTGCATAAGATTCCTCCCATGACGTGATAAAAAACAGTTCATTTTAAAAGCACATCTGCACATCTACCAAGCTACAGCGCCAGCTTCTCGGACAACACATCTGTGGGGCTGAGTCCACTCTATGGTCTGGCAAAAAAAGGACTTAAGCCCCCTGGGAAAGCCTTTAAAAAGAGTTGGGCCGTGTTCCCTTTAACCTGTACTCACAAGGGAATCATGATAAAAGCTGGGAAAATAAAACACTCTAAAGATAGTTTGCCTGGTTAATTAACTTTTTCCCAAAATGAGCAAACCAGACTTCTGACTGAGTTATTAAGACTATAGATCTAATACAAAATATGACTTATCATGTTGAGAAACCAATGTGAAGCCTGTAGCTGGTGATACCACTACTGAACACTGACTGAAAAACACACAGCAGCTATTGATAGATACAAATATAACAATTAGACTTGGATAATGTAAAAAGATTTATTTAAAGACAGGACTCTGTGCTAATCTGCTTGTGAGACCACAAAAGATAATAGCTGCACTGGACTGAGGACGAATTCATCAGGAAAAAACAGAACTTCTTCAATAAGTCTGAATATATTCGTTTCCAGTCCTCTTTAAAAAACATTCCTATCATTCATCAAATCAACTCACAAGTCAGCATTTAATTGAATATAACTTAAATAAGCATACAATCAAGTCACATTTTCACAGTGAGGAAACAAAAAGTTACATGTCAGCGTTACATTCCCAAGTTTTGGGGCTTTTTCTTTTTGAAAAGTGATATATAACATTGTTATTGATATAAACGTGTCACCAGTAAAAGATTGATTTTCAGTCCAGCAAGAAACAGAATGGAGTCCACAGGGAGCAATGAGGGAATCAGAAGGAGTGCCAAGCTCTTTCATGAAACTGAATTTGAATATAAGAGAGAGGGACAGGCGTGAAAAATGTTGAACTTTGTACAGATGGGTGTGAACTTTGTTAAGCAGGTTGGCGACGCTGTGCACTCTGCAGGTCCTCAGCATGGAGTCAGATTAAAATAGTGCAAAAGACAGTGCACTTCTGCAGAAGAAATAACCACCTGCACATGATTCACAGTCCTGGTGTAAGGCAAGGTAAAATCCATCACAGTCTTTACATCCATATCAATGACAAACTGAGAAATGGAGCAATAATTAAATAAGTTAGATGAGTTTTTTTGTCTTCAGCCAAAGGCCAATTCAGACCATAAATGACAGCATGTAATTTACCCCCACACACTAAGATGCATAATTTCAACCCGTTGATAAACAAAGACAAACATCCTGTAATGGAAAGAATTAATGCTTTTTCTATTTTTAATGTTTTAGGAGAGTAAAGAGGTTGATACTGCTTTTTTCTGTCTAAATGTTCCTGGACAGAGTGCATTTGTATCAAACTCCAAGTATTTGCAAAGTTGATGTAGAAGCTAACAGTGGTTTTATCCAAAGTAATTAACACAGAGACATTTTTGACGAGTGAAGTGCCTGCATCGTAAAGATAGAAGTGGCAGTCACTTTGTCAGTTTAAAACATTCCTGATCTTGTTGGTAATTTAAAGGCAGTACAACCTCTTTGACCCTCCAGCAGTGCTTTTATCTGGTTTCTATTAAGAATGCAAATAATGTGTTTTTTATCACCCGATATTATTGACTGATAATTACCTTTTTCTTAAGGCTGATACCAATAAGATAACTGATAACTTCACATTTTTCATTTTGATAAGAAGTTCATAACTTGCAGTTTCTGTACCCACAGTGGTAAGAAATGTGCAGACAGTAAGAATGGATCATTTAATATTCCAAAACTAAGGTATAACCAAATCAAACTGGCATCACTTCTTCTTCCCTCCTCCAAGAACATTGCAGAACATGATTTTTCCAACTAAGATCATATCATCTTCCTCTGAAACTGTTAAAAAAAAATCCATCCATGCCAGTTATGACATGTTCGGCTCTTTAGTTCAAACTGTGTGGCTCTGCTCAGGCGCAGCAGTTTGAAGTCATGAGTGCAACCACAGTATGCTGTGCATGTTCTTCTCCTTTTTCTTTTTCTTTTTCCACTTATTCCTGTCTTTGGCTGATAAACCAACTGCCATGCTGCCACCCAATGTATCGGAGAGTGTAAATGATGCTCTTATCAAGCTGACTGAAGCAGTTGTCTTTGTATTATCAGCTCTATTTTTCATCTCGCAGATATCCAATAAATATCTGATAAAAAACAAACTTCCCATTATTGTTAGATAGTTTATAACAATAAATATTGTGCATCCCTAGTCTCAATTTAAAAGTTGCTACATGGTGGAAACAGTTTCTAAAGGCAAGATTTGTTATCTGAGTTTGTTGGACTCTCTTGTGCATACGTCAGGATGTCACTGTCAGCTCACTGGAGCAACCCTTGCTGTTCTGCTTGTTTAACAGAGTTGTGACCTGAGCCGGGCCGAGGTTCTGTTTGTCTTTCTCCTCCACATCCTCTGGTCCAGCACTGTCATGCTGCTGCTCTGCATACTCTGTATGATGACTACTTGGGATCTGAGCCTCTCTGGGCCTTTGCACGGGACAAGGGCCCTTCTTGCGACAGTTTGAGATGACAACTGACATAGGAGGATGGAATACTTCCATCAGACCGCCCCCTAAAGGAGAAATGTGAGTAGGGCAGTGGCAGGAGCTTTCATAACTACTGCTGCTGTGTTCGGCGAAAATGTCAACACTGAGGCTGTTTGCTTTGAGTCTGGTTGAGTCAGTGATGCTGTTATGAAAACTGCTACGACTTTCAAACCGCTCCCGTCTGCGCAGGATGTAGCGCTGGATAATCTTTCGGAAGGTCCGTCGGAACTCCCGAATGCGATAGGCGTAGATAAAGGGGTTGACCACAGAGTTGCCGTGGGAGAGGATTATGGCCAAGTACATGACCCAGGCCGGAGGACGAGCACAGTGTTTACAGAAGAGGGTGAAGCAGTTGATGATGTGTAAAGGCAGCCAGCAGACTGCAAAGAGCCCGACAATGATGGCCAGAGACTTGGCGGCCTGGACCTCTTTCTGAATCGTGGGGCGCGACTTATCTCCGTGAATTGCTTTGACCTCAATCAGCCTGAGCTGGTGGCAAGCAGCCATGAAGATACACAGGTAGATGGCCAGCATCAGCAGCAGGGGGATCAGCACACAGGCAAAAAAGTTGAAGTAGACCATGTAGTTCATGTCTACCACCTTCTCAAACATGCACTCAACAGTGTCGTTGCATTTCGGCATGTGCCAGCCCATCATTGGGGTCAGACCGATGATGATGGATAAAACCCAGCAGATGGCGATGATGCCTTGTGCTCGCTGGCCTGTCACCAAACTGTTGTACCTGAAGAGGGAGAGGACACAAACATTTAGAAACGGGTCTGTCTCTTGGCTCTGTGAAAGAGGGTGGTTTTCCCAAACTGAAACATCTCATTATAACGGTATCTGATAAGCCTTGTGTACAGTATATGAAGCTCCACATGACTTCTGATTTGCTCAGCTGATTGTTCTAAGGAAGGATTTCTCATCCCGCAACCTAAAGAGAAAAAATAAACAAACAAAGTCTTTTTAAGACCCCTCTAAGGATGAGTCTATTTTGAGTGCGCCTGTAGCGCAGTGTGGGAGAGCAGCTGAGATATTTGGCTTGTTTCTATCACATTCTTGAGATGTTAAAGTGCAAAGGTTAATGCTGCGAAAACAAGCCCCCCCATCGGTAATGCAAAGAACAACGCAGAGAAACCCTCACGTATCTCCAGCAGGAGGAGGAGGAGGAGGAGGAGGAAGCTGTGTGAAAACAGTCCGATTGCTGCAAACAGGAACGCTGAGCTCAATGTGACTCTGCAGTTCACTGTTTTTGTAGGATGAGGTCACAGTTTGAGCCACAGCATCTCAGTCCATGACAGGTTAAATGTCTGTAAGTCCATGACAGGTTAAATGTCTGTAAGTCCATGACAGGTTAAATGTCTGTAGACATGCTGTCCTTTGCAAATTTGACTACGAAGTCGTAGCTGCTGTTCAAGATAAACAGTCTCACAAATGCTATGTTTTTACCAAAAGTAATAGTGCCATTATATAGGGGGTTAAAAAGGGGTTACACAGTCTGTATAAGCAATTGGAGCAAAAAAATATGTAATTGCTCCTTGGGGACTCAGCCTCATGAGAGATGCCATTTCTGGACACACATATTCAGCCAAGACTTTATGGTTCAAATGCCACGACTTCATATGGAAATTAAATATGATATTTTACTGTAAGACCTCCACTGTCTGGGACTAAAAAACTGACCATATCAAATAAAGAAAGAAAGAGAAAGAAGACTTATGGCTCATTGTGAATGCATGCTTTTTTTTTTTTTTAGGAATATTACATAATAAACTTTAAGTTCATATGCTGTTTCCTAAAAGACATCCTTCCTGTTTTTCTTACTTTCCAACAATGCAACATTTCAACATTTTACACCACTTTCTTTTGAGGCATCCTTCAAAGGTTCGTATCGGCTTCTGTGCAGTCATCTGCTGGGTCTTTCACAGGGGCTTACTCAAAGAAGTCCATGTGGTCATTTAGGCAGTCCTAGGAGAGGGTGGCCCTTCTTATAGCATTGTTAAGAAGTGAGATGCCGTATTTGAACGTTGCAGGGAGAGATGACTATGCGACGGCCAATGTTTTCCATTTTTTCAGACAGCATGACTTGTAATATTCAATTTATCTTAAAAGTTATAATTTTCCTACTTTCTGCATAATCACTTAAAGAGTTAAACTGCATGTGCGTTAAACAAGAGCTGTAAAACTCATCTCCTTTCTTAGGCTGTGATCTTATCAACTACCTCTTACAGTTTTAACAGCTTATAACTGATCTATAAAGCAATAAATAATGTTTTATTACCCACTAACAAAGGCACTACATATGTTCATAAACCCTTTATTAATGCTGTTTAACTATAAAGTGAAACTAAAACATTATTTGTTTCTCCTCTTACTGCACAAGATGTATCCACAGCCATACTTTTAACTATTAAGACTACAAAGTTGTGTCCTCACGGCACTGACCTGAGCGGTAACTTGATTGCAATATAGCGGTCTATCGCGATGGCCAGCAGGCTGAAGATGGAGCTCTGGGTGAGGACCAGCACGAAGCAGGCGATGAACAGGCAGCCATAGAAGTTGGAGCTGAAGCCAGTGCTGATGACAATGGAGAAGGGGATGGCCAGGACACCCACCGCGATATCTGCCACCGCCAGCGACACCACAAAGAAGTTGGTGATACTCTGCAGGTTGCTGTTGAGGAACACGGCCCAGCAGACCAGCACATTGCCCAGCACTGAGAACACGGCGATCAGTAGCTCCAGCACAATGTAGAAGACAAAGGCAGGGTCCAACATTGTGTCATCAGAGGTGCAGTTTCCTCCCTGCCCATCAGTGCAGGGAGGAAACCCATCCTCAACAGCCATAGCTGCGGCCTGGCAGCCACTGAGCTCAGCCTCTTCAGAAACATCCACCAGATTCCCCAAGCAGCTGCAGCAACTCCCTCATAACCTGCTCAGCTCAAATTGAATTTAATTCAGCTTCGGATGGAGCTCTCATCTCTCCTAACTCCACACACAGGACACAGTTGTCTCCATTCTCTCCTGGTGAGAAGCTCCTCTGCTGTCCTCTCCCCTCAGGTCCTTCCCCTCAATGGCTTTTTCCCATGAACTTCTTAAGGGGCTGAGATGATGCCAACAACACACATCACGTGAATATTTAGCTGCTGGAGATAAAGAAGTGCAGAAGTGAAAAAGAGGAAATGCTTTTACAAAGGAAGTGAATTTCAAGAAACACACTTGCATCAGATATGTTTTAGTGCAAACCAGAAGTGCTGCAGGACTGTCGGACAAGCTGCTGCTAAAACTAAAAGATGATTTCCTCACCACTTATTTATAATAGCCCAAAAAGACCTCTTAATATGATTGCAAAAATAGCAGTGATACCACTTATTAAATGTCAGATATTGACAGATCCACATCTTTCCTATGAGATATAACAGAGGTTCTTTATCTGCAACAGCTTCAAAAAACATGATTCATTATAACTTTTTAATCAAATGAATTTATCTTTTCAATTAATAAATGCTCCCAAAATTTCCACTTAAAAACAGCACTTACAAGTACAGATAGCCTATTTTTGATCCTTAAATCTTAACACTTTTACACTGTGATTAGAGTAAATCTCTTGGGGAAATACTTGTGTGGTCACATGATCAGATTCAAAGATGTCACCACAGCTCTCAGCAGCTCTGATACGAGGACTGTAATTTCCCTAACCCCATTTCAGTCTGCAGTAACAGTCAGTAAGTGTACAGTTTTGTGGGACTTCGGGTTGCTGATATCCTTTATAAACAGTCCCTCTTGACCCTGCAGAGGAGCAGTGGGAGAGCAGTTTGTGTAGACTTCATCAGTGTCATGGTACACGTAGCAGGGCTCTCAGTGCTTTAGAGTGACAGAAAAGATCAAGTGCAGGAAAAGAGGAGGATATTTCTGGGCGCATAATAATGAGGGCTGAGATACTAATAAAAATACTCTGTCAGTTAAATTAATGTGATGTGGGCCTGTATTATCAAACTACTAAAAGCTTTAAATTTGTATGAAATATGTAACAACTACTAATTTTTGCTTGTACTCAGATTTCAATGAGCTTACTTTGTTCTCTCAGTCAGCCTGTTACAATGTGTTTCTATACAAGTATCGGTCAAAGTTATAACACTTTCAGTTCCTTCACCCGAGAGATTTCCCTGTTTGTGTTACTGTTTTATTGGAGCTCACTTGTTTCAAAATGGCAGATCTCAGCTGGAGAAAAGTGATGTCATGAAAGCGTTTGTTAACCAACTAATTTAGTTAAGTTGTTCACAGCACTTGAATCAGAAGGTACTGGCAGCTTAAGAGTTGTTCATGATGCCAAATTAAGATCCAACCACCTCCACACAGTCCTGATAATGCAAATTAACTGAATTTTTAGTGTTAATAATGAAAAATAATATTTATTTCAAGCTTAACTTCGATTACTTTGTATCTAGAAATGAAATTTCATGTTTTGGAGAAATATGTTAGCAACTATCTATTCGAGGGCTTTAAAAGGACACTGTAAGTCAACAGAATGATCCTTAACTGCTGCTCAGTTCACTTTTTGCTGTGGTCTCTTAAACTGTAGCTAGTAGCTGCTGTTTACTATGTGATATTTGTTCATTGTGCAACTATTAGCTGATCAATCAAGCTGGAATTGTAGCTTGAGGAGCTGGATAAATGTTGGTGTTTGTATCTCAGCCAGCAGCCTTCCAGTGAACACAAGCCAGACAGGGACTGACCGCAGCCTCCAAGACTGGCCAGATTAACAACAGGGATTATAGTACATAAGTGATTAACAGCAGCTCCCACCAGGAATCAGACTCCGGCGATTAGGAAGATGAGGTGAGGCAGGACAGAACAGCAGAGGCATAAAAAGGGAGTGTAGTGAATGGATGGTCAGGCACAGGGCAGGGATTTTACATCAAACTCTGTGAATCAAGACACTGAAACCATCTTGGTTTTGCATCTTTCATGTTATTGTTTCAGTTTTAAGCTCTGAATCTAAATGTTACAGTTGACTCTTTCAGCTCTCATGGGAAAATGAAACCACCAATTACCAATGAAAAAGCTCTGTAAACCCACTCACTTTCTTTAATGTTTATGAAAGACAGAAAGACAAAAAGGTTCCTTATCATCAAGCCAACCTGAATGCATCAGTGTTGTTTCTCGCTTGCTGCCTCAAAATTGCCAAAAACAGTTAAGGAATAAAAGTATATTTAGGCCTTTGAATTTTCTTTTGATGTAGAAATTCCTTTATTTTTGTTAGCTTCAGATGCTTATACAAGCAGCCTGTTTGTGATTTACATGGCTGTATTAGTCTGTAAAAAAGAGAGGAGAGCACAACCTCATCACACCTGTACATGTTTTAAAATGACTGTATCAACAGTGCATCATGGGTTATGATGAGCATTATGTTACTAAAGCAACATGAAGGTGTCAAAACAGTCCTTTTAGCCCGCTAATTGCATTTAGTGCTTGTTATGTAAGCTGTAAATGTCACATGACAAATGTGTTTTATTCTTCCCTTAAAGCAAAGAGGAATTTATTCCTATGCATCTGGTATTTTTAAGTTTATTCTTAGATATTACTATAGCTCCTGGTCATAGAAAGAATCACGCTGCTGTTAGATATCCTGATATCTGTGAGCCATCATCCATAAAAGGCTTAACAAACAGAAATCTGATTTTAAGGGGCTGAATTCCCTCAGAGGGGATGCTTCTTGAGGTTACGTCTAGTTTTTGGAGATAACAGCTGTGCTGGAACACAGAGGTCTTTGCTCTCCGAGTTATGGTTTTCCCTCTGGGTCAGATGAGACCTTTTTATTTATACCAAAGACTTGTTATTTCATGACTGATAGATATCAGAGGGGTTTTTTTGTTCATTCATTTAACTAACAAATAAAGCTTTTGTGGGTCTTCCCTCTTACCCAACAGTGTATTCATTTGCCTTGATCTGAGATAAGGTTGGTGTTATGTTTCAGAGTGTTATAATGTTTTATGCAGAAGCAGTGCACTCAAAACAAAACTCCCAGAGGACGGTGTAGGAAATAATTAATCCCTAAAAACTACCACAGTGATTCTCCCATGTTTGCATCCTACAATAACAGTCTGTCCTACACAGACCGCAGGAATTACGAAACATGAAATCTCTGGGGATTTGTGCAGGGAGTTTTATCAATGGTATGAAACTTTCTACAGAGACATTTTCAAATCTTAAGTTTTGATATGGTATGTAAATAAAAACAAAATAAGATTTGATATTTCCAGAAAAAAACAGTTTTAAAAAGTTTGTACAATTGTAGACACGTAATTGCTGCATTACTGTTGCATTCTTTCTTTATCTTGTTTCTTAAAAAGTACTTAATATGTTCAGTTATTCAGTTATTTTTGGCTTCAAGACATAAATCACTATAGAAGTACTTATAATAACAGATATAACCTAAGTATCCTAATGAAATAGGTATCATATTAAAATGAAAAAGGGTCCAAAGGCAGCAAGTCTGCATAATCCTTACATGAACAGTTTAGCCTCACTGTACACACTATCTCATTAAATGTTAGTGATGCAGCACCATTTTATAAAACATCTTATAAAAAATTGAAAAGTAATTAAGATATTTTTTTGTAGCATCACAATATATTTTTAATTATCATTATACAGTCTACGACCCATTGATGCTTTATGTTTAAAAGAATAAAAGAGGTTGTTATTTCTGTCATGCCAGGTGCTCCTCTGGGGCTACAGCTGCAGTCTGAAGGCTCTTGCACCAGAAAACACATGATTTCTTATTTTTAATATGATGATACACTGAAGGAAAATTATATGGATATGTATACTATGTCTGTCATATTCTACAAAATAATCCCCCTAAATCCTTCACACTGGACCTTGAGGGAGCGTTGAGTAGGGGGCCTGCAACAAACCCTTTGCCCCATGACCCCCTAAAAGTTTGACCAGGCCGTGTAATGTGACGCTCCGCACCGGGTCCACGTGGTTCACATGTTCAGTTATGAACCAGGACGTAGAGAGCTTCTTTTGAACTTTAGTTAAAGAAAGTTGAAATGGGTTAATCTGCCAGAATAACGAGCAGCTGCGAAAAAAACACGTAAGTCATTCTGACATGATGTTGTGGGTACAATTACACATGAGAGTAGCACAGCAGGACAGGAACAAACACATGAAGTACCCGGTGTGACGGTGTGAGGCAATTTACAGGTGAACTCAGGTGAATTTTCTTCAGGTTAATCCCTGTTTGGTTTTGTTGTCACAGGTAGTGAAACTTAAAACCCGAATTAGGACATTGTGTTCTAAACATCGCTTTCGTTCTTTACACATTTACCACATAGTCTGAGATGCTTCTTACATTATTCTCATAATCTCGCCTGCGGTCAGTGCGCTGCATGCAAGGTACGCGCAATGTAACGCGCGGGCTTGTAGTCTTAACAGACTTAAAATAGCACAACAAAGTGTTGAGTTAAACTGTTTTCATGAAGAATTAAAACCAACAGAGCCAATTTAACACAGACTTCAACCCATTAGAATATAGTGTCTTACCTTTTTTCTCTTTGATGTCCGTCAGGCAGAAGAGGCAAAGGTTTCCCGACAATAAAAGTTTAATATTTAATGACACTTGAGATAAGATCATTAAAAGTCCGGTCGGAAAAAAAAATTACACGTTTTCACTTCCCGCTGACAAACTTCTGCAATGCACTGTTCTAATCTTAGCTGAAAACAGCCTGGATTCAGTTCAACATTAAATCCGGGAAATAACACACTTAAAGTCTTAACAAATTCTCCTCCTCGCACTTAGTGAAACCAAACCGCATCTACTTTGGACACAAAACTCGTTCTTTTCTTCCTCTCTCTCTCTCTCTCTCTCTTTGTGTGTGTGTTTCTCTCTCTCTCTCTCTCTCTCTCACACACACACACACACACAAACACAAGCACTCACACTCCTCCCTTGTAAAACATATTTAGGCTGATTATGCGTCTGTTTCCTCTCTGGGGGCAGATCAGTTAAAAGCCTTTAGTGCGTGTGAGTGAGCGTGCTGATGGCACACATTAATCTCAGTGTATCTGTATTGAAACCTTAGACAGGAGTCAGGTAATCTAGTTTACCGAGACATTTTCTTTCACTGGAGGACAAATATGTATTTATTAGTCGGTGCAAAAGCCATGTCACTGTTTTTATTACTGTTCAAATGAAATTAAATGTTTAATTATTAGTGTAAAACGATTGGATGTGTAATTTATTAGCGTCTTCTGATCCACAGGTTAAGTGGAAGGCACCTGCAAAGTCAATAATGACAACAAACATGGATGCTTCAATGGTCTTTTATAACAACTGCCAGAAAAATAAAAAGCAACATAAAACCAGTCAGCATTTTTACAACTGATTATCATCGTAGTGTGCACTAATACTGTAGCTTAGTCCCTTTACACACACGCACACACACGCACACATACACACACATTTATTCATTCTGCTTTAACTTTGCCAAGGGACCATTCAGCACTGCATGTAGTGTGATCAGGACAAAAGAAAAATACTACACACCAAATCAAAATGTGGCATGAATTGTTAAAAAAAAAAGGCAACACAGAACAAAAAGACAAACTAAAGCAGGTTCAGTGGAATTCTCAGAGCATTTTCAAGTAAACAAAAAGAAGACAAATGTCATGAAGTGGACCCCATAAAGACATTATGCACTGTTCACATTAGCTATACACTTTAAGGGCATCATCTCAGGTCCCAAACAGTGTGTTGTGTCCCTCATGTTTTCATCATGTGGAGACTGAATGTGTTTCCTAGCTGCTGACAGTCGACTGGTCTTTCCTCTGAGGCTGGACTGAGTGTTCATCAATCACTCCACATCAGCCTGTGCTGGACCTTATAAAGTCCCCAGATCACCAAAGAATGATCAAAATACATTTCTCTTCCAGGATTGAGGGGCTTCAAATCTTTCTGAAGCTCTCAGACGCTCCCTTCTGGGACAAGAAAACATTCGGGCCAGCAGTGAAATCAAGCAGAACACAATAAAACTGTCGGCTGATAATTCTCAGCATCACGGCATCACAAACTTCTATCAACAGATAGCCAATGCCTTCAAACATCATTAAATAACTCACTCGCATTCTATCTTTTGTACATGAAAACCAAAGTGTCATTGATGCAGGCTCTTGTGCTCAGTTTGTAACAGTAAATGTCTAATGCAGCTGTACACATTGTGGTGATGTGGCTTGGCAAACAGCATGGCAGGATGTGCTTCCTAATCGAGACAAAAATGTTGCTTCTGATGTTGCTATTGATAACAGCTGGCAGCTTGACCTGATCCAAATCAAAACAGTGTGCAGTCACCATCCCGAGATTCACTTGGGGACTTGACAAGCTTCAAAATGACCATCACTCACCATTGGTGTATTACAAGAGGCACAAACAAGAACCTTGTTCAACAAACTATTTCCACCCTGTGACACACTGTGATAACTGCAGTTTGAAATGTCAGTTTCACTCAGAAGCCTCAGCTGAACTGTTAAGGCAGGAAATTAGTGTGTAATACAAAAAAGCTTATCTCAGTGCAGTTACTTGCTGTATAATAAATTCATATACACTTCAGACACAGACACACAGCCACAACTTCACTACTATGACTGGAAACCATGCAAATAAATACAGTGAACTTGGTATACTGAGGCCAGTGACGCTGTCAAAGATAGACGACACATCTCTATTTCCTCTAACTGTGCAAAAATGAAGCCAAAATATCCCTAACACAGGTGCTGCCATCTAGCTCTGGTGATATCATTTGGAGCCACAGCTGCACAGTATTGATGATGTGAGGAGCCACAGTACGAAGATCCCACCAATACACCCCTTAACCCCTTGACTCCATCTTAGATTAGGGTTAACTGTCATCAAGACATTAAAATCCCCCCTTGATAGCATCAAATACCCAATTAAATCCAAGTTAAAAAGAAAAATGAACACCAGTGCGACATAAACTACCTATAATGGCAGAAACATCATCAGAAGCAATGAACATCTAAGGCAGTGTTTTTCAACCAGCACACACACTGGTGTGTCGTGGGAAATTATCCAATTTCACCTAATTGGTCTAAAAAAATTTTTTTTTGAAAACAAATTAATTATTATTTGCAAATAATATGCCATTGTCAACACTGTCGATCTCTCACGTGGCACACTAGTGCGCCGCCACCAGCACAGTGGTTGAAAAACACTGATCTAAGGCAATTTTCTTTCTTTTTTTTTTCTTTTTTTTGTTTGTTTGTTTTACCCACGTCTAATCTGTTAACATGGAGGGGGTAGAATTCACTACCTATATTGCAGCTGATGAGGGTGAACAAGATGTTTTGGCTTCTCTTTTGAGCAGCTGACATGTCGTTCATCTTTTGACCATCAATGGTTGAGGCACGATAAACACACAGCATTGAGACAGCATGTCATGGTAACAACTAAAAGCCCCCCACTATTTAGCATTAGCATTAATTAATTAAGCAGCAGTATACAATACGTAAAAAATGCTTTATAACACACTATAATGGAGTTGTAAGCAGATCTATGTGTTTAGTGGCGAAATTGTCAACAACCTCGACGGGAGAAATGATCATTGCTAACATTATACATAAAATTAACTTAAAATGGCCTTCTAGTAGGTTATAAACCATTCATTTATGGTTTGTGTACTGCTTTTAAATGCTAAATAAGGAGACTTGAAGAGTTTCCTGCAACATTAATTTGCTGACTGATATTTAACAACCTAAAGACATTGTGTGCTACAAAATATCTCTATAGTGATGCTCAGTCACACTATGAATTTCAAAAACTACCTCTGTAACACAGCAGCAGTGCTTACACACAAAATAAGTTAATGGTCCAATCAATTTCCAGTCACTTGAGACTTGTTATTGTTTTGTCAATTATGCAAAAGAAATAGCTTTGCAACATTTGCTGATATTAAGGAGTAGTTTGACAATTTGGAAAACACACTTACTTGCTTTCTTGCCAGGCACTTGATGAAAAGACTGACACCATTTTCTGTACTTTCTTCATGCCCATACACTAAAATATGTAGCTAGAGGCTGCAGGTGTTCAGCTTAGCCTAGTAAAATGACTGCGAATATGGGGAAACAGCTAGCCTGGCTTTGTTCAAAGGTAGCAAATCTGCATAGCAGCACCTTGATGCTCAAGGATTAACCTGTTATATTTGCTTGCTGAGTTTAATATATGCATTGAGGTGAAAAAAATGAGACTTTGCAGTTTCAGACACCAGGACAAAAGAGACAATTATGATAAAACAAATGAGATTTAAAGAGGCTGCTATGTGGATATTGTTACTTTTGAACACAACCAGGCTTGTCCTTTCCCACTTTCTAGTGTTAATGTTAAACCTGACAGCTCTGGTTTACCAAGCAGGTCAGAGAATTGTACAAATGTTCTCATCTAACTTTCTCAAAGAAAGTGAATAAGTGTTTTTGTCAATGAGCTGAACTATTTCTTTCAGAAGACGCCGTATTGACTTAAAAAAATGTGCCCTCACCTATGAATCTGTCTCTGTTTGATTCCAAAATGCATCTAAGCATATCCATGGGTGAGACACCATTTTTTAAGAGACCACAACCAGAGAACATTTAAGGCTCTCTGATCCAAACACAAATCAAATATTAATCAAAAAAAAATTATCAAAGAATAAGATGCACCCCACTCATGTTTTTAGGATGAAATGATGCTGTGTGCTCTATGTGCCTATAAAAAAAATTAGTACAAGATGGCAAACAGGCCCACAAAATGCAAACACTCGATTTATACAGTTTAGCATTCAACTACACATCAATGAATATTAGTCCATCATAGTGAAAATCCATAAGGGTGTGTTAGTGTCGCTTAAAAAAATGTGTAGCAGTGTTTTAGAACGTAGTGTATTTCTGTGCTTGGAAAGCAGTCAGTTGCTAATGATCAGATGCTGATAAAGTAGCTTTCTGCAGCATCAGTCCATCCTGATGACCAACAAGCCAAAATATCAACAATCAAAAGGCTCTGAAACGTTTGGCAACAATTCTTCAGCTTCACAAAGGGTAGTGAAAAGACACTGCCTCTGGAGGATTGGCCCAGAGAGAGCTCATATCCTGGTTTCCTGCATCAAAACTCACACACACACAGGCACTTTATCATTGAAGTGAGGCATCCGTATCGTACTTTAAGGTCTGGAAGACTTGGTGCAAAAAGGCTGTGTCTGTCTGAATTCCTTTCAGAGGGAAATTTTCAGGGCTGCGGGGGAATTCCAACATCTCTGACTTTTGGTTTGTTATTCTGTTGAAGCTGCTGTTTTTCACAAAGTATTCACAACCAACAAAAGAAAAAACACAGGGACTATTTATGAAAATGGTTCCTATTGCAAAGTAACAGGCTGAAAGTCAGATGTGCAGGAATTCCCCCTAAACAGCCTGCCAACTGGGTTAACTGTGAGGGAATATTGTTTGCCAGGAAAAGCCAGGTGGAAGGCACTGAGACTTGATTTCTGTTTCATGCTGATCCTCCAGACGGGGACTGAAGGCAAGGATGATCTATAGGATTTCATAGCTGGTCAGTTCATACTTGGCTCACCAGGCTTCACCAGCATTTCTTCACATGGCTGACTAGTGCAACAGTAGACATACAGGTAAGCCCTTGAACTACAACTTTATAAAAAGCTCCCTCTACGCTGCACTGGAAGGATGAAGAAACTATGTGTGTCCAGTAAGGTTCTGCTCTGTCTTTAGTGTTAAGTGTGGCTAAATACTGAGGACCTACATGCAGTGTGGCTGGGTGTCGCTTTAGTGTGGGGGGAGGGAGTCAGTGAGGTAAAACAGTTGACCGTGGGGTTGAGAGGTTGCAGAGAGCTCAGGAGGGCTTGCTTGGCTCTGATTGTGCTGCAGGAGCAGGGTGGGGGAGACGGTGAAGTCAGGTCTCAAAGTACTTGTAGATGGCTGTGACATAAGTCATAACACTTTGCCAGTCCGGCCTCTCTGTGTGCACCATCTCATTTATGTCCTAGAATAGAAAAAGAGAAGGTTAACCAGGGAGGAAATACTGCTAAGCTTAAGATTTCTGTTCCATCAATGTCAAACAAGAACCTTCAGAATCAGAAAAACCTTGCTGTCCCTCACAAGGCAATGGAAATGTGTTTTTAAAGAGTCAAAGAAAATAAAACCAAACTCTACCTCACAACTGAATATTCTGTACCAACTTCAGAATCATGCCAGACACTGATGAGGTCTGTCTCGTATGATGTTAATTCAAACCCTAGCCAATTTTCATTCATTTTTCCCCTTTAAATTTTTTTTTTTCATTTTTGTTAAAATGTCCTCCTTGCTAAAAGTTAAATGAGAAGATTTACACCACTCTAATGCTGGACATTAAATATGAATCTACAGCCTGGAGCAGGTTAGTTTACCTAAGCTAAGTGAGAACTAGGAACAGGTAATCTGGAAAACTTTTTCTGTGCTGAATGATGTGTTGAGGTGGACTTTGCTTGTAAAGAACCAGGCTAACTCCTCACCTTTTCCAGTGTATAAGCTAAGCTAATTAGCTGCAGAGTGAGCAGTCTTTGTGGCTGAGATGTATCTCAATCACTGCATCTGTAATTGTGTCAATGTATGTCTCATTATGAGTTGGGGGGACATACCAGAAAAATGGATAAATGGAAAAAAATATTAAAAAATGTTTAAAAATTCTAGGACCAACAAAAAATAATTTGGGATAAGCACAAACATACATAGAGAGAAAAAAAGGCACATCAGCGACATATATGTGCCTGGACTCTTTCTTCATACATAATGTTCAAGCGTTTAAAGTTTGACCCAAAGTTTTGTCTGTATTTTTCTTCTGTACCTTCTTAACAGTAGAAGCAAAGTTTTTCCATCATCTTGGATTCACTCATATTTACTGTAATTAAATAATTTAGTATGGGTGAAAGGTTACCAAAGTGCATTTGATGCCGACACTTTCTGCAGCCTGGAAAGCTAAGGTGAAGTTTCTCCTCTGAAAACAGAAGAGGGAGTGAAAGTCACACAAAGTGGAAGACTATGTCTGACAATAACAATGCAATAAAAATGGCTTCAAGGACAGGGCTTTCCTGGTAACTCTACTTGCCTTCTCCTGGCTGGTGAGCTCCTGGTAGGGGATGTGTGCAGGCAGGTAGGTGTGGAGCACCGCGCAGAAGGCCAGACCATCATTCCAGCTGCTGCTGAAGTTTGTTATATCAATGTTCTGCAAAAAAAAAAAAAAAAAAAGGTTCATTCAAACTTTGATTTAACTTCCGAGAACATTCATAGTCCAGGACAAAATCAATGTAAACCCAATTTAGGTCTTTTCCGGGCTGAAAGGGAACAACATTTCATCCCAGGCTTAACAGGCTTTCACCATCACTTAAAACAATATTACGGTTACAATAAATCCAGCCGTCATGGAACCATTTAAATCAACATGGGTATCAATGTGATTTATCCATCTTTTCCACAATCAACTGTCATCTGACCTCTGCAGGGTCTATAAATCTGTGATTTCAAACAACCACTAAGGTCTGATGTTCAAGTCTCCTCAGTGTCACAGTACTAATCTAGATGGTGCCCAATGAATCAGAGAGAGTCTCATGCATTTGTCAGGCTGGTAACTCACAGGATGTGTTAAATGTTGCACACTTCCTGGAGAAGACCTCAGGGGCCATAGAAACCACAACCTACATCAGCTCAAAGAGGTAAACAGCACTTCAATATGGCAAGTGAGTCTTGACACATCTGTTCAACGACATTATAGCGCCAGTCATTTCTAGGTCGATACTTGGAGGTTTATTGTCTCTCCACATGTTTATCAGGCTATCAGGCTTGTTGTTGGTAGATTTTAATCTACCAACAACAAACCAGACTGAAGTCCAGGAAAGAGGAACACATTGACTCATCTTTAAGTCATAATTTTTAAGACTTTCATGAAGTCAGTCCT
>JAPZDY010000022.1:4619537-4630887 GCA_029783645.1 Ctenochaetus hawaiiensis
TATTTATGACAACCTATAAAAGTCTTTTATGGCTTAAGAGTATCCCTCTATTTTGTAGTGTCACAGTTAGTTGCAGAGTTTGCCATTCCTGTGCCCGATTCTCACTGCCTACCAATGCACAAGGGACTTACAGGAAATGATACAGAATGTAAATCAACTTTACAGTTTTAATTTAGTAAATAATGCAGCTCTTAATTTGATTTTATCTTGCCAGACAGGAGCTGGCCACACGACACGAAATAAAGATTTGTATCACCATATTTAATTAGGGGAGATCCATTCAGCCATGAAGATATTAATCAGTCTTCTGATTTCTCGTAGCTTTCTTCGGTGGTTACCACCTACAGTCAGGTCTGCGAGTATTTGAACAGTGACACAAGTTTCGTTGCACTGAAGCAGTCAAGATGGATATGAAGTGTAGACTTTAAGCTTTAATGCTAATCCCTAAACAAAAATACTGCATACTTTTTTGTTTAGGAACTTAAAATATAAGAATTATTTTGGATACTTGGAGGAAAACCCTTTGCAGTCCTACCTGCCCAAAGTCTAGCATCCATATAAATCATCAATCGTTGAGTTCCTTCCCTAGAGATGCTTTGCCAGGCCTTTACTGCTGCTCCCTTCAGTTTTAACCTTTGGTTTTGTGAAAAATGACTGTTCAAGTGGCTTAAGATCAGGTGACAGACTTTTCCATTTAAATATATTCTATTTCTTTGCCTTGAGAAGCTTCTGTATTGCTTTTGGAGTATGTTTTGGGTCTTCATCCATTTTCACCGTGAAGTACTGTCCTATTAGTCTGGCAGCAGTCTGGCTCAATTAGCCGAGAGTTTGGCCCTATATACATCTCAATTCATCCTGCTACCTCTGTCTGCAGAAACGTTAATAAACAACAGTGACCCAGTTCCATTGGCAGCCATACATGCCCATGCCATCACACCGCCCCCATTGTGTTTGACAGATGATGTGGTTTGCTTAAGATCAGAAGTTTCTTTTCTTCTCCACACTTTTCTCTTCCAATCATTTGGATAAATCTTCATCTTGATTTTATCTGTCCAAAGTATCCTTTTTCCAGAACTGTTCAGGCTTTTTCAGGTGTTTTCTGGTCTCCAAGGCCTTTTTGGCGTTGGTGGACTTCCTTCTTTCTAAAAATGTACCAAATCATTAATTTGGCAACTTCTAAAGTTTCTGCTCTCTGTCTTGATAGGTTTGTGTTGTTATTTTCAGCCTAATTTTGGCCTCTTTCACTGGCATTGACACCTTTTTGGAATGCATGCTGAGAGTTTTAAGGAACAGCTACCAAATGCAAACTCATTTTAACATTTGGATTCAACTTTAGACCTTTTATCAGCTCAACTTGTCATGGAACAATGAGGAAACAGGAAACAGCTGGCCATAAAACTGCTTGTCAGTCAATGTCTAATTATTTCATAGCCCCTGAAAAAGGAGAAACAATGTTTAAAAATAGATTTACTCCTTAACGGTCAAAGCAATATTTTTTAAACTCCTTGAATTGAAGCTGAAAGTCAACACTTAAATTACAAGTGGTTTACTTTATTTCAAATCTATTGTCGTGGTGTAAAGACACAAAATCATGAAAAATGTGTCATTGTCCAAGTACCTGTGGACCTTTCATGTACATTTTCAATCAGATTGTGAACCATCTTGATAAAAAAGTTACAAGATTTCACAAATGTCACTGACACAGAAGATGTTTTCTCACTTGTGTTACGAAGCACACAATTAAGTGCTCGTATTAGATTGTAAAGACTCTCTGGAAAAATCAGAACTAAGGCAGAGGACTCAAACTTCACACAGCTATTTCTGGAGCTGCAACACACTTTATACAGCTAGTCCTCCCAGAGACTTGTTCACAGACCTTGTGGTGTAAAATATGTTGGGTTGTCTTTTGACTATGTTTGTTCTTTAGTGTCCATGTCTTACCAGGTAATTGGAGAAGAGTTTTGGACACTTTCAATCAGCTGGTACCTTCCAGTGACAAAACAAGAACCTACCTGGTAACCCTCAGTTTTCTTCTGGCACCACTTGAGCAAAGCATTTCTCTTGGAGCCTCCATACTCTCTGGCCAGTGCTGACAGTGGGTCCTTTCTCTCCTCCCTGCAACAGAAACATAGAAGAGACATGTAAGCAAATACTAAGTTTAAAAAGATTTTCAGTGTCAATAAGGCACACAGATTGTATAGTTAGCATGTTTGCTTGAAAGCTTTCATAGATTGTATGTTTTGTCAGGAGGCCAAACAACACTACAGTTTAAAGAGGTGATGTCACACTGACAACTGACAGATTAAAAATCATGAATGAGAAAGAAAACACAGTTTTTTTCCCACCACACAGCACAGCTCAGCTTGACTTAATCTTATTTTCCATCATGGATAGTATCTGGCAGCAGTCAGTGGCTTTGGTATCACCTTGATTGAAGTGTGGAGCGAGCGGATTCAAGCAGAGTTTGAGGGAGTCATTGCTAGAAATGTTGCTCGCACGAGACGGGTCATCGTCCACAAGCCCATCTTTTTTTTAATCACCCAAAAACACAAATTTTTTCTTTCTCAAAAGACTGAAATAAGTGTGCGTGGTTGAAACTACAAGGTGACGTGCATCTATTCCTTATTCTTCCTGATAACAAAGGTGCGGTTCCTTCTTATGCACTCGAGGAGAGAGGTGTTGAGTGAGTGAGAGTGCAGTAGTGAGTAATAGTGAATGCAGGTGTAGCAGAGGAAAAGGTTAGCAATAAATTCAGTTTAGTAGTAAATGTACAATGTAGGTTACATTTTGTCAGTAAACAAAGACTGCGGCTTTGTAAGATCAAGGTTAATTTTTCATGTCGTTTCCCAACGAGGGAAAAAGGGTGCGTCTGTGGTTGTGTGTTAAGCTAACATTCCCACCAACTATTTGCAGTCAAGAACTGTATGAGAGCAGTGTGAGCACATTTGCTGGATTATAGGCAAATAATCCAACCCACTTCTGTGAATCAGTGCAACATACAGGTGGGTCTGTGCCCCAGGAGGTGGTACCTTAGGCGGCTGCGTGCTGTAGGGGTGACAGAGGCGGTAGGGGAGGAGGATGACAGAGAGAGCTGGGGGGAGGCAGCACTAATAGCCATGAGGGAGGTTGATGAGGCCCCGTCTGCAGCCGACATGTCCCTCTTTATCTCCTCGCTGCTCCGGCGGGACACTGCTCAGGACAGGGGAGAGGATTATAAGCTTGATATTTTAAACGACACCAGTGGGTCACACTGAGGTGAATGATATTAAGTTTATACTGAGTTTAAACTTCTTAACTAGCAGGTCTAACCTGAGATTGTCTTGCTAGAATCCATGTTGGAGACCCTCTGGAGGGCAGATTGAGGTCGACTGGCTGAAGTTCCTCTGAGAAGGTGCTCAGCTGTTGATACATCCAAGTATTTACATCACATACAGTACAAGTGTTCCTATATGGGACTTCCTCTAAACACAGATGCAACAGGGTCAGTTAAGAGCCACATTCAAGCCCCTCTGTGCTCAGGAAATAGCAGCAAACAAGGCTGACTCATCCAACAAGAAAGCAATAAATCAGAGAAAAATAAATGGAACATTTGAGGCTATGGTCAAATCTGCACGTTCACATTAAACACTTGAACTCACTGCTGGTGAGAATGAACTGAGGAAAACTCTACAGTATGTGGTGGCTCATTATTTCCCTCTTATCCTCCACTCCACTGTTTTGATTAATTTAAACAAGAAGTCAACACACAGTAAACTAGTAATTCCAACTCCAGGGTTCTGGGGAAAAACTTTGGAGTTATTTCTCATAACAGAGGGGAAAATCCACTCCAGTCAATCATTCTGATAGCTCAGTGTGACAGAGGTAATGCAGAGGAGAGAGGGCTTTAGCAAAGCCTGTGTGACTCATATTCACTTGTTCATTATTTTGCCCTTTTTGCAGTTAAATGTCATCATTTCTTAAAGCAAAAGTTTTGAAATGAATAAACTGACAATATTTATTAAGTATATGGAGTGTTTAAATTGCGAAGGCTGCCCCACCTGGCATAGTGATGTCGGTGTAGCTGGGCCTCTTGTCACTCAGGGAGGAGAGTGGCTTGGCTGCCGACATAGACCCACTTATGGAGTGTCTCTGAAAAATCAAACAATAATGGCTCTTTGCGTTACAAATCTTGTTACCACAAATTCTGTGATCTTGGTTAAGAACAGTACAATACTGACTGGAAAGTAGGAGAATAATTTATTAGTTATTGTACCTACAAGTTACAATGTAATTTATGCTTGCAGTATTAATATGAACAGTAGTGTTCAGTAGTCAGTAGTGAGTCTGACACAAAGGAAATTGTGACACCAACTTTTAGATACAATGTAAAAATCAGAAGTGTTTTCCCACCGTCTAACTTAACTGGAGCATCTCACCAGCTTATCCAATCAACAAGGTTTGAAAATGAAATCAGTATGGAGATCCTAAGATTTGAAGTTTCATCAATTTAAGAACCATACAAGATGTGTATCATAATGAGTAGACTGAGCATTCACATTTGAGTGACCGTACTCATCTGTACTGCTGAAATACAGAGTCAGTAAAAAAGAAATTGGACTTTGCTTTTCTACAAAGGACAGAATATGTTTTATATTCCAACTTTGCTCAGTTAACTGATTCCAGTCTCATCATACAACCTGACATTAAGTGAACAGGATAGGCTTTGTTTATTTAAATATGTATTACACAGCCTGCCTATTTCACTGCTGGTCTCAGGGAAGTGCTCTTGTACTATTACTTTTTTACTACTCGATACTACTTAACTACTGGATGTGAATTAAAAAGCTCCCACACACTGCCGCTCGCTTGTTCTCATTTAATCAACAACATTTCGATCCTCAGACAAATTTTTTTCTACAGTCAAGAGTTTGAGCTGCCACAAATGTCAGTAAGACTTCAAGGTGATCAGAACTTTGTAATAATTGTTACAAATTAAATTTAGCATCAAGTCCCTACGTGTTTTTTGTGTATTTATTTCATTTAAAAATTATTCAGTTTGTATTTAATTAGAGAAATTTAGGAACATATTAACACAAAGCCACACATGCTGTACCTGTATGGGTGAAACAGCAGCTGCTGGGGGGGTCTTCATGGGACTGGGGCTGAGGGGGGTGCGTGGTAGTGGAGTAGCTGAGGCTGTTGGAGTCACAGAGGCGCCATTGGAAGGTGGACCTAAAGTAAGAGAGCAAAGGCACCAACACATACAGCTAAGTGTCAATAACAACTGTATCAGGAGCCTTGTCTATAAAAGTTCCCTCTGAAACACATTTGTTTTCTCTGATAATCAGTTCAAGCTAAGGGATGCTAAGAGAAAACAAATATGAATGTGATGCAGAAATGAATTAAACTCAACTTGACAGATAACTACACTTACAGTACTGGGGACTAAAAAATAAAACATGTTGAAATGTGTTAAGAAAATGTAAATCCTGAAAACCAATCATTTGGATACATGATGTTATTATATATAACACATGTTGTTACATACAATACATGTTGTTATTAAAGCTACCCAAGACCAGCAGCAACATTAAACTGAAAATTAGAGTATCTTATGATGTTGTCGTACCTTGCGAGGCACTGTCAAAACTTTTGATGAGTGTTTTGACGGTTGGAGAGGGCTCTGAGGAGGTGGAGGAACGCCGACTGAGACCCATGCCCTGTCTGAGAGCAGCGAGGTCCCTCTCCACTGCATTCATGTAGTTGTACACTCTGCCTCGCTCCTCATCTTGCCTGGGAAACATTCAGTTCTTAACTCAGCATGTACACTCAAAGCCCCTGCACTGTCTATTTTTACAACATGGTTTAAGAAAAGCACTTAGTGTTTGTATAATGTTGTAGGGACATAATTGGAAATTCTAAATCTAAAATAACTCATTCATTATTTCATCTCTACAGGCAACTTTTCAACTGTGGGATACAATGATAAATAAATGGAAACCCTGCTACTGAGCATCCCCACTGTAATCAAATAAGCTAAGTGTAATCTTCCTTCATTTAGTTTACAAACACAAGACAGACGATGTCATCGAGACTGCTGGAGTTTTACCAAACATCACTCTGTGGGCCTTACTTGCGGCTCTTGACCTCGTCCAGCTCTTTGCTCAGCTTCTCATTTTTCTCCTGGGCTTCCTGCAGCCGGCGCCGCAGATCTCCGATCTCCTCCTGTGCTTCAGACTTAATGTCATTAGCTATGACAACAGCTGTCTGCAGGTCAGCCTGGAACTGACGCCACTCCATCGACTCCTCCTGCACATGCAAGCATGCACACGTGCACACCCACACAAACACGGTGAGACAACAGTGGCAGAGGGTGAAACTTTATTCCAGCTAAATATTACACTTTATCATAAAACATTGTTATGAAAGTATTGCACTGATGTAAATATTTTATTTACATAAAACTGGGCAGCTTATGGAGTAATTTTTTTAATGATCAGAAAAAAACAGAAAAAAATGGCTGTTAGACAACCCTCATCAACCAGAATGTACTGCACCACAATGGACCAATAAACACTCAAACTGGTAGTTGAAGTACAGGTGTGGCATGTCCATTTTGAAACAGGAAGCAATATGGCAGCCAGCTGTTTACAATCAGCCTTGTATTACAACTAAACATTACCCTAAAATATGTTACTAAAAGCCTTTTGGGCCATTGAAAGCAGTCCCAAAATCTTTCTCCATACTTGATCAACACTGGAATGTTTTAGTTTGATCAGAACTTAGTGAGCTGCCCCTTTTGCAATCTGAGAGCTCTCTCTCTTGATATGACTTCTATATGTCTGTGTCTGTGGAGGGGGGCATAATAAAAAGAATTCTGAGACACAATCTGTAGTTTCAACCACAGCCCTTGGCAAAAGTGTGCTGGGTGACGTGTTACACACAAAGGAGTGGGGGGCTCTGAATGCAGTGACAATGGAGGGAAGTTTGTTCATTTGTACATAATACCCACATTGTAACGATACAAAGCTGTTTTGAAATCCTCAAATCCTCAAAATATCCCTTAAATGTTTGTTGTTAGCCATTTGGCAAAGGAACAAGCTTTATTATCTAAAATATCCTCACCTTATACAGTCTTAAATGTGAATAAATTAGCAACCAGTCTATTTCTTAATTTATTTTCTCTCCTTTTGCTGTGAATCACAAGCCAAATTCTGCTAAGTGCTGTTTTTTTACCAGAGCTCACATTGATTTTCTGTTTTTTAAGTACAACTCTGAAACTCCTGTGTGATGTTCTGTTTTTTCCTTGTTCTAGTGTATGGAGAGCAAACTATAATAAACAATTTCAGGGAAACACTTTTTGACCACAGTTCGCCCAGTGCCACCCTGCAGCAATCTTACCCTTAGTCTGCGGTGAAGAATCTTAATCTCTCTCTCCATGTCATGCTTCTGGTCCTGTAGCTTCTTCACAGAGTCTGAAATATAAATATGAAATATAAGTACGAGGTATGACAGTAAGAGGAAGTTGAATAAACACATGATGGCAGGATCATAAGACTTCTTAGATATGGAGCACGGTAAGTTGTTCTTTAAACCGGCTATCTTGGAGGATGTTAGGTTTGGTTTCACAAAAGATCTCTAAATTTTGACTGGTTTCCACTTACTCTCAAGGTCTGTGATGATGAGGTTGTCGTGGAGTTTAAGAGCTCGGTGCTGCTCTACTTCATCTTCCAGCTCAAAGATGGTTTCCTTCATGTCTGCGATCTCAGTCTCTTTCTCCTGCAGTTCCATGCGCTGTTTCTCCAGTGCACGCTCCTGCTCAGCCATCTGTTGTTGCACCTGTTTCTGAAAGTCTCTGTATTCCCTGTCCAGCTGTGCACACACAGGAAGAGGGGTATCCTTCATTTAGTTTACAAGCAATGATGTAATTAGCCAACTAATGTGCAACGAAGCTCCAGCAGTGTAATATTTGTTTCATTTATATAAATGTATTGTATACAGCATCTTGACTGCACATCTGCACAGTTACTCTGAGTCTTGTGTTAATTAGGCACAAATCAACATAAGTACATGCACCACTTCTTGCTCACTGTCAACTCTGGAGATCAGACGGACGATTTTCATAAGTTTTTAAGGCAAAATGTGGCTTTACTCTATAGACATTTTTAGCCTTAGTTTTAGATCTAGATTAAAGCAAATACATCAGTTTAATCTCTTATGGCTTCAGGTTTTTTGATGCCCCACAAACTGTCTGCATCATACAATTAAAAATCTCTTACAAGTTTTAACTAACCTTACTGAAAGTCTCCTGCAGGCGGGTGAGGTCACTGTGGGCTTGTTCCAGGTCCTCCTGCAACTTTGCTGCTTTGGCCTCAGCCTCTTCTTTCCCCAGACGTACTCCTTCCAGCAGCTGACAGATATCATTTTTGTCCCCTGCAGTGTGAAGAGAGTACAGCTCGGCCACTCTTTGCCTCTCCTGGTCCAGTTGGGCTCTGCAGCGGCTCAGCTCTGCCTGGTCGTTGCTCACCGCTGCCTTGTACTCCTCAAGCGTGGCCGCCATGGCAGCTCGACCTTGTCTCTCTGACTCCATGATGCGTTCCATCTGGTGGTTCCTCTCCTTTAGTGCCCCGATCATTTCCTGGGCCTCAGCATTGTCCTGTTCAGCCATTTTCAGTGTGTTGGACAGGTGTTGTTGAACCCCCAGCAACTGCTCCCTCTCAAAGCGGGCATTATCTGCCAGGTCTGCATAGCGCTGCTCCAGTTCCATGTAGCGGCCACTTTTGATATCCTCCTCTAGAACATATGATATGTGATGTTCATCCAGCAGAGAGCGCAGGTACTCAATCTGTCGACCATACAGCTCCAGCTTGTCGCTCTGTTGGCACAGGGAGTCCATGAGGATCACCTTCTCTTCACCTAGCCGCTCGTTTTCTCCGTTCAACTCTTGGGTGATTTGCTGCAGGTCAGCTAGCTCCTGTAATGTGGCCTGCAGCTCCTCAGCAGTGCTGTGCTGGTTTTCTTCCATCTGGTGGATGCGCTCTGTCAGACAGGCCACAGACACCTCGCTGGCATTGCCACTGCTGCCCCTCCGTGAACGCTCTCTGCTGGGAGCGCATTCTGACTCAGATGATGAGGAAGCTCCAGAGGGGGCATCCAGGGCATCATCACTGGAGGTGACAGCCTGGTAGACTTCACTAGATTCACTGTCAAGGTTGTCTGCTGAGCCTCCATGCTGGTGTCCTGTGAGCAGATCCTCCAAAGAACCGGGAGCAGAGCCTTCCACTGAGGAGGTCATCGTACCCGTTCCTCCACCATCACTCTGCCCACTGCCCGCTGCCAGGTCAGGGCTCAGGGAGGCGTAGTTAAACAGCTTATCAGAGCCATCCAGCCTCTGTTCCAGAGAGAAGCCCAGTGCGTTGAGTCGGTCTTTTAGCATTCGGTTCTCACTCTTTAGCAGGTTGAGCTCCTCTCTGATGGCCTGGTTCTGCTCTTGTAAGAGAATAAGAGTGGACTCCACATCGGCTGCTGTGATGGCTGAAACATGGGGCTTCTCCTCCTCCTCCCCAGCTCCTTCCTGTGGCACTTCTTCCTTCCCTTCCAAACCAAGCTGGGCCCTCATGTCTCTTAGCTCACTGCGCAGGTGGAGTATCTCCACATCTTTGCTTTTAGCCAAACCCAACAGGTCTTTTACTTTGGCTTCCAGAGCAACTTTATCACTGATCTGGCCATCTGATTTTGACTTGCTCATACGGCCCTCTGACTCTGTCAGGACCTGGCTACGAGAGCGCTTCCCTGAGGCCACATCCCCCGCTACAGTCCCTGGTACCAACTGCTTCTTATTGGCTGAGGTCCTGGATGTCCGGAGACGGTCTCGTGATGAATTTGGCTCCTTGGAAATTGAAGATGTCGTACGCTTGGATAAAGTACCTAAAAGAGAAAAAAAATGATCCTTACTTTTCCAGTGAAGCAGCATTTAACAATGTAAAATAAATATCCAAGCAAGAAGTGAATGATACCTGACGTTGTCTTTGGCTTGCTGTCGAGGTTGCTAGCAGTGGTCCCAATAGACGCAGTTCTCTTGGTCTTGGTGACGGCATTACTTGATGCAGGATTTCCTCCGGCCATAGCAGCTAAAAGATCATCATTGCTTTTCACCTAAGAGTAGAAAATTCAGTCCGCATGCTTACAAACTTAAATCTAATCAAAAGTGGCATTATTAAGCTCTAACTGGTCCATCACATGATGATTCTCACCTTAGACAGAGGTGCTGTAGTGCTGGTCTTGGCTGTAGACTTTCCGGTTCCGGTGGTAGCTGTAGCCTCTGTTTTCCCTCGGTCTCCGCTCACCTTATTCACCGCTGGCCGGACAGACTTCTTCATACTGAGTTCTCTGATGCCGATACATTTACAGCTCAATCTGTGCACAAAGAAGGGAGGAGAAAGGTAATGTATGTCAGCCTGCTGAGCGATAGCTCCAGTTTTCCACAGAAGAGGAATTCTTTCCACAGATGCTATTCCCTCAACACTAGAAAAAACACAGAGACCACATTAAATAGCAGAGCCCTTCTAGAAAACGTGCTTTTCTGCATCTGTCTCTGTAATTTGAAGCTGATTCTAAAAAGTAGGTGTTTTGAACATTGTGGATAATTTTGCTGATTCTTTGATCCCTATAATGATTAGTAACTGTAGATACTGCAATTAAAAATGTTTATTTAGATTGACGTTATGATACATGGACTCTTGTGTGGTACCTGCAATTTAAACCATTTTGTCCTCACTGCAGTTACATTTGGTAGTTGTTAAGACAGCTGTAGGGGACCACCTTGGATACAGGAATGTAAGACAAACACAGAAATAGAGGCTTCTAAAGGCCAACTTTTTTCTCCACTAGATGGCTCTCATGTGTTTGTGAGTTCAGTTAGTTCAGAGTTTCACTTGCCTGTCAGCTGCAGCAACAGTGACACTGATAAAGTTGAATTTGGTCTGTGTGTGGGTGGTTGCTGCTTTTAGTATAATTTTATTTTTGCTTAGAATGTGATCACTATCACACTTTACAATCTACTCCTTTACATTAACTAGGATCTGCAATGCAGATTTTTTCTTTTTCAGCATTGTGTCGAATAATCAGCAAAACCGAGAAAGGAAAAGTAGATTCCTTCACAGATCAAAGGGTAATATGTGAGGCAAAAATGTGAGTCCGTTAGTCTGTTACTGAGCAACTGATGTCTAGTGTACTGAATTTCATCTTTGCACTGCCAAGAAATCATTCAGTGCCATGTTTGTGCAAGATGTAGCCTACTCATAGCACTTTACAATCACCAATGCTCTATTAGTACAACTTGCAAGCAAGTAAAGATTCTCATTCACAATTT
>JAPZDY010000022.1:4635899-4660285 GCA_029783645.1 Ctenochaetus hawaiiensis
TGATTAGCAAATGCCCCCCCCCCCCCACCCCCACTGAAAAAGTGTATAAATAAAACTGTAGAGTGGCTCTTTTTTGGGAGCAGCACCTGGTACAGCTGTGCAATAGTCACAGTGTTTAACCTGCATCTTGACATGTAACACCTGTGCGGTGGATGGATTATGTTGGTAAAAGAGAGAAGTTTACTCACACTTACTTTTAACATGTTTGTGCTCAAAATTCGGGAGAAACAACCCCTTTGTTTGTAAAGTAAAAATCTTAGATCTTTTACTTCAACTTAAAACTAAAGCAAGAAAAAGCATCTATATTTTAGTTGACCCAAACACAATGACCTATTTGACACATCTGATATCACAAGCATCAAAATATCACTATAGAGACTAAACCAATGTTTCCATAACTGGAGAGCTTTCCTTGAGTTGTTTTTCTAAAAGCATAGCTAATCTCTGAACCTAGAAGGAATATATCATAAGTCATATCTCCTGGACACTGATTTAAGGAGTGGACTGTAACACATTGCTCTTTTCAAGCTGCTCCAGGAAAGATGGAGAGACATATGTGGTCTTCTTTTCAAATAAGATCATTGATGAGATCAATGTAATTCAGTAACGTTATATGTCAAAGAGGTTGATTTAGTAAGACACACACAGATTACAGCTCTGCAAAGTACGTCCTTTGGGCGATCCAAAGGGCACTGACAGGATACAACATCAGTTTGGTGTTGACTCTTCTCAGAGGGATGGTAAATTTACATTGTTCTAGGCTGCATCTAACAGCACAATGGCTAATGTTAGCAGTGTGTCCTTCTACTACACAAGCACATACTTCACAAACCAAACCGTCTGAGTAATCACAGCTACCCAAACCATGGAGTATGCAAGCTCCTTTAAGTTCATATTTGAGACCAAAATGGACAACTTAAGACCAAGCATATAACCAAGCTAGCTAGCTAACTATAAGGTCAGGCACGCAGGGAATTTCAATAATTTCACTTCCTGTTTGGCTATTCGCTTTCAAAACAAAGGCACCTCTAAGTACACAAGCAAACCCTTAGACAAAGTTTACCAAATCTCTGACTAATAAATCAAACTCCGACAGAGAGAGTAAGTTATAACCCAGAGTGAAAAATTGTATAACGTTACTAGTCAGAGGTAAAGTGTCGTAAACAGATAGGTTAGCAGTTGTAATACTGTTTCAGATACTTTTGCTACAGCCTGATGAAAACGATTTTCGGTTCCAATAACTTGTAGTGTAGCAAAAACTGAGGACAAAGTGTTGCCTAAAACATTTCTTAATCATAAAATTATAAGAAAACTTAAAATGCTCTAAACTAACAGAAATATTTTGCAACCACTGCCAGAATAACAAAGGAATTTAAGTGACGAATTTACAGACATCTGAGCTTCGTTTCAGTTAACGTTAACCGTAAATTAACTTACGTTTTCTGAGAAAAAAAAATAAAAAATAACTGTTCTAAACACAGTCACACTGGCGCTTATTAAACTATGAATGACAGTGGGGATGAATGTTATCAAATTATTTGAAAACGTATTTTGAAATAATTCCGAGTATTGGTGCGACTGAAATTTTCTATCTTGACAGTTGGCGTTAACCAAAAATCTGATTTAGGGGCTTTAACAGTAATTGTTATGTCCTTTAAACAAACAAAATTAACACAATTAACACCGCGTGGTAAACATGACCTCAGAGTCGGTTTGTGGGTTACTTTTCAATCAGTTAGAGTTAATTTACCTCAGCTGTCAGAAGGAAATAGCAAAGCTAAGGTTGCTAATGCTATCGTTTGGCTAACAATGTTAGCGTAGCCGGCAAAAAGACAGCACTCTGTCTGTAATTTGATAAAAATATTCATACCTGAGGTTCTTCTAATTTTCCTGTTTGACTGGTTGATAACTATCCGATGAATTTTCATTTGCGGTCGCCAACAGTTCACTAAGCCTCAACTTCAGACGGCAGTGACCATCGCTTTCGGTTGGCAGCTCCTTTCTGTTGGAAGCAGCCGGATGATCCTCGGCCCCCTCCTCTGGTTGCATCATCTCAGCATCCTCCACTGTGCAGGAGGGGCAGTTAACTGCCTCCAGGGTGCCTTATTACCTACGGATTCATTTATTAATGCCTTCAAAATACGCATGGGGCTTGATAAGACTTCCTCTTAAGCCTTAGTTCACACCACCTTCTCACACCTTCAATTAAAGGAGTGGAAAAGTACTGCATATCCATTAATGAAGATTGGCGCCTATCCACTCTGAAGTGTAGGTACATTTCCAGCACCATTTCTAATGAATTTCTCATCTAAGGGATATTAAGTGAAGTGGCACATTAAATGGGCATGGAGAAAACATTATTTACAAATCATTATTTAAGGGGGAGGGGGGGTTCACGGTGGCTGTTTTTTAATGCTAACCAAATAAATTCTATACTTATCTATTTTATTTGGCATGATTTTTGTAGAAATGTATGGATTACCAGGCCATGTAGGGAACAGACCCAGAGATCAAAAAACTCAAGACAAACTTTTAATTTTATGTTTAGTTTTTAATTTACATGCTCATCACTCTCTTAACATGTCCTATACTTAATAATATGCATCTCTAGTAGAATAAGAACTAATCAAGGTAGATTTAGAGAAACACTGTACAGGTGCTGCTACTAGCAGCAGAGAGACCAGGGACCAAACCACCTGGTAGGACACCCTTTAGCATGGTGGTTATACTTATTGAAACATATCTATAAAAGAGGACTGAAACATTCCTAAGAATGAACAGAAAGAATATGTCTCGTACCAATAAATGACACATTGCAAGAATAATATTATCAAGTTTTATTTACATAAATCATACAAGACTTACTAGTCTTTGCTCATTCTAAGAATCACTAAAAGTTATTGCTTATGTTACATAAATCACAAGCTTTTAGGGTTATGGTTTGTGCCAACAAGTGTTTAAATACTTGAAGTGATTTGGAAACTATTAATGCAAGCACACAGTGTACTTTCACATGGCTTTGAAAGTGATACAAGGTATGTGGATAATAAACCTGTTTATGAACCAGGAGACTTGAATATGAGTGAATCTCTATGCTTCAAGGATTTTAGTAGGGAACATCTGGTATTTGGGATAATCTCCAGGTGCTCTCATTTCTACAGCAGTGTGGTTTTTGTCCTCTATAGGTAGACTACAGAGAAGGAATGCAAGGAGCGACACATATACATCAACTTCTACAGAATAAATCAAATCAGACAGAAGCTAAAAGACATTTTGGAGACAAAAAATGTGATATGGACGAGAGACCAACGTGAAATCCATATGACACACAGCACAGAATACATTCCATTGGTGGACAATAGGCTTCACTTTTTCCTGGAATTAATTGCCTTTCACATCTCTGTACCACCCTCTAAAAAGCACTCATATCTACATGAAAGATGGCTTGGAGACGGCCAGAAGAACCTATGAACTGAGTATGTCTCCATACAAATTTGTACAGCACAGATAACAAAACACTTCAGAAGGTTATGTCAACATGCCTGCATGTTGCTGTGTGTTAACTACAGTTTTTTTAGTCTCAAACTTTTAAGTTCTTTACAAAAGTAATAGTGTGTGTGTGTGTGTGTGTGTGTAAACATTAGGGTAACTGCAATGTTCCAATGGTCATCAGCAGGGAAACATTGGCACAGGTGAGCTTTCAACCAAGTCAAACATTTCTGGAAAACAAATGTAAATACATGAAAAATATATGTGCATTCATCTAACCATTCATTTATCATCTATCCACAGAAATATATCTTACAAAATTCCGCTACAGCAGACACCCCCCTCCCCCGTGAATATGGAGCTAATGTGCACAGTAACAGAACAGGGCAGTGGAAAATACTTAGGTACAGTAAATAATGCTTCTTGAAATTTAAATTAAATAAAAAAGGAATGATATATTTTCTCCTCAGATTGTAAAGGGTTGTCTTATTCTGACACAGCAGGTAAGCTTGTAAGTAAACAGAACACACACGCTCATCACATCCCAAAAAAACATGGCTTTGGTTACGGTGGCTGTTCTAGTTTATTTTTATTGTATCAATGGTTCCACCTAGTGGCTAAATGAAGCATCTTCAGAGTAAACCAGCCAGCCATGGCTGCTCAGCAGCATCCACCACACTAAGCAGCAAACATTCTGCCTCCGAACAGAACATTTATGGATATTTAAGTGCATCATGTTCCAATTATACTTCAGTAGAGAACAGAAGGCTTTGACGTTTGCTGTCAGGTGTTGGAATGCTCTCCAGCTGAAGGAAGTAGAGAAGGACTTGAACCTACGGACACAAGATTGATCAGATTCACACAAGTAGACGAGATATCGCAAGATCAATCACCAATATCCTGACTAAGTTTTTTACCTGAGCCATGACCTCTAGAGACCAGCTGTCATTCATGGAGATTGGCTGTGAGCTGTTTGAGATTTTGCTGTCTTTTTCAGAGGGCCGAAGCAAAGTGGGGCCAAAAACTGTGGCCAGATTGTGCAAAGACATCTTGTTGATGCTCTCATTTTCAGTCACCCTGTAGTGATAAGGCAAAAAAGACCATTCAAACAATGGATACTCAGAAACTCCTGATTGAAACAGCTTTACTTACATCTGAAACAAGCAAGTACAGCAAACACTGTAACTACTGTACAAGTTACCATTGCAGGACTAATTATAGATGTTAAAACTGTATGCACAAGTAGCACAAATAAAGATGAGTCATTATATCAGTGAACTGGATAAAAACTGTATCTATATTTTGCTAATCTTAGCTAATCTTAGCTAGCATAATCTCCTGGTCATTCAAAACCAAATAAGACTTTAGCAGCAAAGCCCTTGTGTGAATTGTACTTTCCTAGTATCAAACTTTTTATCTAGAATAGGAGGATTGTGTCATTTCATCATTAAAAAATGAAACCAATATTTATTGAGAAGATCCCACCCAAAAAGTACATATCTGTGTCAACTCTGCTGAACACCCGGCTACGACATATTCACCTCACTTATCACCACACCAAAAAATAATGACAAAATAAAGAATTTTATTCAAAGGTGGGCTAGAGATATAGATATATATTAATACACTACTGATACACAATTGCTTAAAAAAATAAATGTGAGGATTTTTTACCTTTTAAGGTGGTCAAGCAAAAAGAGGAAGGTCACCAGGTTAGGCTCTGGCAGAGACAGCAACAGGTTCAGCATGCAGCTCTCCTTTGCCACACTGTCAGAGAGAGCTGCAAAACAAAGACTCATGAATGTGCCGGTAACACACCTCTGAACTTCATTTATGCTCCCCTGACCACTGAAAATGATGCAAAGATAAAGAAGTGGTGACTTACCAATGCCTCCAGCAAAATTGGGATACAGCTCATCAGTGAAAAGAGGCTCCGGCAGCTCGCGGAAATACAGCTTTAGTGTTCCAGCAATGGCATTTACATCCATCTCCCTCATCATGATAGAAACATCCTTGTTGTCTGTGGGGCAGATGAGACAGCAGTCATTAAATACTATAGATTACAATCTGACAATGAGCTTTAAACAACCCTTGTGAGCAGAGTATGAGTCCATCCTGCAGAGCTCTGTCTCTAGGTTTGTCTGTGAGTCCCACATGGCTGTATTTCCATAGTACTAAGTCAACACTGGAGAAAGGTCTTACTGCACCCATTATCATTCTGCAGCAGGATGAAAAACTTCCAGGTTTTGGGGTTTTTTTTCGGCTTTGTAATCATCTTCCACGCAAAGCCCATAATGCAGAGACAGGGATTGTCTCACAGAAGCAGAAGAGGGGAAGAATGCTAGTTGCCCAACGGCAAATTTATACACACGATCTACATCCAGTGAGTCAGACTAGTCTACATATACAGAATTCCTTCTTTCTCAGCTATATTTGTTAGAAAAATCCCTTCTTAATAAAAAAAAAGAAAGAAATACAGACAGAACTCACTTGAATCAAAGGCAGCCTTCAGTGCCTGGATGTCAGTTGCAACGCCAGACACTCTGTAGATTCCCACCTCCTCCATCCCTCTGCGCTCAATCTCCTCCACACACTGTCTCACAATGAGGGGAACCTTAGAGCGCTCTCGCCTAGAGAGAACACAGTCACACAGAAACAAGTTTTATTAAACAGGCTTATTAAAAATAAACTAACTATATAAACACTTTAAGCACATAATGAGGCAATGGCTGTGATATGTGTAGCCTCTAACACTTCATGCACTTTGTTTTCCCGTCAATACAACAGGCTTTCCTGCAAAATGCAATCCGGGGTCACACAGTTTAGAAGCTTACGAAAGCTGCTTATATTGATTTGACTTCACACATCATGGTCTACAATTCATGTATGGGGCACGAGTCAATGGGCTTTAACTGTAACACAGAAGACATGTTGACAGTCACAGTAGGAAAATTAGAGGTGTAAATGATATAATAAATTATGGCTAAATACTGTGTAGCTGCTTCAGTTTTAGGGTCCTGGCAATGTGAATTCTGGTGCTTTTTTACTTTCAAAAGGGCGTGACACACAACAACCAGACCTACTACACTCTAATCTGATGATAAAAAAAAAAACACATCATCAACTTACTTAGTTACCACACTGATCTTCACTCCAAAGACACCAGACTGTTTGCGTGAAGGCATTCGCTTCAGACTGAACTCCCTGCTGGTGAACTTCATTGAAAGCTTTACTTCAATCTGAAACAAGAAAAGAAAAATGTTCATTTTGGGTAATTTTGTGTTCAGGTCAGTAAAGCTAGCTGTACACAAGTGACATGAACACAGTAATAACAAATACTAAATGAAAACAGAGTACCACCAGTGCAAGTGTGGAACAGTCTGCAAACAGATTCAATAATTCCAATTCCACAGCAAAAGCTGTGCTAACAATAGCTAACATGAGCTAAAATAAGCTACTGGTCATATCAGACAGGTTTAAGTGAGAACATTTAATTCTGTTGAACTGCATTGCACATTAGAAGGGTGTATTTGTTTTAGATAAATTCAGCTCTTCAATTGTAAAAGAAAGAATGTGTTTTTTTGTATTATTTCTTGTTTAAAATAGTTTCACTTCAATGCATACATTTTAACTTTTAGTGCACTTTCAGAGAGCAGAGTCTGTACTTCCTGTGTTAATTAGAAGTATTAGACATCATATTTAAAACCTTCAGGCTGCTGAAAATCACCTTTCAGTTTTGTGACAGCTTTATGAAATTTTCAAAACAGGTTTTGCTGACAAAACAAAAAACACTACACCTGGACTTGTCAGAACCTGAATAAATCAACAGGTAAGGTCTGCACCCTTGTTTATCTAGTCCAATTTTGACCAGTGTAAGTTGGTTTTGAGCTGGATTTGCAGTGGAAAAAAAGCAGTGAAATCGGCTTGTTTTCAAAAAAAGGGAGAAAAGCTTCAGAAGTCCGAAACTGTTTTTTGAATAGTTTTTGCAGGATCTATGTTAATCTTGCCTAGGTTGGCCTATCTATGTACAGTGACTGTCAATCAACATCTGAGCTTATGTAGTAAGAATACAGAAAAATCCGTAACATTTAAAAAAAAACAGCTTCAGCATTGCAATTTATCTGATCTTATCAGTGGGCTGGTGAAAACACTTACCCCATTCATAGAGATGACTGTCCTCTGCCAGTCTTTATTCTGCAACGTCTGGGGATCCAGCTGAAAAAACAGGCAAAGTTTAATCTCAGATGCTACTTTTAATCCACTCACATTGTGCTTAAAAAAACAGCAATATTTTGCCTGTGTCAGCGTTAAGGTGAGATTAGCACTATGATCATAACATAAATGTAAATATTGTAATAATGTTGTGAGTTGCTGTGAGAGTGAAGTTTACTTTCTGCACAGGTTAATCAATGTAGGTAAACATCACTTAAACTCCAAATGGACATGTAGTGTTAATTGCTCACTAATCTCTTTTAGTCATTGGACTAATGCCAGACTGCCAGACTTTATTTATAGTGATCAGGCATGACTAACGTGACAACATAGTGTCCTCACCACACTAAGCGTTTTCCCATCCAACATGGCAAAGGTTCTTTCACCCTAGAAGCTACCAGCTCTTATTCAGATGATAATCAAGTGAAAGTACATTTTCTTTACATACTCCTTATCATCAAAATGATCAATAAAGGATTCACGGACATCACAATGTGGTTTGTAAAACTCAAAGGAGATACATGCCAACACAATTCATTATACAGCTTATGAAGCAAATAAAGTATCAAAAATCTGAAAAAAAAGAAAAGTAAAAACAAATTTGTTCATAATTTCATCCTCTTCAACATCCCTTGTCTTTTTGTCCAAATCTCACTGTCTGTAATTTTACCTTTTGTTTGAGCAGACTGCTGCGGACTCTGTCCCACAGACGGGCCCCCGTTCCTGAGGGTTTCCTTTGAGCTGTGTCTCCCTCTTCTTCTACACTGCTGCTGGTTTGATCCAAACTCTCCTCCTCATTAGGACTACTTTCACCCATTATTTCTGGCATGAGTATTTCTCGACCCTAACTAAACTCTGTAGCTTTTACTGACCAATGGCAAACAAAGAAACCAGCGCTGTTCCACAGATATCTCTATTTTCTAACAGGAGCAGCAGGTCTTTCTTCTCTGAACATTCGGCCATTGATCAAATTGTCTTGAAGCATCCCGGTGATGGTCACTTCTGCAGCCAGCTGAATCTTTAAAGTATCTTCAGTGTCATCTTCATGTCTCGGCATAAGTCGCTTCATTCCAGTTGGAAGTCAGAAAAGGAACAAAGCCTAGCAGCCTGCTGAACACGCTTGCCTCTGTGTTGTTCTACTTCTCAGATGGATTTGGAGGATTAACTCCTGAGAATCCCCTCCTACCCTCATTACCAACGTGCTCACGCCTGCCACTGTGAAGAGTGCTGCCTGGTAATCTAGCATCTCAGGTAGCCTAAACAGGATCCTCTCAGGCCGATAAAAGTTTAGTGCCTGTGACCATCAAGTCCAAGCTGGTCTCCCCATATCTGAAATAATTCATCCATGACATAACCCTCTGTGTGAAGTGTTTCCTTCAGCACAGGGTCTTCTCTCACACAGCTGATCCTGCCTCAGCTAACACAACCTAATACTCACAGCCATAAGATGGAAATACAGGTAATATGGTGTTATTTGTTGAAGGCTCAAGCTGAAGTTTTTTTTTTAGAATATTATTGCTTTGATCCAAAAATGGTCAATTCTTTTTTAGAATTGGCAATGTTAACTTAAAAAAATCTAGTTATTAAATTTCTAAATTCTCTTTGCTTTTTGTATTGTTTAATTTAGTTATTTTTTATTTAATTTTTTTGTAAATTCTTTCATTTTAATATGTTTATTTTTTCATTCATATTATAATTTTTATTCGTTTTCTCTTTATTGATGACAGACGGACCATTTTTTGTTGCAGTTGTCAGAACCCCTAGTTTGAGGGGCGAAGCTTTCTTTTTCGCATATTATGCTAAAATTTTATATTTATTTGTTGTGTCATATTTTCATTTTTTAGACGATGTGCTGACTCAGTCAGTCTGACAGTTAAAAACTGCCTCCGCATCACTGATGTAGCATGCACAGTGCAAGCAGAAAGTCCAAACATGAAAGTGCCTTTAATACCTGACAGGTGTCCTGTCTTCAGTGAGCTGGCTCCTGACTAACATGGCAGGTATCTGACCGAGGATGCCAGCACTCATGTGCTCCTTTCCTCTAAGACTCGACAGTGTTTCAACCCACCTGTCCAGCAGAGAAATCCCTTCACTGGCTGATCAAAGAGCTCTCTGTGTCTGGACTGGTGCCAATGGCTACATCTGGTCAATCCAAAGTCTAATCCGCCCTCTGTCACAACACCCTATCAGGGGTCAGGCTGAAGTGACCCACAGAAACCTCGTGGCTCATTTCTTTTTCAGAAGCAAAGGGCCCCACAGGGCAGGATTAGCAAAAAAAAAAAAGTCCTGTCATCAGCAGTGCAAAAGTCACTAATGTGGAGGTACTGGGATCGATAGACGGAGCAAGGTCCCTCCACATATGCAAAAGTTGTTTTTCCCATACATGTCACTGGAACTGTGTAGATATGGTGTCATGTGAACAAGTTAATATTGGTTTTTAGTTCCTGTAGTCTGTTTTGTAAGACTTAAAATACTGTTAAAAAAATGAAAAAGTGTTATATGTCGATGTATTTTACTCATCCATGATGGGAAATAAAGGAATAGTTTAAAATGTGAACTCACTAACTGTACAGCTACAGCTATCTTGCTGTTTGGGCTGAAAAGTAACAAGAAAAACTGCTAAGTTTATTTTCTAACTGTATTAGGTCTCTCGAAGAACTAATCCTGACATTCATTTATTTTAAAGGTTAATATTGTCATAGTAGTTTTTAAATCTTTTTTAAGTATTGATAAATGATTGTACCTCAGACATATAATATTGCTCACACTCAATTTGACTTAATTTGGAGAAACTAACATCATACCCAGCTGGTCTTCACAAGTATTTCCTATAAACACAAGCAATTAAACGTAGCGTTTGACCCAGATCTGCCCCTTTTAATCCGCACCTTTATTTGTCCTTTGGCCATGATCTTGTCTGTGACCTCTCCGTCCTCTTTGCTCTGTTTTGTTTTGTTGCAACACTTCTCATAGCAGAGCAGCCTCAGTGTTTGAGAGCCCTCCAGTTCAATCTCAAACTCCTAGCAGGAAAACAGAGCACAGGCATGTTACTGTAGGCTTCAGCCCAGTGCACAACATAGAGTTACTACTTAGGACTTCACTCATTCACTCTCTCTGCTCTGATCTGCTCTCTCACCTCATTCCAGTTGGGTTCTGTAGAGTCTCTGTACACACGTGTTTTGGCTTTGTTGACAAAATAGCCAAAGGAGTCCACCTCTAGAGAGCAGTAAAGGTCTGGGGGCACAAGCAAAAGGTCAATTTAACTGCAGAACAAAACAAAAAAACTAAAGATTCACATCAATCAGCTGGGTGAGACATGTCTGCATGCTGCATAGTACGAGGCTTCTGTTGCTGCAAGTGCTTGCTAGCACTCCTGGAATCTATCTCTGGTGTCATTATAGTTCTTTTATTATTCAGTAATTTAACAAAGTCAAAAAGAGGAGTGGACTTGGAACTGGTTGAAACATGCTACAGACTGCTGCATGACTACCTTTCGTGACAGAGAGCACTGAGTGGAACAGAAGCGGGCGGTGATTTGAGACAAAGACATATTCGACGCAGCTTGTACACAGTGTTCCTGGCTAATCCCACTTGTTCTCATGCAGCTGCCCTCCCAGCTGACAGCCGCAACCAAGAGGGAGGGGTGGGGATACAGCAGATGAGTTTGGACCGATAGGATGATGTGACACCACTTGCAACCTCTAGAATTATCAGTGAGATGATTTTCTAGTCAAAAACAGGAGGATAAGCCACTTACTTAAGCTCTGTTTCAGCCCTGATGCAGAGTGGACAATGACATTCAGGAAGCCGTACAAACCAGAAGATTCATCATCTGTGGAGAGCAGAGCATTCACGTTATGCATTATGCAGATTACTGTAGCTACATTAAAACAAATACTAAATCCTAAAACATACAATACATGCTGAAACTTACCTTCCTTATTCATGGTCATCGGGATCGTGTGAACAGTCTGAAGTTTCACACATGAGTTAGTGAGCATCTGCAGCTCCAGAGAGGTCAGCGAGAAACTTTTAAAACCTGCAGGGGGCAGTTACAGGGTAAGTGACACAAATATGACACTTGTCATCTTTATATTGAAACATTTTAAGTACAAAATATAGGCAGAAAACCAAATAAAAAAAGCAATGGATTTGGGTTGACAGTCTATCTGTCCTCTTTAAACCTCTCTACAGACATCACATCAGGAACTTTAAACTGAAACTTGTTCGAGGTGTGTTTTTTGAATTTCTAGTGGTCAGACTCTAAATGCCCTGATGTTTTTCAGTAGTGATGGATAGAAAATGGTTATTCTACTGTATTAGAAGAGCTAAATATTACATATTCTTTATAATTATTTACATTTTATATATTTTTTAGCTTGTATATGCACATGTGGGGTGAATGTGTGTTATTACTGTTTCTTTTGGTTTGTATTTAGGTCTTATTTTGCTTGTTGATAGGAAATTAATTGATGTGGAAAGTGGTGATGATGTAGGTGGCTATATTTTAGAACCCAAATTTGAAAAAAAAAAAAAAAAACCCAAAAACCGTTGAAATAAATCTGACTCTCTTACAGACTGTGCAAGGAAAACTCACACTTCTTCTGCTGCTCACGAATGATCTCCCTCCACTCAGCACGTTCATAGTCAGAGGAGATGAGGAATGTGAAACCCTGAAAGAAATGAAGGGATGATGCACTGTATGTTGCTGCACTCTCATGCCCCAATGTCACATTTGTCAACAGCAGAGGGCAGCAGATACCAGATGAAGAAGTTGTTCTTGACAGTAAAAGATATCCCCACTAATATTTTCCATGAAAATCGTGAAATTCAGGAAACATCTTTAATAATTCAAAGCACACTGAGTCTTTTGTATGTTTGCATGTCCCTTCTTAAAGATCCCTGACTCACCTTTCCATTTCTGTTGGCCACTCTGAACGCCATGCTGGGTGACATGAGAAGCAGCAGTGACTCTTGTTCTGATAACTTCTTCCTCAGTCGCTCAATTACCTTGGGTCCTTTGGTGGTTCGCTACAGAGCAGAAACATGCTGTCTCGATATTTGTTCTATTGACACGTGTTAATCTTTAAGTTCCTTAGTTTACTTTAGTTTGTCCTCACACTTTGGCATACAAAGCTGTCACTGTCTTGGTGTTTCAACAGTGCAGTTACTTCAAATCGCTAATAAGTAATAAATTATAAACTGTATGCTTAATTCTGTCATGCTTTCTTTGTATCCAATGCCGGTTAGGTTTCGTAAGGTTTCAAGCTGCATGTCCTCACCTTTTCTCTTTGGATCTCATTCTTGATCTGCGATATTTTGATCTTCATGGCGTCAATCTCCTCGTCCTGGACCAGAGGAATAGGGGTGGACTCACAATCCTCAATGGTCTGAAAGGTCAGATCAGCCAGTGGGATGTACCACTTACAGTCATACTGTTGTCCCTTTCTGTTGAAGTACAAGATGTGCATATAACAATTGTGTGAACCCAACAGTACAGCTAAGCACAAGTTTGCAAACATGCTCAGGAAAGTGATGAAGGAATTACAACCTTTGTCTCCTACTTCAACCACGAGCTGTACACAGTGAAGCCGTTCTATTTTCAGCAAATCTCAATTTATGTAATAAGTTTAATGCGCATCTTGGCGGAGTGACTCTCATTCCCTGACTTGGATTTTGAAGTAGTGGATTTCCCGAGTCACAAGCCTGCATCTCTAACCTCAGGCTGCACGCTGACCCAGACTCACCCTGCAGTCTGTTTCTTCAGCTTGGCGCAGAGCAGCAGGTCCGTGAAGAGGAAGACGTGACGGAGTTTCCTGGAACCTTCGACCAGCTCGACCATGAAGCGATCCCTAAGCAGCTGACGATTCTGCCAACAGGAAATATGAAATAACGTCATTACGCTCATAGTGGACGATTATCATATGATTTGGATTCTATTTTTCATTAGCTCTACCAAATTATGAAAAAATGAAACTGTGAGTGAGAGTTATTATACTTTCAACCACTATTTTAGTGCAACAACAGTAAATAGCTGCAAGTGCTGAAAGTACAGTAACTGAAATACAATGATGCTCAGAAGAAAATGGTTATAGTTGGGGTTCACAAACAATTATTTGTGCTGATGTTTGTATGAGCTGTTATTGTACAGCCTGCTGTGCTGCAAATGTCAAATGAATGCTACACAAAATCAAAGTGGAAGTTAACAACAAAACACAACCAAAAACATTTGCGTTGTGACCAAAATAATGCAGTAAGAGTATGCAGCATGTTTTGCAAACCACAAGCTAAGCACCCACTGAGGGGATTATGCAATTTAAAAAAAATTCAGCCTCTGATGCTCAGATGATCTCTGAAATGTAGGAAGATGTCTGCCATGCCTGCGTCTTGGCTCTGTGGTTGGGAACATTGGACTGACATTCAGACGCTTTCGTGCAGACTGACATGTCTCGACAGTTACTGAGTGATCCAAAATTTGGTAAGAGGTTAAGATTAAAAAAGTGACTGTGAGAGTTGTACTGTGGGATCATGGGAGTTGTTGTCTTTTTGCTAAACAACTACCAACGTAGAAAATGCAACCAATAATTAACAATAGAGGGGTTAGCTTGTTAGCTAGTTGCCAACTCACTATTGTATTTGGTGTTTCTGTGTTTCCCCAGAAGTTTTAACCACTAGAAGGGTTAAACAGAATGTGGCACTAGTTGAATAAACCTGTTGTAAGCTTGAATAAAGTTACAGAAATTCTATAAGGAAAGGTTAAATAGCATGCTTAACGCAACACTGTGATTGTAAACATATTAGCATGTTGACTTTAGCATTTTGCAATACTGTGCTTAAGCACAGCCTAACAAAAACACTAGCTTAGCTGTAGACTGGCATTTTGCAGCGGCCTACTATGTAAGATAGTTTAAGGTATGTACACAATTAAGTTAACTGAAACCTGACAAAATACAAAATAAATATGGTACCCTGCAGACTGACAAAATGCAAAGAAAACTGAGTGGCTCACTGAAAAAAATCTAAATGGTGATGATACAGCTATAGAAAGGTACTAACAGGAAATAAGTATTAAACATGTAATGTCTAAAACAGCTTCTATTACAGTAAGTATGTAAAGTATACTGTAAAAGAATTAGTCATGGTTGTTGATTTGATAATTCTATAATCCTAGTTTTAAAGCTTCCTCTAATCTTGGTTGAACCGTCCAGTCTGAGGTTAGAGACATGTGATGACATGAGCTCCTGCTGCAGCAGCATGCATCCATATTCCCCCAGTGCCTTTCGACCTCAAGGCCAAGGCAGTTTACACTGACACTGCCCATGTGAGACTCTGCCATCCCACACCAACCACAGTTCAAGAATAACAAGGAAATCACTGCAGCACGGCTTTCCTCTTCTGTTTTCTACACACTCCAGTTTAGTATTGGCTGGTTGCAGGCCTGCTGGCCCTCAAACAAGTTCAATGCTGTCCTGGTTTCAAAAAGAGGTGACAGGGTGACATCCGCTTATTGTTTTGTGACACAAACATGACCACAAACAGTCAATAATCCAATGGAAAAAAAGAGTAGTAACTGCACACAGCTCACACCCTACTGACACTGTAATCGTTTTTTTTATGTACTATAATGAGACGCTGCGCAGTGAGGCATGCACAAGAGGTGCAGCTAACCACACTCTTGTGTTTAAATGGTCAAGATAATCACATGTGACTACTGTGCAAAACATCAACAATGGGTGTAAATTTGGTCAAGAGTTGATCACGTACAACAGCAACCCGGACTGTCATGTGCGTGTGCATGTGGTTTGTTATCTATCAATCTGCTTGTGGGGTTTCAGACTTCCTAGACAACAGAGAGAAGAATGTTCCCAAGAACTTTCTTTGATTTCATATCCCACCCTTGCGGGCAGAGCCAGTTCCCAGGAGAAACAGAGGAAGTTCTCAGTCAGGTCATTTGAATCAGAGTCCTGAGATGTGTGTGTTGTTGGTGGGGGGGCAGAGGGGTCAGGAAGCATGGATAAGTCTGTACACGCCCAGTGCAGAATGCTGGTTAGACAGTGAAGTTGATAAGGAGTTCTGCAGGTCATTTCTGAGAAGCATGGATGACATTACGGCAAGGAAGGATGGGAGTGAGCGTGGAGGTAATTGACAGGTTTTCCTGGTTTGCAACACAGAGACCCCTCGCCTCCAGTGTTTGCGCTGCTTTGTCACGAGCTTCCTCTACGCTTCACTTCCTTCACAACTGAAGCAGACAGGCTGAGGATGAGTCAGCAGCAACCTGACTCACACTCCAGTTTTATAGCAGCTTCCAGACACCTTGTACTTTAAGCTTTTTACTGTCAACAGTCAAGATCTGACGCAATTTATGGGGGCAGATATAATCCTGAATTCCACAAAGTGGCTGCATCAGTGTGAAAAGCAAATAAGTGAAATGGTTCTAGAAATACTCTACAGTATGTTCCTTTCTTGGACAAATACGCATAAAAGTATAAGTCCTTTAAAATAATATTTTGTCAATCAACAACTTTGGTAACAGATTACCCTCTAACATGCAGCTAAATTCCCTACAAAAGATTTAGCCATGCTATTAGCTCAATGGATGGCATTGTCAGTTTATCATTGAGACCATTACAGACTGGATTTCTCATAAATTTGGTACAGTTATTCAATTCCTGAGCCCTGAGTAAAGGCATGCTAACAGGGTAAACTACAATGGTGGACAAGGTAAACATTATACTACTACACCCACAGTTCATTAGCATGTTAGCATGCTGACGTTACCTTTTAGTTCGGGGCACCGCAGTGCCTATGTGAAATACGACAAAATAGGTTGTATGACTGTGTTCTTGTCTTGTTGGTTTTGTTTTTAATTGTCCTACAAGAGACTTTCACCCTTAACATTAGATTTTTTGCAAAAGATCAGAGAACAAATGTTGTTTGTATCACAAAACACATTTCTGCCGTGAGTTAGCAACAGACCACCAAAAACGGATGAAAGATAGTGACGCAAATACTGGACAAATTTAAAACCATATAAAAACCGGAGCAGAGCAGGGAGTCAACATTGTGGTGCCAAGCCCTGACGCTCTGCCACCACAACATTCAAACCATTAAATATGTTCTTGGCAAAAGGGAAAAGGAACAGGCCGTACCTACTCTTAACTTGTCCTTCACCCCTAAACAAGTCCTTGGTGAGTATTAACTACAAAAATCTGGGTTACATTCAACTAAACAGAAATGGGTGGAACTTATTTTGGTTTATAACTAGCATATCCAGTGTCAATCAAATTTCTGTCTCATTTACAAGAACAAGCTGACAAAAAAATGCACCAGCTGGCAGGACAAAGGGGAGGTTTTTGCTGATTTACCTACAAAAAAAACATGTTATATGCATTTGGTGTGAGTAGATCTTAGCAGATTTATTTGAAACAAGTGGTTTTAATCCTCTGGGATCAAAAACATAACTTTGAGGTGATGCAGTAACTCAGCTTGCCACACTGACCTCTCCCTTCTTAACTGTCATGGACTGTCTACGCGGGGTGATCTCTTCATTAATACTGGACAGGAAGTTCTGGGAGATGCGCAAGGCGTCCTGTAACAGTGGATAGTCCGGGTGGCTGGAGGGTGTGTGCTTGAGGAGGTCCTGGAATAGAAAAAAAATTGGACAAATCAATCTAAATTCATCCTCCCCTCTTGCAGACAAGATGCTGGTGCTTAGCAGATCGACTTACATGCAGAACGAGCGTGCTTCGCGTCACTCTGTCCACAGGTTTGTAGAGAAGAGCTGCGGAGGAGGAAGAGTCAGCTCAACAGACCTTGTCACAGCTCAACTATTACAGCATTATTGATTTATGTGGAGGCTGGTCATTCATTTCACTCAGTACTTACTTTCTAGAGAATTTTTAGCCGACTGGTCTTTGTAGTCCTTTGTGCTTTTGACCTTGAGATTCTGGCAGAAAGATAACACCAGAGGGAATAATGAGAAAAAATACCCTCATTAAATCACAGCAACTACCCCAGAGCACATTTAAAACAATCATTGCTGCTGTAAAGAGCTGTGTGGCTCTTTGCACTGAGAGGACTGCTGAAAACTGCCCTGTCATCACTTGTCACGGGCAGCTGTTCAACATCAATAGTTGCCTGCTGCTGTCCCACTGTGTGTAGCGTGATTACATACCTCAGATATCTCTGCAAACTGAGCGTTGGCTTGGCAGCACTTGTCCGCCGTCTCCACAGCAACCTTATAGTTATCCACAAAGGCTCGGTACACTCCAAGCTGGCTGGCCTAAAGGACACAATTAGAGTACAGATTAGATTCATTCTGCACCAGAGAAGACGAATTTTACAGTCTGTGATTTTAACCAAGTACCTTACAGTGTCACTGTATGCTCTGGCATTGGTTGGCACATGAGGAATCAGTGCAACTGAGCGTGATTTACTGTTTGCTTACATGTCTATATATAAGTCCATGCATGTGTGTTTTTCATCCAGCTGCCAACAGTGAGGTAGCTCTTATTCAGCGACCTCCTATAGAGCGTTTTGTTCTCCTTTACTGCCTGTAATGTGGTGAAGCGGGGCTTTTATCTGGCCGGGAGATGACTCCAGGCAGTCTACTCACATGTGCACTTCAAGACCCCCTGAACATAACTCACAGCCACAGACCTCCACCTTTTTCCCGAGAAAGTCTCGCCTCTTTTAACTATCATTAATGATCAAGGCATGACATTTAAGGAGTTCTATAATTAGTTTCTAAAAGTTACTGACTTAACGATATGGCAGCGTGCTTGATCTGAAAAAACACCATAAAATTTAATGCTGTGAAGTTTCATGTTATTTGATGCTTGGTCCTCTCATCCAGAGGAAGGTTTAAAATCAGCCAAAGCCATACAGTACTAAACCCTTGCAGTTACACAAGTGGTCAAAGTGTTACAAATGAAACCATTTCAGCAACATGTCTGTCATATCAGCTCATCAAATACCTAATATGCCACTTCTCTCAGATTTCTTGCTTTTCTATATTTGTTTCTCTTTTAAATTAGATCAAAAGAAGTGGGAAAACAAGTTACTTTTGCTTTAGGTCTGACATGCTTACACTAAAACTATCTACTGAAATAATTTAAGCATTAAAATATGACAGAATTTTAAACATAATTAAATTATTGGCATGATTCTGCTCACATCATTATTTACAACAGCAGGTAGGTGTCTTAACTTACAAAAAAAAAAAACATCTCAGTTTTCTTGGTTGTCATACTAAAGCTTTCTAAAATTATGATCCCCATACCAATTTTTGAAAGAGGTCGCCCACACATTGCTGATGGCCCCAGTCCTGTACTCGAGGCAGCAGAGCATCATAAAAGTCCTTATGGATCTCATGAAGTTCTGGCACTTTGAAGAAGATGGTCTCTATCTGCTGGATGGTCAGCATAGGTTGGGAAGTTGTGGCTGCAGCCCTCAGAGGCTTCATGGGCTAGAAGAATAATGACAGTCAATATGGGAAACAGTTGCTGAATGTACAGTTACAAACAATAATAAAAATCAGGTTCATTTTCAACAGAAAACGTGCGCAAAATAACAGAACACTTAAAATTATTGTTATGATGATACAGTCTTCATAAAACAACATTTTGCCAAAAAAAAATCAAGGGTTAAACAGCACTTACTTGGAATTTGGAAGCAGAGACAGAGGATTATTGTCTAATATCTGGCTGCTCTTTCTTGTTTGTCCCTCTATGAATGTCTTGTGTAAATGGGTAATAGTGCATTACACTGAACAAGCTAATTTTGGTCCTTACTGCCTTGCCTATTTAAAAGAGCAACATGTGTGCGTGTAAAAAAAAGGAAATGCAAGACCAAACTCTTACGGACCAGTGGCCAGTGTTAACACAGGTGGTAAACACAAGATAATGATGGATGTTAATGTAAAGTAGCACTAGCAAAGAGGAATATATGAATTGTATTGGTATTCTAAAACAGCAATACAATTTGCTAACATTAGCAACATAAGCTCACTAACATAAGCTACGTCAATCTGGTTACTACTGTCAGCAATATCAAGCATAAGTTTGCTAACATTAGCTAATATGAGCCACAATAAGCTACTACATCAGTGTTACCAGACCAACACTGCAGTGTGTGAAATTATAGAAAAGAAGTGGGTTATTCTTTATGATTTCAACTATTTGTTTGTAAGAGAAAGAAAACGTTATCTGTCCTTTTAAAAAGTTAAAAAGTTGGACAAATTGACTCGATAATGTCAGTAACACAGCAAGTCTAGCATAGCTTTGCTACAAAGGCTAACATAAGCTGTTAGTATGGTCTTATAAGATCAATACTTTTCTTCACAAAGAAAGTCCTTAGGTGTATTAATTGAACTAGAGTGTGTTTTATTACTTATGACCAGATTGTACTTTTCGTTTGTAGGAAGAAGATCATGTTATTTTTTTTCACTATAGAGTTATAGAGTTATTGTCTTGCTTCGAAAAAGGAACACATACAACAGACAAGCATTTGAGGAAAATGCTTTGATTCTAGCTTTATTTTTATGTATTTCGTTTTTTTATGTTAATAGCAATCATTTATTTTCGTCTACATTACAGGTTACAAGCAAGGGGCAAACTTCCTACTTTCGCATTGAAGCCAACCAGGAAGTACAAAAACTTGCAATTCCTCGACTGACCACTTGAGGCTGGCTCCAAAAGGGAGCAAATTCTCATTGGAGCCCATGTTAAAATGGCCAACTTTAGAGCAGAAATAAACATACTTACAGCCTGGTTTTTCTCTACAGTTTCTCTATCATCTCATGAAAACTCTGAGAGGGGGTTATTTTTTCTAACTTATTTCTTTATTTTATATTTAAGCTTAAAATTCGGCTATTATTGGGCGTGGCCTCGTTGAATGACAGCCTGTTGATGTATAGCCGGGGGCTGTTAGCTGAGTGGGTGTGGTGTCCGTCCTCTTTTCCCATATTTGGTTTTTTGTCGTTTAGGCGGGCTCTTGGCAGAGTCACGCGCTGGTAAATGGCGGTGCCTAGGACGAGATTTCTGAGGCTTCACTTTTGCTCAGGCAGAAACCAATGGGTGACGCCATGGAGGGTTTGTCCAGTGTTTTATAGGATAAGGACCAAGGGCTTAGTCATGTGTGAATCAAACTTAACAAGCACCCTCTCTTAAAACTAATAATCACTCTTTATGCAGTAATCCAAATCTCTATACTAAATTAGGTCGTAAGTTTTCTAATTAAATAGTTTTCACCCTAATATTTGAAATTATAGGTTGTATGAACGCTATAATGTGTGCAAACTCTAAATTGTTGCAATTCCTCCTCCTTGTAGGTTTGTATATGATCCGGGGAGCTGTGTTGTCAGTGGAAAAATATGAGACTGCCCTGTTGTTTCAGGCAAATCTGCAAAAATTTGTGCTGCCAGCCTGTAAGTGCAGGGAGAGTGAAGACCCTGAGGTTCTTAGAGGGTGAAGACGAGGATCTAGTAATTTGTTATGTCATAATGTTGCTTGAATTTGGCAGGATAACGACAGTTGAGAGGGAGGCTAAACTCCCTTAACAGGACAGAGTGGCATTGCTACAGAGAAAATCAAAGCTTAAGGGAAAGCAACAGCTACTTATGTCTCATCAGTGAAATCCCACCCAGAACGGCTGTAGGACTACAATTTCAGGACTATCTTTTGAGAGACTCAAGCTGGGAATGACTTTTACTCAGCTGGAATTGGTTGACTTGTCAAACTGACACCTGTGGGGCCTTAACAGGGGCTTGGCCAGTACAAGGAGCTATACATATATATTTATATATAGATATAAAAATCGACAACATGCACTCAACTGATGAGAGAAACTGAAACCCAAGGAAGAGAGATTGGTAAACAAGGATCTGTTCCTGATTTGTAGCTGTGTCATGGTATACAGACTCACCCACAATGAGGCCAATTTCACAGTGACGATCATCATAGCCACAGGTCATCATGGTTCCCACTGTGTCATTGATCACAGCCACAATGTCAATGTCAAAGTCCTGTAATAAGATTCACAGTGAATCAGGGGTGACCACACTTTTTCAGCTTGCGAGCTACTTATAAAATGACCAAGTCAAAATGATCTACTTACTATAAAAACGCATGAGTTGATGTACCTTGCATAACTGCATGAAGCCATATTGCACAATACAACTGTGCACATTTTATTGTCATTACCTTACTCTGATGACTTGCACTGCAGCTCCCCTACTCATTTTTATACCCTTTCTGAAGTTTAGTAGAAATAAACTGGGCAACTTGGCAGCTTGCGCATGAGTCACTCCACTTCTTGTTAACTGTTTCCATGGTAACTGGGGAAAGACCCGCAAATTGCTCTGAAATAGCGCGCAGCTTCCCATCTGCCCGGATTGGATTGGATAGGATTGGATTGGATTGGATTGGATAGGATTGGATTGGATTGGATGATTTTTTTAATGCCATGCGATCTACCCACATTACCTTTGTGATTGACCGGTAGATCGCGATTGCCCCTGCAGTAAATCAACTTTCTACACCAAAATATCTCAGAACTGTGTTAACTGGCCTAGAACTAGAGAGGTTATAGGTGTAGTGTTTGCTATAAGAGGTTGCTGTCTACTTTACTGGAAAAATTTAGGGCTGTATTTGGCTAGATCATCTGTCATATTTCAGTTTGCAGTGTTAATAGTTTTGTGTTGCTGGTATCATTTCTTCACTTGTGTTAAATTTCTTTGTACTTATTTGACTTGGTCTTTTTAACTTCCCAGACATGTTGGGAAATGTATGGAAACGTATGATATGCACCATGAAACAATAACTGTACACCCACCCCTCGTTTTTTGATTGATTTCCTCAAAAGGCTGACCACATCCATTCCCTCCACTCCGCTTGACTTGAAGCCTTTGGTCCAAGACACCAAAAAACTCTGTGAATAGAAAAAAGAAGAGATAGAACCAAATCAAGATTACATGACAATTTTATTTCAGCCTTGTCATTGGGGATCATAAAACTCAATCAACAACAACACTATACAGAGCAGTTCTGTAGGCCTCGGCTATAAACAACAATTAACAGTGTGGATCAATCAACTTAAAGGACAATAAACTGGAATTTTAATTAAATCAACATAAAGTAAATTAATTTTAGCTTAAGTGGCTACATTATTTTCAGTTATTTATATAGTGTTTTTTTCCTTCAAGGCAAAAGCAGGACACTAAGGGCTGGCTCATTCTTCTGTAACCGAACGTGTCAAATGGGCAATCATTCGGTGCATATCCATGGCAGGCCCCTATAACTAAATCTAATTAAAATCATACAGTGGCAAATTTTGTGAGATTGGTAAATACCATATCCTTGTCCAGAGAATCAATATAATACTGTTTCGTCATTAAAACAGCACTGGAGACCTCTATATGTTAGCTTACCACTACCGAACCTGCACAGTCATACAATCATTAAATAAAAAACTCCTCATCCTACACTTACAGCCACAGCTCAGGGGCTCAACTCTGGAACCTGGGGTGGAACAAACCTTAGGCTTAACTTGAAGCCTGGGTCTCAAACAGAACCAACAGAGCATTGGTGCTGACAAGACCAAGGATTTGGTGACATTTAAGGCTTTGTTGTGGCTTGCAACGAGTGAGAGTGAGCTCATTCTTCAGCCTCAATTCATCTCTCCGATTGCTGATATGCTTCTTAAATTGGAAATAAAAAAGTTGGCATGGGTTCACAGGAGAGAATGATATTCTTTTTAAGTTTGCCCCTCATTAGAGAAATAAAGATTTAAATAATGTATAGGATAAAATATAAACAGTATATGTCCTTGAAGTCAAATAAAACACTAATTTCTCTAAAGCTCACTGTATGTATAACTTAGAAGTTTCACTCATGGTTAACATTATTTTAAGTTGATACAAGAACTTCCAATATACTCACCTCATCCAACCTGGTCTGTTGACAAGGAAAAGAGAAGGTGAAACCCAGAGGAAGCTTTTTGTCCTTTATGCCCAACTTCTCCATGAAATCAGCCAGACAATCAGCTATGTGGTCGAATAACTGTGGGAGAGAGAATAGGTCAGTCCTATTGTTAACCAAGAGCTGAAAGATTGTAGGGTTGTGTGTGTATCATTGCATAATCCTACCATCATCATTAATGAGACTATTGTAATGGTTTTTACAAGTCAAAGCATTTGGTACATTTGTATCATTTGTTGCAGTGGTAATAAGGGTGTTCAAAAAAATAATAATTGGGGGCTCTGGAGCTTGTCTAGTAATTACAGAAAATGTTCAAAATTTCAGCTCTTTGTATTTTTATCATATATTAGACAAAGAATATTTTACAAAAGGATCAGTCTGTTTTATGCTTGTTTGTAACCACACTTAAATTATTTAGTTAAAAGAGGTCATGTTTTTGCCCTTTTTGAGACATAACAGCTTTTGAGACATTTTTATTAATGCTAGATTATACATACACGTTTTCTATTGTTTCTTAATGGATATTATGTGTTTGTAGTTGTTTAACACACAGCTGAAACCAAGTTGAAAACTGTGCCTAGAAGCACACAGTGCAGTGACACCAGAGGTCGCGTTAACTGATTATTCTCCATCTTTGACGGATTTTTTTGAGCAATGACGGAAAAATCCTGATGCCGTCTGTCATTTTGACGGATTAGAAACCGGCGA
>JAPZDY010000022.1:4663980-4686792 GCA_029783645.1 Ctenochaetus hawaiiensis
CTGGGATAGGCTCCAGCCCCCCCCCGTGACCCTGCAGAGGATTAAGCGGTATAGAAAATGGATGGATGGATGGATGTCAGCTGATGTTTGGTTATGTATTGAATTATCTCGATGCTAGTACCGTATATGACATGGAGCTAAAGTACTGACTGACCTTCTGTTCTCCTAACAATGAATAACAAAGCTCCCTGTGGTCTGCTGTGGGTAACTTACATTATAATCTCTGGAAAGTGAATGTGCGCAAGGTGCAATCAAAAATTTCCAAGACTGTTTCTGCTGTAAACAAATAGAGCACTGCACAGTAATGTGCCTGCAGTAGGTGACCACTGGTGCACATGTAGCAGTAGTCACGAAAACACGTGTATCTAGTGTGCTGATGGTGACAAAATGGCGTAACTTTGAATACTTACTCACATAAGATATTACTTATACCTGCTACATGCAAAATACTTTGCATCGCTCCATTTGTGCACAACGGAAACAGTCTTGAAAACTTATGATGACATTTTTTACATTAACAAACCATAGAGAATGAAAAGAATGAGAGGTAAAGCGACCAAAGCTGACGAACCAGTTATGTCAGCCGACAAAAAACACGAAGCAGCATGCTGTCTTTTAATGCCATTTGTCTTTATATCAAATCCTCTTTTAACCTTCATAAACCCGTGACCTTCAAAAATCAGCCTGTGCTAGCCACCGAGGGCTTGTGCCAGGCAAGTGGATAAGCCTGGGAAACTGCAGAGGCAACACACGTGCTCAGCTCGCGCCAGTCTTGTTGTAAAATATGTCTCCTTAAGCTGAGTGTTTTTCGGATCAGAGAGGATCTGGTAGGTGCTGCTGTAACCTTGTATAATATTCACTTTGTAAGTCCACAAATCAAAGAGGCCTTAAAACTCGGAACGCAGCAGAGTTTCTTTGGGAAAATCAGCAAAAATGGGCAGAAAAAATTGGATTATTCTGGTACCAGAGTACAGGCTTTAGACCATGCTAACAGCACGTACATGCCAAAAACAGTTAGAAATATATTTTGGACTCATAACCCCTGTGATTTCAGACTTTTTAGGACACCCTGAAGATGAGGATCTACAAGCTCTATATCCTGTAATTACTGTCAGCCACCCCTGACTCACCAGCGCTTATCCTCATTATTATCATCATTATCGTCACAGAGAATATCACAGCTGCAAGATGCAGAATGACAACCTTGAGCAGCAGTAATAAAAAATAAGACAGACATGTCTAGTAATGTGGGGTTCAGTATGTTAATAGAAGCTTATAAAACTGGTTCACCTCAGCATGAAAACAGGAAAGAGAGGATTCCGGAAACTGGGGGAGGACAAAGCCGAGTCACCCTGGAGATGACTGGAAGACAGGCGGACTGACAGGATGACATCCACAGAGGCCCTGACAAAGGACTCAAACAAAAACACACAGCCCAGCCGAGAGGCAGAGAGCCACACTGGCTGCTTTAGGAAGAGACAACTGCAGGCCAAGCGGCTCTGAAGCCCAAGGGAAGTCCATGTGAAAGGCCACTCTGTGTTCCAGCGAGATTATACATCAGCGCCGGCACTGGATGAATAACACATCCTCTCTCAGGCAGCAGCCTTTAGAGCCACAAACTATCTCCTTCCAGGGGGAAAAAAAAAACAATCAAAGCTTGTAAAAACACTCCAAACAAGAATGAGGAAAGAGAAGGATTTAAAAATGTGTTTTTAAGTCTTAAATACTGAACCATTTTGAATGCAAGGGACTCATTTGGCTGCGGTCAGTGGGAGAAAGTTGACATCACAAAAGAACCTCAGTGAGCACCATTAGTCTGGCCTTCACAAGTATCGCTGCTGAGGAAGCGTCAAGGCAGGTCTGTCCGGAAAACTCAGCAATTCATCTGCCTCGGAGCGGAAACAGGCTTTCTGCACAAGGTCATCTCTTCACAAACAGCTCCCACTTCTAATGCCATCATCTATGGCCATGGTTATCATATTTACATGTCAGTTAACAAAGACTTTACAGAGCCTCCACACTTTCAGACATACATAAAAACAGAATTTTACCATTTCCAGTAAACCTTTAGAACCTACAATGAAACTCTCTTTAATTTTAGAAAGTCTGTTTCACTTTAGACCACTTTGCTCTTGCTCTAGTTTTCTTTCACAACAGGTTTCTGTGCAACCAGTTTTTAACCTCTGTTTGTCCTGATTGTGAAACGGTTTAAAAAGGGCTGAACAAATAAAACCAAAGCAAACAGCACTCTAAAAAACCTCAAACTATCTGCAAAACTCATGTCAAGTTGTTAAAGAATAGAGAACAAAGTATACAGTTTTTTTTGTCAGACTTTTACAATTGTTGATTTTCAGGGTTTAAAAGAAGATGTCTTTTACCATGAACACATTACATGAATAATGGCTTTTTATAAGGATCTCTGGAATTTAGTTTAACAAAAGTTGTAACAAAGATATCTACTGATCTTGAAAATTTGTGTCAGTAACAGTTATAAACATCAGCACACTACACAACACAAACATACAAAAAACACCAGGTGAGGTAAGGCTGGGAAAAAGATGATTATTATATTGAAATGGTGACATAAGTTATTCTCAGATTGTGGATGTATTGTGGGATAGTTACATCTTTTTCTGGTGTTAAAGGATGCTTTTACAGTGAAGTGATATAATTTCTGAACTTTACAAATGTTCTGGCTGTTCTCAATTTGCCTTTTCAAGCTAAGGCACTACATTCAAATTACTGATGGATAATGTAATAATGATAACACTGTGTTCATATTTAGTGCAAACAGGAATAGTAATCTTTCTATTTGACAATATGAATATTGTGGTATTTGGTCAAAAAATATTGTGATATTTTGACACTAACCACCCCGGGCACCTGTGATTTATTTATTTACATGTATCGTGTTGAGTTTGTTTTTACTGTGTTGTGTCATGTCACAGTTGTTTTGTGATTGTTTGCCAAACCGGATGTGCCATCATCGTGCTGCAAAACAAATCTACCAGTGGGTACAAATACAGTTACCTTGACTTTGACCATCTGCATGTTTTCAAAGAGGGAAGGAACCCCTCTTTGCATTTTATTTTAATCACAGTCTGTTTTAATACAAGTGCTTGTGTCAGCATACAACTGGCTTTGATTTACATCTGTACATTTAGCCCACCTAGTTGAAAATACAGAGACATACTGAGTTTGACTATTCAGCTTGAAATTATGCAGATCAGGTTTTTGGTTCATTTCCTCCTTCCCTGAGTAGTGGTATGAAAACACTAACAGACTTGAATATTTCAAAACGCAGTCAAAACTGACTGAACTATGACTGAGGTGGACTGAACCATCTTTGAGGTTTCAAAATGCTGGATTTCCACAGTGTGGATCAGGTTCTAATGGCAGGTATGGAACTCTAAAATATCTAGTTTCACATTATTTTTAATTTGGAGCTTTAAAACTGAACTTCAGTTAAAACTATATTTAAATCATATAATTGACATATCTTACTGCATCTGTACTTATTAACCAACACATATACTGATGCCGCTGTATATTTTAACAAGCAAGATATGGCCCATGTCATTAGCCCTGTTGGTATGTCTGGCTCTTTTATATAGTCAGCCTTCGATTGATTTTTTTTTTTTTTTTTTTGTCATAAGAGGCAGAAATGGTTCTCCATTACACAGATACTAGAACTAACACATTAGGGATCCCAGTATTTAAACAAGGCTGCTGTCTTGTTTCCTATCAGCAGTAACTGAGTATATTGTGTAATATGAAATATCACTTTGTGGGATGGAGGGCGGCACAGCAATCTTGGCAGTTCCACAGTTTGCCCTCACTGTCCCATACCCAGCTTGCTGCAGCTTAAAATGGTTTCAACTGTGCAACAGAGCTGTAATAAATACATTCTAATGACATTACATAAGATTTGCTGAGCCCAACAGCTGCAGTTGTGAGCTGTGTGGAATCGCAGATCAGAGAGAAGCTGATTTTGTTTTGGACAGTCTCTGAACTCTTTAATTATATGTTTTTCAAGAATTTTCATTTGACTATTTCCACGATCCAAGGTCTTATAGATGTCAGATTACTGCAAATCATCATAAAAAAGCAATATTTTCGTTGGAATTACCTTTGAGTATGCAATAAACTGTGCCCTCACTTTCCCACGCTAACACATCAAACACCCAAACTAAAAATAGAACTAAAGGATACATAAGGACTCGCTTCTCAACTCTCCAGTCTCCTTCTGGAGAATAATCAGTCATTATGAAACACCTTTCCTTCCTCCAGCATGCAAACAAGAGCCATGTTCAGAGGAAAATCACTGCAGTAAAATACAGGGGACACGATAGATGTCCTATTGATGACAAAGCAAAGACACATTCAAAACCCTAATCCTAATCCATAGAGATGAACTGCGATAAACAGGCTGAGAGGGAGTGACAGATGTGCAGCTGAGACAGTGTCACAGCATCAGAGTTTCACTATCACACAAATAATCATGTGGTCTGATTTCACCAGAGCGACACACAGTATGAGACAGAAGAAGGACCTTGTCATTGGGGAGCTTTTATGAATAAATTTCTGTGTTTTTATGTTAACTCTGTTTGCTTTTGTGATGACACTGCCATCACCACAGACATGAAAGCAGCCTTTTCACTTCACAGCAGGACAGTCAAATGTGTGAAGAATGAGTTTGGGGAAGTTAAAATCAGAGAGACAGGCTTTTGGATCCAACTTGGCCGATCTGGACCTCCATTTAACTTACTGGTTTAGAGTACCACAGATAAAAATATCAGTTCTGTTTCACTGATGGGAACAGCTCAAGTCAGCTATTCCCAAAAATACAAATCAAAGAGTGAATAGGTTTATTGATTCATCCCAGAAAGAGCTGGAACTAGAATAGTAGCATCCATAATTTCCTGTTTCACCACTGGGAAAAAAGGCCCAGTGCTGCCCAGCTTGGTGCATTGACTGATCACCAATCAGAGTGTTTAAATAGCTCAAGGGGAACAGACTCCTGCTTGTGATCTGACAAAGAGAGGGAATCAGAGTCCACTTATTGCTCCCCACCGCGAACATATTGACCATCCACACAAAGATCAGTCAGCTGACTGGCAGAATTTAGATCGCACACTCCCAAACGATCCATCTCAGAAACAGCTGGAAATGAGATTTGAGTATCAATAATTTACCGCAGAGTATAAAAAAAGGTACAAAGAAGGACAGCCTTTCTGTCGCCTTTCTAATGGTTATATAGATCTGCACAGAAAAGCTGCACCTTTGGAAAAAAAACAGCAGAAGATGCCGATGTGAGATGTTGTTAAAAGCTTAGCACCATTTTATGGCTCCAGCAAATGGATTGTGCTTCGGATTGTGCAGTCACTGGGGAAACAGCGGTGGCAGGGAGACCAAACAGAGGGGAACAGGTTAAGGGCGATGATTTTTTAGTCACTGGACATGGTGACCCGGCTTGTGGTCCTTATTATGCTCCTCATGGCAAGTGGAAGAATCTTGATGATTTATCTGTAATGCACTTCATAATGACATTTCAGTGGCATTGAGGTTCACAGACTACAAACAGTCTCTTTAAAATCCCACACAACTGAGGAGTACGGATATGAATGTTGGCACTTAAAATCCTATCAACAACACATGATTTTTAAAAAAATCATTTTAATTTCTGCTGATACAATTTGATAATGAAATGTTCAAGAAAATTTTACTTTTATACAACTGGATGACATGCAAGAGAAGCACTTGAAAAGAAAGGTTAAAACCATCGCAGTAGGGGCTGAGATATCCCAATTAACAAAAATGGGTCAGTGATGAAATTCCCAGAATGCAACTCTGGAGCATATTTGGTCAGTCTCTCACTGACTGATTAATACTGCTTCTTTTACTTACCATGGAGCTGGAACTGTACAACCATGACAGTCAACCATGACAGTACAGTACTCAGTGACACTGCTTTTAAGCTAAATGCTAATCTTAGCACGCTAACATGCTCACTATGACAAAGCATCTTTGTTCAGCATGCTAGCATGCTAAAATTTAATAAAGCTCATCTGAGGATGATGAGAAGGTCATGTGTTTGATTATAAACTTAAGTGACAAATAAAAAATTTTGATCTGATGATGGTGCTGAATGAAAAGGCAGAGGATCGACAAAGTTGTTAGATATCATTATCTGGGGATCTTTACAACAGGGAGGAAGAGATCCAGATTTGTTGACATATTTTCAGTCAAGGCCGAACTAGTGGATGATCAAACCAACCAACACACTGATGTTACCAACTCTGAAGCCACCCTGATAGCATGACAAAAGATTTGGAGTTTCTGATCCAAATTTAAGATTACTCACAGAGGACATTAAACAACTGTTTCTGAATCTGTGTAGTAATTAGAAAAGTAAGTTGACTATGACTATTTGAAAATGGTAGATTTCTGCTTTAACCTTGCACTGTAACTTAGGCATCTGTTGTTTGCACATGCAGACACCGGCTGTGTGTTTTGGCAAAAAAATGTTCTCCAACACATCATCGTCCCATAGTGGGCCATATGAAGAGTCTGCTGGATTGCGAGTCCCTTTGAACCACAGGGCAGCGAGGCCCACCAACACTCGCCTCTGATCTGTTAGAGCAGTCTAACATTAGTGCCTGTCATTGAGCAATGTAGGCCAGAACTGGGCCGCCCAGCCCAGCACCTACTAATCAGCGTGTGTTGAAATAGCTCAGGGTGGTCAGACTACTGTGTGTAACATGCTACACAACAGAGAGAATCAAAGTCCAATAACTGTTCCAGTCTGTGAAAATAAACATAGACAATTGTACACATGCACAGACTGGCTAAACACAGATTAGTTTTACAGTAGCTATTTGGTTGAATTTGGCCATTTTTTTTAACTGTTCTGATCTCACTTGTTTCACCATAAGTTAGTCTCACAGCCTTGTGTCAGTGTTTGAGAGTGAACACAAATATAACTGCTGGCAAAGCAAAGAAATTTAATGAGCCACATGAAAATCACAGTGACCTCCAGGTGTGATCAAATATTCATTTGCATGTCTGAATAGAATTAAATATTAGTGAACAGACCTCACCTGATGTTCTTTAATGTGACTGGCTGAGTCACAATCTGCCTGGCAACACAGGTTTCATGGCATTTTTGCACTGAATAAGTTAGTGAAAGCTCACAATGTGTCTGAATAATCAGCCATTTACAAACTTTTTTCATTATTGTGCTAAATTATAAAACTTGAATATTGTTTTATAATTCTTCTAAGGCTATTAAAGAATAACTCCTGATGATGTCATATGGGTTATCTGGGCTTGGACAGTATGACTTTGTGACAGAGACCGTGTGTTGCAATTTGGGCGCATGGAGTTTAAGTTAATCTTTATTGTGTTAGACTGTTTGATGTTTGCTGCAGCTCTCAAGGAGCTTGTTGAGTGTGAAAAAAACAACCCCTGATGATGACATAGTGATGTCATGGGGGTAACTTGCCTGGGCTCTCAGACCAGAAAGGTTGCATTTCACCATACAAGCTCACTAACTTATGAAAGTGCAAAAAAAATAGATCTCTGCACTGCCCTTTTAAATGGTTGAATACAAGCAAATATAGGAACTTCATGTTTATATTCACCTGTTGTTTGAGCATTTACTTTCCTTGTTCACTCACACTTTCCAGGCTCACACACTGCATGAGAACATTTTGTTTTAAAAAAACACACTTTGACCAGTGACACAACAACCTCCATAGGTCAAGCTGCAGTGAGGGAGGTGAACTTATACAACACTTAACATTTCATTAGCTGTTTCCCCCCACACCCCGCAAGCAGCTGAGACATTCCATAAACACTTGGCCTGCCAGCCGGCAGCACAGAGGGCCCTTTGAGTGGGACCAGGGAGGGGAGCTGAGACTGCAGGACCAAAGGGGCTGAGGCCGAGCACGAGGGAGGATCACTGAGCCGGGGGAGGCCCTCAGGCTCATAAACATGCCTGGGATTTTTTTTCTATTAAGGTTTATCTATGGAAACGTGGATGTTAGTATGTGAATAGAGGAGCTAATGGGTTCGTCTAATGATATGTGTCTTGCATAGTTTCTAAACAAGTGTTTTTCAGTTTTCTCTTTTCGGGTAATGAGGAACAAAAAGACTATTCATGGCTTTTACTGCAAGAGCAGCTGGCGATGCCTGGCCTGGTGCACTGATGGCCTGCCAGCTTTTGACCACTTTACCCAGTACACTGCACAGAAGAACAGGTGTCTTACTTATACACACACACACACAGAGGCAAACTTGACCGCCCTCGAGAGCTGCCGGCACTTCCTCTTTAGGCGTACATTTACTCTAGGAAAGGGTGAGGCTGAATTCTTTAACTTCCTTGACCATTAAACCTCAGATGTTGATATCCAGGTACAATGATAGGCCTGTCTGGGCTTCCTAGAGGGACCTCAAATATTCATGAGTCTGCAAATTACCCAGTAGTGCGGACCTGCACCGGTGTGACTGTTGCTGAGGCAGCAAGTAGCACCAACCTCTGTACTGAGGCCAGGACACCGAGACAGACTCCATCACCTTTCAGACAGACACTTCCTATTAATGTCACAGCCATCCCAGACAGACCTGGATACCTACAGAAAGTATGCCGTGCTCTGACAGAGGCAGGTTTGGCTAAATGCATCTTAATTGACATCCTGATTGGAGGAGAGGGATTATGATTCCACTAAAAAGGTAAATTTATTATTTCCCTTTTGGCCAACCTTTTCTTCTGCACCCCCCTCTCACTGTAATCCATTAACCATGAGGCAGTCCACACGCTCAGACCCTTCCTCAGCCACAGCAGAAAGCTGTGACCACAGGAATGTCAGTGTCGTGATGATAATTAATTATGGCAAAATAGACCCATCAGAGAGTTGGCCTCCTTAAAGGCCCACAGCTAATCAGCAGCTCTTCACAGCTCAGCTTGACAAATGGCCTAGATAACCAGAAACCAGGAGACAACACTTATTCTTCTATTCATAGCAAAAGTCCCTTGAGATGTGTCAATTTTAGACTGGCCATTTCACTTAAATTTCACACAGTGACAAGTGGAGGATTGTTTGTGTCAGTTAGTAGGTGTAGCTAATGGGAAGTTGGTCAGTTTTCCCAGGGAGAGACACACTGCCACCGTGTCAGACACTGTAACACTCACACAACGGCAGCAAGGACCACGTCAATTCTCTGTCTGCTGCACTGTTCATATATTCCATGACACAGCGCAGAAATAAACACACACACCAAATCTTACAGTCCAAAGAGCTTAATTTAGGTATTACGGCTGACATGTGTCTTATACTGTACAGCTTATGAGGCTGAGCAGCAACACAGTGCTCAGCTAACTGGAACACAAAGCGTCTCAACAGCACTGTGATAAAGTTAGCTTTACTAGGCCAATTTATTACAATTTGAGTGAACGCAGCAGTGCTTTATAATAAATACAACATAAAAAAAATTTTCCAACTGCTCCCTAAAATCCCTCACCACAACAAAGAGCATTTTATTGCAAGAACTTGCCTCAAACAGGCTCCCTGCCCAAGGCCTAATCCAGCAACATGCACAGTAATGTTATTACAACATCAGAAAATAAATCCAGACTTTTGCTAATCCACAAAGCAAGGTCCACATGAGACAGCTGTGCCATTATGTCAGCAACAAGTCCCCACTGGAGAAATCTGCACCTCAGGCTCAGCAGCATGTGGGCTTTAATCAGAAGGTGTGAGGACAGGGGACATTAAATTGGGAACTCCACAGATTTTGCACTTGGTCACAGGATGTACTTCTTGGCCTGTGAAAACAGCTAATGAGCACAAAAATTCAATCTTGACCACTGTAATTGATGGAAATACTTCAGTAATCCAGTCATCTTTTTTTTAGAGCTTTCAACAATAACCAAATTTCTTTGAGCTGGAGATGAAATCTCTGGAAAAGGCAAGTTGGAAAACCATGAGTTAACTCATTTGGGCTTGACGTAAAATTGTGAGCTGTTGTGTGGCTCTGTCAAGTCTGAGAAACAAGTCATCGTCCTGGGCTCAAACACATCCCATTTATCAGATCATCTACCTGCATTGCAAACTGTGGGCATGGAGCATGACAGCAGAAAGCATTTACCAGGGAAAGAGGACAGATATGAGTTGCAGTGCCAAAATTGTTGGATCACCAATGTTTTTGGATTAAAAATCAAGATATCTCAGCCTCTGCCGCATCAGTTTTGACGTTTTTTTATGATTATCTCAAATCCCTCAACTATGTGGTAGTACAATACTTGACATTCACTTTTAATATTACTTTTGTGAAAAAAACAGGTTTTCCTTCTTTTGTTTTTCAATCAAGGCACCCTCTGTCATAAATATCTTATTCTTTGGAAAAAAAAACGTTCCGTGCATCTGCTCATAGTTATTTTTCTGCGAAATAAAATGAGGAACTATGAGTGAGAAATGGCACAGCGGAATGGTCCAGGTCGAATGGATTTGGACATCTCAGTCATCCAGGCAGCGTGCTAGCTTACACTTCATGCTGATTATATCATGGACTATCTGCTTGTTCGTCACATGCTTTGTGTCAAAGAGCTTTGGTCTGGATCACCTTATATAACAACACACTATTCTGCTCATCTGCTTAATCTGACCCACAGTGGATAACACTGTTTTTTTGGGGAAGCGGGGGTAGAGGCAGACAAATTTCCAGCTCCAATCCTAATACTTGCTCTATATCCCAATCCCTCTTTGGCCTCGACCAGCAACAATATGTGTCCTTGTGTGTCATTTACTTTGACAAACGTTCTCATGGAAGAACACTCTCTCCCGCCTCTCCTCCTGTCCTTGGCAATGCCAAGTTGCCCAGACCACTCTCCTTATCCCACTTAACATTGTTATATTGTTAACATGTCAATACTCGCGCTCAATGAGTGATTCCCCTATTGTGTTCACACATAACAACAGGAAACACTGATGGCAGGCGCTTTGATTGGAAGCCGCATGACACACTTTAAGCCCCTCGATCCTCTTTTTTTAAGTGAGTTGTCAGGGCTTTTTCCGACCCGCCTCCTGCAACAAAGAGCCTCCCTAAATTTATCACGCTAGACAAACCCCTTTAAGTTAATTACTCCGCACCAAGGACAACAACACTGATGTGTGCTGACACGAAAACACTCAGGGTGGACAGGGCCGAGCGACTGGGAAGCCTGGGGGCAGCTACTGTCTCAGTCCCAGCATCTCTGTGAGAGTGCTGCAGCACTCAGCGGGTAAAGAGCCGAAGCAAGTGAAAAAGAGAGGGCAGGCCTGCTTACAAAGGATAAAGAAAACACTCCTGAAAGAACCGCAAAACCACCAAGTTACTGTTAGGAATCAGTGTGTTTAAAGTCCACCTTGTAAATCACGTGCCCTGACTTTTTACAGGCTCCAACATGATGAAAACAATGGCTTAAGATTCCTGACACACTTAAAATAGATAAAGGCTGAGAGGAGATAAAATAAAACTCTCATTATCAAAATGAGAAAATGAGTTGGAAACTGGCCTCTTTTTTTGTAGGCCACTTCAATCATAACAGCTCAGTTCCACTTAAGTAAACTAGCTGAAGGCCAGGAAAAAGTCACAAACAAAATAAGAAATTGGCTTTAAAAATTTAAGTGCATCATGATCCTGGCTCCAGAAAACATGTTAAGATGGATAATATGTTGCTAGTGCTTTTTAGTCATCAGTGACTTGCTCTGGATGAAATCCAGCTTGGGCAGGCACAGACATCTTTCAGACAGTGATTAGAGAAGGCCTTTCATGTGCTTTATAGTACTTTATCATCTCCACCCATTAGAATACTTTTCTGTTTCTAATCCTGAAAATGAAAGGCCCCGGAAAGATCTGTATGGTGCAATTTGTCTTAAAGACCTACCCAGATCTCCCTGCAGACTGTTGTCATGAGAGGTCCTGCTGGATGTGGTGGAGTCTCCATCACTGGGCCAGATCTGGCCCGTTTTACGCACCCCAATGATGGAGGCCTCAGACACCATCACCTGCTGCTTCAGACGTTTCTGAGACTGGGGTGTTGGTGGGCTGCTGCTGTCAAAGGAGTGCTGGGATGGTGAGCGGCTTTTCTCCCTGTACATCTGATAGGTGGTGGGGCTTGGAGACACGTGGCTGGACTGGCCCGAGGAGAAGTCCTCCTCGCTGGATGTCAAGTTCTCATTGGAGCTGCAGTCTGGTGTGTAGCCTCCCCCTACATCCTCAAAGCTGCCGGGAGAGTAGGAACACCTCGGCCAGGTGAGGTTTGCATCCTCCTCTATGTCGTGGTCTCTGATGTTGATGACCCGAGTGTCCCCGTCAGCCATCATTCCCCCAACATACACACTGGTGTAAGGCTGGCACTCTGTTGGTTGCCGCTCAGACTTTCCCCCAGTGGAACGGATCACACTGTCTTTCAGGAAGTGTGGGTTGGCCTCGGCGTCATCATATAAACCGTTGTAGCTGCAGTTCACCTCAGTGGATCTGCCTCTTTGAACACTCTTGCTGATGTCCCCCGTGGCAGCTGAAAGGTTCCCAGGGAGGGAGTGCAGGGACCTCTTACGCTCCATCTGCATGGCCTGACAGCCCAGGGTGCTGATCTTGTCTGAGACCTCCCTGTCGTTGACTTTGACCAGCCCTCGTTCATGATGGTACTCCACGTTCACATAAAAAGGTTTCTCCTGGCCGCCCATTACTGACAACCCTCTGCCATCTCCGGCTGTGTGAGAGTTGGCTCTCCTGATGCGCTCAAAGTTGGATCTCAGTGCTGCCACGGAGCCTGTGCCCAGTGGGAAATCGGGAAGTTCTGACTCCTGGCGGACGGGTGACACTCCACCCTTCTGTTTGGCCAGGGATGCACCATCCACCTCTCTTTCAGGATGTGGTTTACATCTGGCTGCCTTGCCAGGTTCCCTCAGTTGTTGCTCTTCCATTAGCGCCTCATCTGTGTGGGACCTCTGGCTCTCTGGGCCACTGGGCAGGTCTCCGTCAATCATATGGGGTGTCCTCTTAAACCCCCATCGCTGACCATCATAAGACTTCCTCTCTTTTGCAAGCAGTGTCTGTAGGTAGATCATGCGAAAGCGCTCCTTGTTTACTTCTTTCTCCAAGTGCCTGATAGATGCTTTACATTTGTCCAGCTCCTGTTCAATGTCCCCCATTGAGTTTAAGTCCATGGAAGGGGGATCAGACTCAGGAAACTGGGCTCTCCATGCCTCCACAAACCCTACTGGTTCAACCATCCTTATAACTGACATAAACTATTCAATCAATTAACAATACAAGCATACATTTCTAAAACATTAACTGGACTTAACTGTTTACAGCTGAAAGCTTCCATAGTGCTATAGTACAGAGAGAAAAAGTGTTCTCCAGCATAAGGAAGGATCCACTTTACATGTCCAGTCTTTCAAGGTTGTAATCCTACAGAGGCAAGATCACTTCTCCGGTCTCTTTCCTTTTATCATAGTCCGAGATATGTGAGTTTCTCCTTTTCCTCAAACTCGATCCCTTCTTCTGCTCGTCTATTCTCAGGAGATCCTCCGTCCTCCTCTGTGTTTAGTGTTAGACTGATTCGCAGCTCTCTGGTGTTTTGGCTCTCCGTCGGCGTAATGTCAGAAGGAGGAGGGGCTACATGGATGCGATTTCGGTTTACAATCCAAAAGCAAAACACAACAGCAACAAAAAAAATCAGAATGATTTGTCAAATGTTGTTTATGATCCAAAAAAGAGATCCAATGATAAGCCGATTATGGCTAGATGAAATTTACAAGAACATGAGTTCTCGACATAATGTAGTTTTGACAGCTAAAAAGCACATGGCCTAATAAGGGATATAGCCTGACAATTTAAAGAAAGAAAACGTCCAACGTCGTGGCGAATGGAGGTTTTGTGCAGGAGGGTGTTGTCTTGAGGGTGTTTCAGTTTAGGTGTACGAAGAAAAGGAGGTCCCGACTTTCGAAGCAACTATCTCTTTGTTGGTTATCCAAACTTATGATTGTGGTCATTTTATAAAAGAAACCGTTTGGCTTATTTTTTTTTACTTCCCTGTCCGACGATAACATGAGACATATTTTTTATCGGACACAACACACTTGTCTCGAAAGTCTGGGAACTCTGGTTAAGTTTACCAAAGTTCATTGTGTTGCAACCTGAAGTCGTGCCTTGTGAAAACATCGCCATCTGACGGTTCAAAAGTTCAGCCTTAACAGAAAGATGCGTTCAAGTACAGGGTGATTCATTTCTTCTAGAAATTGTAACTAGTACTTTAACACGATTTTGTGCTCAATAAATGCAATATGTGGGTAATCTAGACGTGTTTATATTGCACTTTATAACCTAATATGCTGCTTGCATCGTTTTTTTTTACCAACCACTAAAAGTAAAGGGAAGACGAATATTTGCCATTTATGTATCACATTAATAAGTTATCGATGATTCTAACCACGCGAAACAGCAGGTTAAGGGGGGTTAAATTAGCAAGTATTTTCTGACCACTAAGCGCATTAAAATGAGTTTTCATCGATTGTGTACTCGTCTATTTGTTGAATTAGGCGACAAAGCAATTTGCGCACGCTTAGCGCAACAAACCTCCCTTAAACGCATCAACTAAGCTACTTCCTGTTAGCAACCAATTCGCGACGCCTTCATGGTTTCCATGGGACCGTAGACATGAGCTTGTGCCTTTCCCTCCGCTAACTAGCAAGTTGAAAAAATAACAGCGAAATAATAAATCTTTTGAAAAACTAGTCGTTATTATTCGTTAATAATTGTTTTACAGCCGTCACCAGCAGGTCCGGTCGACTGTTTTTTGAAGGTTTTTTTTCCGCAAGTTGATTGCGTGTTAGTCGACGACAGAGAGCTAAGTTAGTTAGCTAACCGTTAGCTGGCTAGTTCAGCAAAGAGGATTTGTTAACTAGAAGCAGGCAAACGTCAGATTTTTCAGGATGAGTGAACAATTAAAATTCATCGTTGAACAACTTAACAAAGAGCCGTTCAAGAAGAACTTTAACCTCATTACGTTTGACTCCCTCGAACCGATGCAGCTGCTGCAAATTTTAAATAACGTTCTGGCTGAAATAGACCCAAAGGTGGGTCACTAGTTTCATGGCTGTTCCGTCTGTACAGTTATGTCAGTGCAAACTGTGAAATATGTTGTTGAATGTTAACCGTTTTTTGGCCTTAATGAATCCTTCTGAGCTAAATAACGCCATTTATTGCTACTCTTGTCTCTAGCAAGCTTTAGATATCCGTGAAGAAATGCCGGAACAAACAGTAAAGAGAATGTGTACTTTACTGGGGATGCTGAAATACAAACCTCCTGGAAACAACTCTGATGTGTAAGTATTTACATATACTGAGAATTTTAATACTCATGCAGTGAAGCTTTTTTATGTCTAAACCGACAGATATATTAATCACATGTGATCTTTCTCTCACGCAGGAGTAGCTTCAGACAAGGTTTGGTTACTGGCAGCAAACCCGTGGTCCATCCAATCCTTCACTGGCTGCTTCAGAGGGTCCATGAACTGAAAAAAAGGGCTTATTTGGCTCGTTTTCTCGTCAAACTGGAGGTGCCTGCAGATTTTCTGCAGGATGATGTTATCAATGACACCTATCACCAGGTATTCAGAACATTGCACAAGCACATTTCATTTCCTAGTTTTGAAAATTTTGAATGAATAAAGACAGTTGGCTATGCATTACTGGTGTGTGTTCACAGTATGAAGAGCTGGTGGAAGGTTTTAAGACCTATCATAAGGAGTGTGAGCAGCTTCGAACTTCAGGCTTCTCCACAGCAGAAATCAGAAGGGTAAACACATTTAACCATCACTGTTTGTTAGAAGTTGTTGATGCTGTGTTTTGCTCAGTATATTACTGGAACATTCTGTCAAGAATTTGCTTTCAGTGTATGAGTAATATAATAAGTCACCTCCTGAAGCTTATCTGATAAAATGCATTAAAGCAAACCCCTGTTTTTCTTTAAAAACAGGACATTAGTGCAATGGAGGAGGAGAAAGACCAGCTAATCAAACGTGTGGAGAGGCTGAAGAAAAGGGTAAGACAGACTGTTCTAAGAGGCCCCTTTGTTCATTTAATACTTAAAAGGCTTCAGTATCCACTGAGGAATCAAAACATGACCCTGGACAGATTATCAGCTTCTCCAATAGACATGATGAGTATCTGACAGGCTGTAAGGTTGTCTTAACAAGGCTGTGAAGTACTGAGGTGTTGATTTGATGCTCCTTCATTTAGGCACTGCCAAAAGATGCAACCTGACTCTGTTAGAGATACTTGGTTATTTTAGCTGACCTAGCAGGCCTGTAATCAGATGTCATTGTGATATTAATTTGTGAATCCACTAGGTGGAGTCAGTGTCCAATCATCAGAGGATGCTGGAACAGGCCAGACAGCTGCGAGTGGAGAAGGAGAGAGAGGTGTCACTGACTCACCAGAAGCAAGAACAGAAGAACCAAGTAAATGAATCACATTCACCATCACATTTGCTCACAAAGACATCTTGACCAGTTAAACAACATGCTGTCCCCTGTACTTGGAGCAATTGAAAAGCAAAGTCTCACTTTGTAGGCTTACTAATATGCCCAAAGCCTTTTTGACACCTCAACTGGATATTTTGTTTCTTCTCTTATGTTTGATATCAATAATGACACAATTAAACAATCAAATGGTGAGTTGATGAACAAAAAAATATATTTTGATTATTGATTTATCATTTCAATTATTTTCATGCAAAACTGGTTTAAATAAAAGTCAAATTTTCTCTAGCTTCAGCCTCTAAGATGAGAGGTTTTATTTTGCTTTTCTGTGATATACTAGAATGTCATGGGATTTTGGATTGTTGATCAGACAAAAACAGGCATTTGAAGATGTCACCTTGGTCTCTAAGAATTTACAGTGGGAATTTTTAATCATTTTATGGCAATCGATAAACTAGTGAATAGTGATTAGTCACCGTTAGGGTTAGTGTCAGATTAATTGTCATTAAAAACAATCTAATTAAAAATCTTTTTAGTAATTATGGAGTTAATTTGCATCCTCCTACAAAATTCCAACTTTCATAGTTCTAATATAGTATAATTTGTAAAATAAAATAAAAATTCATTGATAAATTGTAAATAAAAAAATTTCTGTGACTGACTTAGGCTAAGGTGTTTACAGATGAGGTATTGTAGTAGAGTTTTATTTGCATAACGTTTAGCCATATTTGCAAACTTCCTAATGTAAATATAATGTTAGTACACAACTCATTTAATTTTAATTCAAACAATTTACAACAAAGATGTAGACGTTTTGAGTCATTTAAATGAGGATATGCTAATATTAAACAATTGAGTCCTTTTTAAGCCAATAGGCAAAATAAGCACTTCTTCAAGCTTCCCATATTTAGTGGACTCCTATGATAGAAAATTACCTTACGAACAAACAAGCCATTTGAAGATGCAATTTTTAATGCTTGGGAAATGTTAAGTGCATCATTCACTATTTTGTGACATTTATGGACCATACAATGAAATGATCAATCAAGAAAATACTGAGAAGCATCCCCATTAATGAGAGTATTGGTTAGTTGTAGCCCTAATGTTGAACAAACTCATTATCAATGGGCACTGAATGATAAAGCTCCCACATGACACTTATTAGCAACATTTTTGTGTGTTCAGCTGTTCCAGGCAGAGCAGAGACTGCAGAGACTGCAGCAGCAGTTGAAGGATTTGCGACAGGCAGCAGCAGATGCCAATCCAGAGAGTGAGTAGCCATGTTCCGCTGCTGCCTCTGCAGGGCACAGCTGGATGGGTAGTTCAAGGACACAGAAGAGCGTTAGAGGGGGTCTCCGGGCTAATAGGCTTTCATCTTTTGAGACCCACTAATTATGCTGATCTTTGAAGTGCTGTGATAGAGCTTATGTGATGTTGAAATTGTCTCCTTTTGTTCTCATCTGGTATTGTGCTCTTCAGCCTGAAGGGAGATTTACGCATTTGCAGTTTCTAAAATGACCTGTGCAATGCAGACGAGGGTGGAGCTTCACAATTACAGTTACTCAACACAAAAACTCTGTGTTTATGTCTAAAGAGATACTTTTGAGTGTCAGTTTCCACTATAAATTTTCCTGTTTAAATAACTATGTTTGATAAGATAAATTTATTACAAAAGATAGTGGCTATTGTGTTTTTCATATCCTGACTGGCTTTGCATGTAAAAGTCATATTCAGCTTTTAATAAGCAATCAGAGCTGTGGAAAGACTGATAGGGTTTCAAACACTTTAAGTTCAAAGTGCTTGATTAAAAGCTCTTTCTTATTTTCAGGCTTGATTAAACGGCTTGAAGAGGAGATCAAGATCAATTCCTATATGGTCTCTGAAAAACTCCCCAAAGAGCTGAAGGGCATGAGGCACGCAGTGCAGTACCTGCAGAAAATTGCATCAGAGCCAGCCATGGGTCAGACTGATCTCCAGGAGCTTGAGGACAAGGTCAGGGCCACGATGAGGTGTTAAGCCTACCGCCTTAAACTTCTAAATTCTGCTGTGTTGGTGTCTGAGCATTCTGTAATTGTTACGTTCACAGATTAAAGAAGTTGATTCTCAGATAAACCAGCTGACTGAGAAGAGGATGATGAGAAATGACCCCATGGATGACAAGCTGACACTTTACAGACAACAGGTGTTCATTTCATTGACTTTCTTTGATTTTCTATTTTCATCATTTTGTCTCTTTTAATTTTATGTGAGCTGGGTCCTGTGAGAGATGACTATGATGCTGTTTGAGGTTAAAGGAGCACTGTGGACTTTTTTTGTACACACTTTAAAGCTCTGTTTACATTTATCTAGCATTTTTAATCATGTTTACCTTTAAGCAGTATTCTTTTTTCCTGCTTTTGTTGGTGCATTGCAGCATTTCATCTTGGGGGGTCCCCCCCATCTTGTTGATCAATGAAACAGTGTTAAACATTGGCAGGGCTGTGTGCGTCCTCGTGAGCATGCATGAGATAAACAAAACCTTTTAATAGCACTGCTCAGGGCAAAAAGTCCACGGGGAGCCTTAAGGGTCGAAGGTCTTGCAAATGTGCACCAGTAGGTTTTATTTATGTTGGAGAAAATAAGTGCATTGATTATTTGAATTATTCATTTTGTCCATTTGTTTGTTGGATGGAAATGTAATGTTTTAATTCGATACATACAAAAGTACACTGCTTGGAATAATGATTATTCCAAAATAATAATTTTTGTCCTTCTTGAAAAGTCTGATGACAGGGTACATGCACTGCAAACATCAAATATTCACGTAACTCTTGTGAAAGTTGCATATGAGAACACAACTGGCTACAGGCCCACATATAGGCAGTGGGACCCAGAAACATTGATGGCGGTTATGGTGCTCAGTTATCCTAAGTCATATAGTCTGTGTTGCTTAGCCATCAAAACAGCTGTTCAACAACAACACCAAAAATTACTTACACATAAATGGGATTGCAGAATATACAGAGGACACCCCTCTTTAACCTTGTGTATTACAATCTTAGTTTTGATGCTGCCACAGGCTTACAAACTATTTGTGAAGTCCAAATCCTCCTCTTTTGGGATTTATTGCAGTCAGACTTAAGGTGATCTTAGAAAAACTCTCGCTCTTTTGCAACTGAAGTATAAAGCCCTCAGGTGTCAAACTCTATATAGTAAACCTCAAACATCCAAGTTAAGTAACAACTCAAAAAAAAGTTTTGGAGTAAAGCCTCTAAGATTTTTTTCCAATGCAAAGATTTTTTTATTCCCTGATATTTCTTGCCAATTTCTTTCTTTAACAACATCCTTATTGCTCAACTGCATTCACTCTCCCACAGGTTAACAATTACCCAGCGGAACCTCTTTTGTCATGTTTGTATATCCAACGTAACATGACTCTTTCAGGCTTCCATCATCATTCGAAGGAAGGAATCGAAGGCAGAGGAGCTTCAGGAAGCGAGGGAGGAGCTGGCTGCAGCAGAGAGGGAGCTGAGGCAGAGGACCGGCCAGGCTCAAGGCTCAGATGGGGGCGAGGTCATCCGGGGTGATGAGGTACACTGTTGAAAGCCCTGCTTACAGTCACAAATGAATGCAACCTTGAAATATCAGCCACCTCTAAATACTGTAAAGTTGTGTTGATGTTATTAGCTGGATGTACAAGATGTCTTACTTTGTTTCTCAGAAGAGTTTTACTTTCAGTAGCCAAGAAAAGAAACATTCTCTGCTTGATTCCTTTCTTCATGTTAGAGGTAACTGCAAACATAAAAACAAAAAGTCCAGCTTTGTTTACTAGTGCGTACTGGTAGATTTGCAAACCGCAGAAAGAAAGACACAAGGGGCTATTTCTGTTCTTATCCAAACACGGACAGGCTCACTGTCTAATGTTACTTATCCCTTTTCCCTGCTCTCCCCCACATTCCCATGCAGAGCCAAAAATAGAACACAACAGAGAATATCCAGAACAAGGAACTGTGCAGGACAAACTGCCTGAAAGTTGGCCTTTCCCCCAATCTTAGTGCAATCAATCACCTAATTCAAATCAGCTAGACACATTAAACCGAATTGGAACATTAAAAAATCTGTCTTTATTTATATCCTACATTGAGGATTTCATCCCCCATTCACACACATGGCATCTACTGAGAGCTGTCATGTTGATGAATAGAACTAGACTTTTAATTGTGAGAAATAAATGAATATTAATGCACGTAAGTCAGAGAGCCTTAAGCAACCACATCTTCTTTTGCCTATGCATGCATTACACTTCCAGTTGAAGAGATGTCTATAAATGGCTGTGTATTAGCAGAGGAACGGGGTGTGCTATGACCATATGCACTGTGTGGATGAGAATTTTTATAGCTTGGTGTTTGACGCACATTGATGTCTGGGAGGTTAGAGCTGGGCTCTCTGCTGAGATACAAAAAGTTGCAGCATGTCTGAAACTGCAAAAGCTCACCCCCTGCTCTCTCGTTCGGCTTGTGAACTGTCGCCACTGAGAACGGTGCACGTGTGTTCTGTTCCAGGCTGATTGTTCTGATGCCGTCACTGACCTCTGGCCTGCCTGTGTGCAGTAAAACAGGAAATCTTTATAACAAAGATTTCCAATGTTATGTGTAGCATTTAAGCACCAATTCTTGATTATTACCATATTACTTTGAGCAAGAGTAATCAATAAGAGGATTTCTTAAGAGAGACTAATGCACACAGAATAGGACAGTCAACCTTTATAATGCATTTTATAGTTTCTACAAATGGGTAACATTTTCTGAGAAACTGACTTAGTTATTATGTAGCACAAACATGAAAGAGGGTGATTTTTTCTTTGCAGAAGCAAAACTATCACTTTCACTGTTTCTGGCAAAAGATGGAGGGAGTGAAATATCAGTGGAAAAATTACCTCTAACATGTTTATTCTTTTCAGGAAGGGAAGAGAAAGCAATCGTTAGAGCAGTGCAGTTAGAGAGAAGTACCAAAACCATCGTTCTGACAGTGAGAAGTTATGCTGGCATCGTCACTAGAATAAGACAGACGCTCACAACCACATAATCACTGTCTATGTTCAAGATCACTTATACCAATCTATTGCAATTAATTTGGGACTGACCAACATATTTTAGATCTGACTGCAATGATGAGAGGGAGCTTTTTGTAGAGACAAAGAGGGCCCTTGAGACGATACATGAATGAAGTTAATGGAAAATCTTTTGTCGAACACAGCTTATCAGACTCCTCCGTAGTTTTGGGCCGTGGGCCACGGTGGAGATGCTCACTTTATCAGAGGTATTTTCCATTCTGCTGGTAATGTGTCATCACATGCCTCCCACCAACTGCAGGGTCTCTGTGAGAGGGATGACTACATCTGCTCGTCATTGGTCGAACAGTAACATGAAACCACTTCACTATCAAGCAGCTTCATCCCACTGGTTAATTTTAGTCTTCCTGCAGTCAGAAATTCATCACTGATCTGAGTAACTTGCTCGCTTTTTCTTGAAATATTAACATGATCTTTATTATAACTGGCTAGGTTTTTGTGTTGTATGTTCTATACAGAGTTGTTGGGAGCATCTGCTGCACCATTCATGTTTATGTATATTGCAGGAGTGTGTTTGCGTGAATTTACTGTAGTGATGGTGTTATGACAGTACTGGCGGCCAGTTTAACAGCAGTTGTTTTGGGGACACGCTCTCTGGAACACTATGCAGTATTATTCTGCTGTGCTAATTCCTCTCTTAGCCATGTCTGCCCTTGATGTCCCAAAATACACAAAGAATAAATGTACACCCACCCACCAACCCCACACTCACTCACTCACTCACACGCTCCCATACACACACACATCAAGCGTCATTGATCCCCAGGGGACATGAAGCACATTGTATGATTTCTGGGGCTGTTCTCCCGTGTCCATGTTCATTTATAGCTGCTCTTCATTGTGGAGGAGTTTCATTGTGTCCCAATAGACAGTCAAGGTGGGCGAGTGACTGAACATCTACTAACAGCAGTGATTCTGATGAAGCTGTTTGCTGTGCATAGCTGGCTGTGTGTCTGCAAGGATCGAGTGACTGTTTCAGGTCATGGCATGGCCCCCGGTCCCCCAGTCACTTCGTTTTCACTAATCCCTTCCCTCTCTGGTTCAACTCTCTTCCCCTGTGGCCTTTCATTGTAACTCAGCTGTGCAGGTCACCACGTCATCAAATACAAACTGTTTTTATCTCTTCAATTGTATTTCTCAAAAAGAAAATTAACATTTTCCTGCTTATAG
>JAPZDY010000022.1:4701156-4714281 GCA_029783645.1 Ctenochaetus hawaiiensis
GACAGGAAAACTGTGCAGAGGATCAAGGCCAGAGACATTGTGCCAGGTGACATCGTGGAGGTTGCTGGTAGGTTGACCTGCTCTTAACCTGACTTTGATCATGTTCATGTTTAATCAGGCTTTCTTTGACACTGTTGTTAGTGGTTTAGCCTTTTTCTGCTGTTACACTGTTGTAAGTGATGTTTTGACAAGAGCACCAGCCCCTTAAATCTGAAAGGTTTAGATGTTGGTTTAATTTTTTAACTCAAGCAAAGGAAAAATCTGGAAATCAAATAAATAGTTAGCAGTAAGGCCAATGTAGCCTCCGTCAAGGATTCACTGTTTCACTGTGAAAGAGAGCGTTTTTTCCATATACTGTGTATTCAGAGTTTTAAGAAGTGACAATGTGTTTTGATTTGAATGTTCTTTGGTGCTGTTTGGCTTTGCCTCAGGCTAGGCTTACTATAGACAGATCAGGTATGGTCAGCAGTCACGGCTAGTGCAAGCTTGAATTGAAATTTCCTCCATCTCAATGTGCCATTGCAGAGGTGACTCACCCTGCAAGAGTGATGTATTTTGAGCTCTTCCTATTAACCCATTGTCACAAAGGACTGAGCGCAAGTGCTACCACAGTGCGCAAGTGCTCCCACAATGCTCTGTATATGCGTGTATATGTCTGTGTCCTTGTCTGCACACACACCAAGATTAAGCTAATTGGTGTAAACTGCTGCTACAGTGTCCTCACAGCTCGTCCCAAGTCAAGGAGCATGTGAACTGAGTGCTGGAATGATTTATGCTGCTGAGGTCAAATCAGCATATTTCAGCAGCTGAAATCATTAAGATGTAAAGCCTAGCTTTTTTAAAGAGAGCAGTTTCCCCCAACAGCAACACGTACAATTTGAAGAGGGAATAGAGATGGATTTATTTCTGAATGTTTAATTCCTTCAAACAGCGTTATCTTGAAAGTCTGTTTAACCTCAAGCTACTGAAGTGCTGCATAGTTTTTTTTCTGTGCTTACTTGTAGCTTTTATATTTAGCTGTGATGGGCAAGTGAAATTATGAAATGCTGTATTTATAGAGGCAGTGACAGTCGTGAAAATGACAGGTGTCTGGTCCCACCCTGTGCATGCCCCTCCTATCATGCCCATGGGAACATAGCTGTAGTGAGTGATGTGGGACTGTTCAGCTCCCACCACAAGGACTCCTGAGTAACCTTGACAAGGGCGAATGGAGAAGGAGTGAGAGGAATTTAAAATGTATGATACTTTTTATTATTAGTGTTATATAGTGCAGTGTATATACTATGGTTTTGGCTGAGTGAGCTAATCATGACATTTTGATTATTTATCATGGATGAAGCAGAATATGGAAAGCTTAGTTTTTTGGCTCAAGTTTAAAGAGAAATTTGTGAGTCGAATGCACTTTCCTCCTGCATATTAGAGACCTAGTTATTTGAAAACTCCTTATGAGTGTAGCTGGAGGCTTTGCTGTCAGCAGCTTGAGGCTTAGTCAAAAATGCAGCCCAGCAGGCGGCAAAACCAGATGCTTTATCCTGCAGTCAGAAGAAGTTCATCAGCTCAACTTACCAAATCCTCCAAATATGTTTTACAATGGTTCCTGTCAGGCCCCTTTTTTTCATCTATGAATAATGTTTTCCTGAGGCTGCCAAGTGACCCCCGCCACGCAGAGGAGTGTGATGACGCAGATGCTGGCCGGCTGGCTGCTGAGCCGAGGTAGAGGACACTGAGACGAGCCCTCTGTGGCTGCCTCAGCCGTGAGGAGAATTGCTTGCAGCATCTATGTGCTGCTCTCTGTCAGGGTTCTGCTGTGGGTTGAACGCAGCCTCCCACTCACACCTCATCGCTCATCAACCTTACAGTCACATGCTCACCCAAGTGCATTTAATGTTAGGGATATGATTTTCTATGTAATGCATTACTTGGATTTATATCGAAGCCAAATTATTTTATGCCTGATGTGTCTTTGTAGTTTAGAGTTTTCAAAACTGATCTGAAAAGTTGAAGCACCAAGAGCTGATTTATTCAGAAATTATCTAAGTAATTTTGTCTGAAGAGCTTGGATTCTAAAATCATTTAATGGATATGATCGGTTATGATTAAACAAGTTCATAGTGGGAGTTTCTAATAAATTATTTCTGTTAATGGAAGTTTAAAACTAGAGGTTTAAAAATGTTTACTATATACTGCCTACTAGTAAAAGAACAGTCAAAATTGACTTAAACTTACATCTATAATGTTGAAAATGTTTTAGAAAGATTTTACATGAGAGCCATTTGAAATCACTAATCACATCCTTCGACAAACAGTTGTTTTTAAAATGCTGCTTGAAATGTGTGGCACTTTGCCTTGTGCTTCACAAACATCACACATTATCACACCAAACATGATGTGCGTCACATCAGTTATTTGCTATCTTTAAATATAGTAATGGAGGCTCATTTTTTGAAAACCAACTGTTGACTAAGATGACATGACATTCCACTGAAAATAATGTCAATATATAATTTAAACATGAATAATTTACAAGTTTAATTGAATTTTTCTGGTGCAGACTAGTGAGTGTTGCAAAGTTTAATCAACAAGTTGACTAGCTGCACACATTCCTAGTTTTTACCATAAAAAAGATCTACATTAGTTTTAGAATGGGTTAGTCTCCACAGCCATAGTCAGGTAAAAGATAATCTTGCCCCACTTAACTAACCCCAAAAAAATTATATTAGCTGATAATATATGAACGTCAGCAACTCTTTTAGTTAAATCCTAATATAAACAAACAGAGCACACACTGAGTGCTGCCAGCTACATTTGGTGTTGAGGGCTTGCAGATTTGGATGATGGCTTTTTCACAGAGCAGCAGAACCTAGTGGGTTTGTTCTCTGCTGCCTGTGACGTTGTGGGAGGGGGGGTGTCACGTGGGGGGGGTTCAAGGGGGAGGATCTCTCATCTACTCCCATTGTGCTTGAGAGATGACCTTATAGGGAAGCACTTCATGGATACCCGTCCCACCCCACCATGCTTAATGCACACTGACCCTACCCATCAGCACTTGCACCCCCCACTAAGATTCCAGACACCATGGATAGTATGTGGCATTTAATGTGGTCTGGCAAGCATCCGTTGTCACGGAGGGGACTGTCTTTTGGCAAAGGTTCCTGACTTGTCAGCAAGACAGAGAGAAACGGTCTCATCTCGCCAGCCTTTGAAGTAGGCTTTAGAAATGCAAAAAAACTTCATTTGCAAAGAAGGCCACAGAGATTTTTATTCAGACCAAACAGTGCTGGGGAAAGGCAGTGATATCATTAGGCACAGAGCCAGGTTACATATGCATGTAGGGTTCTTTATTTTACCACACATTTGCAGTAGAAATTTTCCATTGTTCAAGCTGACATTTTCTTTGCACTGATTTACAACTGCTCGTCCCCCCGCAGCAGCCATTGTACACTGACTGCTGGGAATCCATGCTATGCTGCCTGGTTATAGATGGGATTGTGGGAGGTCAAACTTTGCCCTGTAAAGGCTTAAATAAGAACCACTACTGAAAGTGTCGATTTAAAGGCCTGAGGACAATGTCTCCCTCTGACCTGTTGTTTAAATGTGTTCACATGCCTGCAAGGACAAGCTAGATGGATGTAATGTGTTGTGTGATATTTACTTTACATTCAGTCAGGTTTCTAATATGCCACCTTGTGTTCACAATATGTTTCTCTTTGCAACAACAGCATAAAACCATAAGTCCAAAGTTCAGATCCTTGTATGCTTGATTTGTTTGCTGAATGTATGTGTGGGCCACGGTGGTGAATACTGAGAATGCTTTGAAATGTTGCGTTGTGTAGTAATTGATCTGATTAATTAAAATTCAGAAGTAATAGTGACAGGCTTCAAACTACATGTAAATTCTGCCAGGCTTTTTTTGAGAGGAGGTTTAGTGCCCCTCTGTCCTGGGATGAGTTCTGTTACTATGGCAACAGAAAAAGTTGCATGCTATGTGAAGGCCCAGCCTGCTGCTGCTTAAGATTCATAACAGACAAAGAAAAAGCAGAGATTTCAGAGAGGCAGTGTGGAAATAATGCTTACATAACTGAGGTCGCAGATGAGGATCAACTTAAAAGTGAGCTTACACGTGTTTGCGTCTGTGACAGCGTAGCAGGAAGTCACAAAACCAGTCAGCTTTAAGTACAGTAAATATTGGTTTTCCTTTCTTACCAGACAACTGCTAACTAAACACTACTCACTTGGACCTTGTTTGCTAAAAAAATCTAACTCTGTCATGACTTTGGCCATGTGCTAACAGAGCGGGCAGCGAAAATTATGATTCTTGTCCATAGTCCTTTGCACCCTGTCCACCTATACATGCACTTTAAATACTGTTTAGGTTAAAGAAGAACACATTTTCTAAGACAAGAATATCAGTTTTGTTCCTTGAAGTCCTTCCTTCCATTGGTTGTGCTTAGTCATGGTGAGATAACATAGTGTGTCTATAGCTCAAAACAAGATCAGCAGGAAAAAAAAGCTGAATTAGGCAGAAAAGAAAATTCAGTAAAAGGTTAGTATTTGACCTGTGATTGATCATTTTCTTTTCTGAACAAAATGCTTTTGCATTATTTTGCACATGTAAATGTGACTTGCAAGTTAATCAGATGTGGAGCTGTGTTGGAAAGCTGCAGGATGCTTACCTGTTGACCTTTCTAAAATGACCCACTCGACATGACAGGAGGTCAGCCTCTTGTTCAGCTGCCATCAGCACATGTGTTCTCCTGGCTGGGCCAGAGGAAACCTGGCCTGCTAGACCACACGTTATCTCCTGACACACGGCAGAGGCAGGTGCCAGTCAAAGCTGGCAGCAATGCCCTGTCAAAAGCTCTGTTTCAAAAAGGAACCTCAGGGAGACGAAGTGGGTGCAATGCATCAGCAGGTCTGAGTTTTTAACTCTGTTAAATATGTGGAGCTGTATGACCTGTTGGCAAGCTCAGAGATGAAAATTTGGTCATGCCTGAGGAGAATCCTGGACTGCTACCAAGTAGGATGTTGACACAAAAGGACAGATGATATACACACACTGCCATCAGAGCAGGTCTGCAGTGTAACACAGCCTAAGTTCAATCTCAATTTTACAATTTGACAGTCCAAGCACTTACTGATAACTTTGTATGAGAATAGAGCCATTAGTAAAAAAAATACTAACGGGGGGGGCAACTATTTTTTATAACTGAATAACCATTTCAGTCAGTTTACAATTTCATACATGTGCTGTTTCTGGCTTCTTAAATGTGAGGATATTTGGATTTTTTTTTTTACATCCTTCTATTTATTCTTTGTATTTTTGTTACAATGGTAAATTCATAGTGACTGGGTTTTGGACCGTTGGCTGGATAGAGAGGCAGTTGAAAGACTTCATTTTGTGGCTCTGGATTATTGTAACAAGAATTTTTTACCTTTTATATTTTATTTTCTTTTTCTTAGTTATTTTTTTAAACAATCAATCAATTAGTGATGAAAATAATCTTCAAATTTATTGAAAAGGGGAACAATTATCAATTGAAGCTTAGAACTTTTGAATTTACCACTTTTAAAGGCCTATCTCCCTCACCATGTTTCCAGGCTCAGTGCTATCTTAGGAGTTGTCAGTGTTTCTTCAAAAGTAATGACTTTGCAGAGGAAGTGTTACACAATCAGCTAGGATGTAATTGTACAGCTTTCAGCTTCTAAGGAAAACATTTTATGTTTGGTTCCTATGGTTCAGCTAAGGGTATATCTCGTAACCTCTTCCAGGGATGGGATCATTTCTCAAAATAAAGTTAAAAGTATAGCAATGAAAAGGTTTTTCTGTTCAGGTTGCAGAAGGATCACTGATCCATACTAACAGTAAACTTACTGCAGTCTTGGTTTGTGTTTTGAATTGACCCCAACTCTGCATAACTCCATCTGTGAGCTGGGTTAAATGACTTTCTCAGAAGTGAAGCTTCCATTGCGCTGGTCATTCCATGTTCAGATGGTTTAAAGATGCAACTGAGCTCAACATTAGTCCTTCTCAGAAAAGCTGTCACTGTCTGTCTTGTCCGGCCAATGCCTGCTGACAGATCAGAGTTCCTGGCACTGCTGTTAGGAGATCTAATAAGTTGATCCAGGTTTTCCCAGGGACATGTCTCAAAGCTCATGGAAAGGATGTGCTGAAATGCACATCGTATCAATAAGGCTGTGCATGAAGTTGAAGGTAACAATGTGAACATTCAGTTGTTAATGGTATAGTAAGGCAGGGCAGTATTATGATGGCTTACATATCAAATGTCTGGACCCCTAGGTGATGTAGAGGGGCCTGTGCTAAGTCAGTGATGAGGGAACGGCCACTGTTATTCAGACACATTAAAAGAACTGAGCAAGGCATTTAGGAACTTATGGAAGTGCCTCTTCCATTTTTTGCATACATTGTTGGTCCTGTTGCTGTTTTTCCCACCCTTCTCTCAGTAGCCTGTTTTGTTAGATTCTTGGATATTTGGCAGGCGTTTGTGGGCTCCTGGATTCTGATTATACTATGTTCATGGTCATCTTTTGTAACAGTCTGACACAATTTGCATTTTTAACTAAGTAGGCCTATATGTAGACTACACCCACGGAACTGTGCCACAGCCTGAGCCATTTCCCCAGTTTCCATTGCCTTAATGTACCATTAGGAAGCTGAATTGGGTCACTGCAATTCCAGTGTACCAAATTGGCCTTTTCCTTTGAGACGGGCCTTTTATGGCTCCCAGGTCCTTCATTTCCTCCTCTTTCTTTGGCTCTCCTTCCCTTTCTCTGCAGTGATGCCAGCATTGCCCTGCCGCTGTGTGGTACAGCAGCCTCCATGTAATAAGCTGTACTTCATCAGTTAAGTTTACATAATGCTGAGTTACTGTCTGCAGAAAATTGACAACAACTCGTCTGTTCAGTCTTCATTTGGCCTTTACACAAACATGCAGCATTTAGAATACCAGGAGTTTATGGATGGACTCCAAAATAACCACACAATTTGGCGAATTGCTATTAATGTGGTGTAAAAGACAAGTTGTACAACAGATATAATTCATTCTGTCTGTCATTATCATTTTCTCTAACTGTGGATCTGTTTTGTTGCAGTTGGAGACAAGGTCCCTGCCGACATCCGTATCTGTTCAATCAAATCAACAACTCTGAGAGTAGACCAGTCCATTTTGACCGGTAAGACATGTTGATGACATCACAGCCTTCAAATTCATGTGTACATATATGTACATATATACAATTTACGTTTTTTTATGCACTGGTTTCAAGGACCATTATGTAGGACTTTTTTGCATCTTGTGGTGATTATTCTTAAATTGTTTTTACATCTAGCCATGGGTTAAAAATACAATAGTTGCTGGCAGGCCCCGAGTTAAAGCTGTTACATAGACAGCTACAATATGTTAAATAGCTGTGTTTTGATAAAAATGTATTTCTAACTTTCTAACTTTTTCAAACTCCAGACTCACCACTAATTATTTTCAAAGTAAGCTGTTTAAAAAAACGGAATAGCTGGATGACAGTGAACAAAATCATTCGAGTTGACTGCAAAATTAGAAAAGAGATGTAATATGACATGTTCAGCATGTTTGCTTTTGAACTGAAAGGTTCACAAGCTTGTGTGAGATCAGAGAGGCAGTGTGAATGATCATAGTTCTCTGTAGTGATAATTGACTATTCTTTATTCCTAAGGTCTTCTGCAGCAACAAATTTAAACTGATATAACCTGCTGTCCCCCTTGTGTTTGTAGGTGAATCTGTCTCTGTCATCAAACACACTGACCCTGTGCCCGACCCTCGTGCTGTCAATCAGGACAAGAAGAACATGCTCTTTTCTGTAAGCTGAACTTTGTTATTATCACACATCCTGTTGATGTCCTTCAACTTCGTGTTTGTTTAGTTTCTGTTAACTTCCTGGAAAAACTTGCTTCTGTTGATGTTTCAAGATGTGTGCGACGTTATCAGATGTACTTTAGCTAACATGTATAGTACTTGTTTTTCAGGGTACGAACATTGCAGCTGGGAAGGCCGTGGGTGTGGTTGTGTCCACCGGTGTTAACACAGAAATTGGTAAGATCCGTGATGAGATGGTGGCCACCGAGCAGGAGAAGACGCCCCTGCAGCAGAAGCTGGATGAGTTTGGCGAGCAGCTGTCCAAGGTCATTTCCCTCATCTGCATTGCTGTATGGATCATCAACATCGGCCACTTCAATGACCCTGTTCATGGAGGCTCCTGGATCCGTGGGGCTGTCTACTACTTTAAGATTGCTGTTGCCCTTGCTGTGGCTGCCATCCCTGAGGGCCTTCCTGCTGTCATCACCACCTGCCTGGCCTTGGGCACCCGCCGCATGGCCAAAAAGAACGCCATCGTCCGCAGCCTGCCATCTGTGGAGACCCTTGGCTGCACCTCTGTCATCTGCTCTGACAAGACAGGAACCTTGACCACTAACCAGATGTCTGTTTGCAGAGTGAGTCCCCCGCACACAAACTTCTTCTGTTGCTGAGCAGTTTTTTTTTTGCTTGTTTTTTTGTTTTTTGTCATCTTTGTTTTCCATGCTTGGACTTTCAATGAGTTGACAGTTCCCAGTGAAACTGTGACTGCATTAGTCACTTTCAATACATTTGTCAGCTAAAATGCTAATACTGTCTGTGCAGACAGAGAGAGCTGAGTGCTTCCTGTGATCAGGTGTCTTATTTAACAAGAGGGAAATGTGCTGCTGCTCCTCTAATCTACATTGAGCTGTTGGGTGACTTACACTGCTGCTGTTGCATAACTGACCTTGCGTCACCAAGCTGCAAAGCAGTCAGTCTGTAGTCCTCTCTTTCTCTCTCTCTCTCTCTCTCTCCTTCCTTCTCTCACTCTCTCTCTCTCACACTCACTCTCTCACTCTGTCTGTGAGTGGCACCCCAGCACTACTTAGTCCCGCATTAAGAAGACATTTCAGCATTTATTAAGGTTTAATCCGCTTTTTTTGTGTGCTTTCTCAGAACTTTGGCTCAGCCTGAATTAGATTTGTAGTACTAATTCAGAGTTTTTAATCAAAAAATTATTCAAGCCTTTGCATTGTTTGGGCCACATGTTATACTGGCCTTGAATAAATAGCCTTGAGATTCTGCAATTACTGCTGTTTCCTAGATTTAGTGATTCACAAAGAGCCATATATGAAACCACTGATAAAACAAACAAAAAAATCCTTCAAGACAATAATTAATAATTTAACTTATCCTGCTGTATCATGGTCAATTTTATTTTGAAGTAAAACTACAAACATTTATTTTAAGAAAAATGCATGCATGCAAATTTTAATGATGCTACTATGCCACTTATGCCCATGACCAGAAGAAGAAAAACTCCATATCATTAGATCATCATGTTGATGTCTTCTTGTTTTATACAATGGTTTAATGTCCCTGCCTGATATATTATTTATAAGATATATTAGGATGTATGTATATTAAGATATTGTTTTTTTTAACTATTGTTTGCTCAAATACAAAAGTATAAGGAATTTCAATTCTCTCTTATCATTAGTCAAAGCAGCTTAAAAAAATGACTCTTTGCTGCTGGTTTGAGGAACGCTTGATTGATTGTCAGTTTCCATGTTCTGATAGAACCCATGCCTGACTAGCTGTGTCTGTGTGTCTGTGTTTGTGTCTGTTTGAAAGAGGATGAAAGCTTTCTGAAAGAGCCGGTCTGGAACTGAGGCTTCTTCCTTTTGGGCACTGCATCTCTTCAGTCAGCCCCCCTGGCAGTCTCTTGTGTTTACTTACAGGGAGAAACTAAACACCCATTTCTCTCATTAGGCAGCTGGCCACCCACCCTTAAAGAGACTCTGTAACACTGCAGGATAATCTACTGCTTAAAAAGAGCTCTCATTCCTCAGGTCCACTTGGGATTTCTGCAGTTTTTGCTGCCACCTGCTGCGACAGTCAGTCAACTCAAATACGGACATGATCAAATGGTGTCTGCTTTCAATAACTCAGTTTAGTCCCACTTGCTCTTTTGTTCTCCAGATGTTTGTCATCAACAAGACTGAAGGTGACACCTGCTCCCTATCAGAGTTCACTATCACAGGTTCGACCTACGCACCTGAAGGAGAAGTGTAAGTACTTTACAGCTGATTCCAGAACAGCCTAGGAGAAAGCTAAAATTTCTTTATTGTAATTAAAAGGAAACTTTGGGTTGAATGGTGCATGTGGGGTTCAAGATGTATATTTAGATACAATATTAGAAAACATCCTCAATGTTACACAAACTGTGGTGTGTACATGTGAGTGTACACACCACAAAGTTTTGATGTCGCTTTTGGGAACATTACATAGATTCACACTCATTTTGTTGAGACTCACTTTATCCATATTACTAGTTGCCTAGCAACTCCCCCAACTTTAACTTAAACCTAACTTTAGCCTGAACCTTAACTTAAATCTTGCACTAAAATGTGTTGATTAATGTTAAGAGGATTTGTGTTTGTCCCCAAAACTCAAGCAAACATTAACGCTCTGTACTTGTCCTCAGGTACCAGAATGGTAAACCAGTAAGCTGCTCCCAGTATGATGCCCTGGTTGAACTGGCTACTATCTGTGCCCTGTGTAATGACTCCTCTCTGGACTTCAATGAGGTCTCAACCATGCTTCTTACTTAAATTAAGATGTCAGACATATGTTCATTTAATATTAACATGTATTATTTTTTGTATGTGTCAACATTTTTTTTATCATAAATCCTACGGACTTAACAGACAGACAGACAGACTTAACCCCCAGCTCTCTAGTACTCAGTGTGAATGTTACAGGAGAACACAAAGAGGAAAAACAAATATGTGGAAAAATTACTAAAAATTACTAAACAAATAAACAGAAAGAGATACATGTGATGAAAGCTCTTGAGTAGACATACATGCATACATACGTACACACACACAGATGTCCATATGTGCAACTAAATGTACATACATCATGTGCAGGGAAGTGTTAGGACAGGGAAAATTGCCTATAGAGATCATGTCTGAGAAAGTCAAATAGATCACAATAGGCCCAAACAATTTTCTTTTTTTTTTTTTTTTGATTTATCAGGTGAAGGGTGTGTACGAGAAGGTTGGCGAGGCCACAGAAACTGCTCTGACCTGTCTGGTTGAGAAGATGAACGTGTTTGACACTGAAGTTCACAACCTGTCCAAGATTGACAGAGCTAACGCCTGCAACTCAGTGAGTGGCACCAGTTTTCTCACCTGCACACACTGCAGATATTCACTGCTCCCACTCAGCAGGTTTTTCTCACTCTGCATGTCATGATGTCTGATCAGGTGATCAAGCAGCTGATGAGGAAAGAGTTCACCCTGGAGTTTTCCAGAGACAGGAAGTCCATGTCTGTCTACTGCATACCCAACAATCGTTCTTCCATGAGCAAGATGTTCGTCAAGGTATACTGACAGAGCTCATGTACTGAAGCCTTGTGTGTGTCTCTGCCTTTGATGCCTTACAATCCTCTTTCATGTTGTGAATTTTTTCTCCCACTGCTCCTCCTTACAGGGGGCCCCGGAGGGAGTTATTGAGAGATGCACTCACGTCAGAGTTGGCAACACCAAAGTTGCCCTCACCAAAGGTATCAAGGAAAAGATCATGTCTGTGATCCGTGAGTACGGCACAGGTACTGACACCCTAAGGTGCCTGGCGCTGGCCACAAGAGACAGCCCACCCAAAATGGAGGACATGATACTGTCTGACACTGCCAAATTCTCAGAGTACGAGGTGAGTTTCATGTAATTTCTGGTACAGTTTTTTGATGCCCTAATAAGAATTAATGTGTTTGGTGTCTGCTTGAACAGTATTTTTTAAAAATACTCAGTAAACAATCAATCATGTCTCTGTCCTTCTGCATGTAGTCCGACCTGACCTTTGTTGGCTGTGTCGGCATGCTGGACCCTCCCAGACAGGAGGTGGCCGCCTCTATCACGCTGTGTCGCCAGGCCGGCATCCGAGTCATTATGATCACTGGGGACAACAAGGGCACAGCTGTGGCTATTTGCCGCCGTATTGGCATCCTAACCGAGGAGGATGACGTGAAGCGCATGGCCTTCACTGGACGAGAGTTTGATGAGCTCACGCCCTACGCTCAGCGCGAGGCTGTGACTCATGCACGCTGTTTTGCCCGCGTGGAGCCTTCTCACAAATCCAAGATTGTTGAGTTCTTGCAAGGATATGATGAGATTACTGCTATGGTATGAAACCTGAAAGCTCAGTCTGTGAAGTTGTTTACAGTTAACATCAGTGTTTCATATTTTATTATAAAAATTACTTTAGTGTTTTTTTGTTTGCGTATTTTGGTTGTTGCTCTTAAATCAAGTTCTATTCAGAAAAAAAACACAAACTTGTTTTCCTGAAACTTGAAACCTAAGCAACATGTTTGTTGTACTTATTTGCTTGTATTAGAGCAAATGAATTGCTCCTCTATAACAAGATACTTCTCCACAGACAGGTGATGGAGTGAACGATGCCCCTGCCCTGAAGAAGGCAGAGATCGGCATCGCCATGGGCTCTGGCACTGCCGTGGCCAAGTCAGCCTCTGAGATGGTCCTCGCAGATGACAACTTTTCTTCCATTGTGGCTGCCGTTGAAGAAGGGAGAGCTATTTACAATAACATGAAGCAGTTCATCAGATACCTAATCTCCTCCAACGTGGGGGAGGTCGTCTGGTGAGTCTCATCGGGAGCAGATGACTTTATAATTGTATTTGTATTGGCAGTTACCATTTAGGAGAATGGAATTATAATACCGTGGATTGATCGGATGATTGTTATCCAACATGCAGTGCCAATGTTCAGATTTACTCCTGCATGTCATCACACTTGTTAACTGAAGTTATTCCCTCTGATAGCATCTTCCTAACTGCGGCCCTGGGCTTCCCTGAGGCTCTGATCCCAGTCCAGCTGCTGTGGGTCAACCTGGTGACTGACGGCCTTCCTGCTACTGCCCTTGGCTTCAACCCCCCAGATCTGGATATCATGGAGAAGCCTCCTCGTAATGCAAAAGAGCCCCTCATCTCCGGCTGGCTGTTTTTCAGATACCTGGCTATTGGAGGTCAGTTGAAATGGCTAAAGTCAGTTTTTTT
>JAPZDY010000022.1:4714381-4738626 GCA_029783645.1 Ctenochaetus hawaiiensis
AAGTTAGCCTTCATGCAGTTTAATAAACAAGTCATTTGTGTATGATGGTGTTATTTGGTGTTTTTGCTTGTAGGCTACGTGGGCGCAGCCACCGTAGGAGCTGCTGCATGGTGGTTCACTGTCTCTGAAGATGGACCTCAGCTCACTCTGTACCAGCTGGTAAGTCTGCCTGTCTGAATGATGAACATTTAGCTCCCCTCAGCTCTCTGCCTACCCATCACTTCCCTGCCTTCCTCCGCACAGAGTCACTTCCTCCAATGTGGCCAAGACAACCCTGAATTTGACGGCCTGGACTGCCACGTGTTTGAGTCGCCCTACCCAATGACCATGGCCCTGTCTGTGCTCGTCACTATTGAGATGTGCAATGCTCTTAACAGGTAAATAGATGCCTCCCTGGAAGAGTGAAGCTCTCATCAAAGAATAATTTATGCTCAGAAAATGAAGGGTAAACAGTATGAATTAATCAGCATCTCTGTTCTCTCTTCTGTCCAGTCTGTCAGAGAACCAGTCCCTGCTGCGAATGCCTCCTTGGGAGAACATTTGGCTCCTGGGGGCCATCTGCCTCTCTATGTCCCTCCACTTCCTCATCCTCTATGTGGAACCTCTGCCTGTGAGTTTTACAAAAGCACTTATCCTATGATTACGTGATGGCACTGTCTTTAAAAGCAACAAACAAACAAAAAACTCCAATAAGATGACTCCTCTGCAAGTCAAATATGTACTGCAGGATACAGGTTGAATTTCAGAGTGCGGTTCTTTTTGCCCCCTAGTGGTTATAGACCTTCCTTACAGACAGTAACTGAAACTGGCAGTGACTGAAGAACCACCTTATGGCTGAATCTCACAAGGTTTTCATTTTGCAACTGAATTGTCATCTTTCATCGTCTTACTCTCATCATTTATCTGAGGATTTTGTTTGACATTTTGCCTCTCAACCTGAGTGGATCACAGTACATTAAATGATTCATTACAGAACAGTACGCCATTTCGGGAACACACTTTTTTTTGCTTTCTAGATGAGAGTTAGATGATACCAATGTCATGAATGTTTGTTATGAATGCCATTAAGACTGGAAATGGGGAGACAGCCAATCTGCCTTTGTCCAATTGGTAAAAATTCATCTAACAGCACCTCTAAAGCTTCTTAATTAGATGATTGACTATTCCTTGACTGGCACTGGGATCTTCTGCAGCCTTGTCTTCACAATAGTGTTGTCACATAACTATGAAAAAAATTCAGGAAACTATTGAAAAAATTATTAACTTTGTGTGACATAGTAAGGTTTTAGAGATTTTGTTGGAGAGAGCTAGACTGGCTGTTTCCCTGTTGCCAGTCTTGCTAAGCTAAGCTAACTACGTGTCTGCTGTAAACTTTGAGACTTGGCCCTCAGACATGAGAGTTGTATCCATCTCCTCAACTAACTCTCTGCAAGACAGCAAATAAGCATATTTTCCAAAATGTCTATCTCTTGCTTTGAGCAAGACGCCCTGTAACATTTACCTGAATGGCCCTCAGTTCTGCAGAAAGTGCCCTTACAATCCTGTGAGGGCATCTGTTTAAAGAGCTGCTGTGGTGTTTAGTGATGAAATTTGTCATGCACTTCCACAGGTCATCTTCCAGATCACCCCTCTGGATACGACCCAGTGGATGATGGTGCTGAAGATCTCCCTGCCCGTCATCCTGCTGGACGAGCTGCTTAAGTTTGCTGCCAGGAACTACTTGGACTTTGGTAAACAGCTGGAGAAGCCAGTCAGCAAAGGCTGCTCTCTGTCTGCATGCGCCCAGGGCATCTCATGGCCCTTTGTGGCCATCTCCCTGCCCCTGGTGCTGTGGATCTACAGCACTGACACTAACGTGTCCGCCATGTTGTGGCCCTGACTGACTCCAGTACACTACCCTTCTTGTGCACCAGTGTGAAGTGGACATTAACACACACACATCTAACACAGTTAACATTAACTTGGAAAAACTCACAGTCAACACTTGCACCTGCTCTGACAGTCTGTCTGCTGTCAGATCTTTTGTATTTAGGACATTTTCACCTTTGTGTTTCTGGGTGTGGGGCTCGGGTTTAGTCATATTTTAATGACTGTGACTGACATTATGTCTGTGTTTTATTTTACCATCACGCTTTTGTCTCTTTTGATCCCCTGTTTTTATCAGATAGAGATACCCAATGTTTCGGAGCTGTGTATGTTGAGCTGTACAGAGAATTTACACTATTTTATAATAATTAATATTTTGTAATTTTGGGAGGGGCTGTTGGGACCAGAATGCTGGGTTTGAAGAGGATGTAACTCTAAGGATCGTATAGTAATAATTTTGGGGTAAAGACTTGAAAGATTTGCCCTGACATGAATCTTTATAGTCATTTTTTGAGCTCCTGCATAGTCATTCATTATTTTCTGCAGTAGGCAGAGCACAGCTACCTCAGTGCTGTTAATATGACCATTACTACACATTTGTCTTAGCAAACATTTCTTAGATTATCTTTTGAAGTGTTGAGGGAGGCATCAATTTGCTTTGCATTAGAGACAAAGCCCTCACACACGTTTTAATGTATTTTTTTCAAAAAACATATTATTCTTTTATGTTGTTGGAGGAAAGAGAGGACAAAGATATGTTACCAGTTTGATTAGGAGCAATTCATATAAAGCCTGTTGTTAAATTTGTTTACTTGAAAAAAAAAAAACATTTGTCTTTATCTATTTTAAGTTTATTTTTGGGGGTTATTTTGGTTGTTTTTTTCCTGTCTTGACTTTCAGTCTTAATTTTGCAGCTTAATTAACAGAATCTTTCTATTGTATGTATAATGTGCACATACTGTACTTGAAAATGTAAAAAGGCACCAAGAAGCTGTTAGTCTTATCAACTGAGCACAACGTGGGAAAGGCGGTCGTTGGAAGAGTCTGTATATCTGTACATAGCACACAAAGTAGAATCTCTGTATAGATTTTGTTGTCGTTGCTGTCAGAATGCTCCATACATTTACACAAGTTTACCTAAGCGTGGTCCTAGTCTTTCTGCATGCCTGCTCCAGTAATATGCGGCCAGTGAGTGCTCTGAGTTTCTTAGTTTTAAAGCTAACTGTCGTTTCCTCCAATGCCTTCCACCTGTTTATCTGCAGAGTGAGTACACATTGACCTGCATGCCAGCGAGTGCCCTCTCATCTTTTCATGGTTGCACATGCAGCTTTGCTGACCGTCATTGCTCACGCAAGGATGACAGCAATGACAGCTCCTCAAATGTTTGATAGGACTAGCAGTTTTCATTTAAGTATACTTTTAGTGGTACAAGAAAGAAGAGTAGAAAAGTGTTTTAGAGTTTGTTTGAAAATGTCTTTAATGTCACTAAGTGCCAGACTACACGCTGAATAATATAGGAGGTTTTTTTTCACGTTAACTGGCACAGTGTCACTGGTGCCAGTTATGTTTGACTGTAGACTGGCAGCATTTGGCAACTGGCAGAGACACTGACATTTAAGTGCCCCCGCACCATTATAGGACATAATGTTATTGTGTTTTTTTGTTATTATTTATACAAGTCTTTTTAATTGCATTTGTCTTTTAACCCAATCCTCTGCTTGCCCATAGCATGTCATTAATATATTTGCCCTTTTTATGAAAAGAGGTACTGCTGAATTGAAGTTTTTTGCTGCTCTGATGCTTTTAGTCAAATATCCACTGATTTTTTATTTCTTCCTCTCTCTTCCTTTCCTTTGCAGCAAAGGCCAAGTAAGCCCACCTCTACTCTAAATTCCTTGCAGAAACCTTGGTTTTGTTTTGTGTTGTGCATGTGTGTTTTGGGCAGCACATCTTACGAGAGCTGCATGTCAGTTAAGTAATATAAAGACAGAGGCTCATGAAGTTCATATGTCATTTTTATAGAATGGCCACAAATAAATGTCTGATAGCCAGTCCCACCTCATCAGTCCATCCATCCTCCTGCATGAAGAGCCTTAGATTACAATACAATCCTCATGCCATCTTTTTAGACAAAGATCTTAGTACCGTGTACAGTAAATTGTACTATATTACATGGTGCATGTCCACTGACTTAGTCATCTGTTTTACCAGACTTGTGTAATAGACAATGTATAGTATTGATAAATAGAATAGACATTCATCAGATAGTACAAATGGTAAATAAGCTCAAAAAAAGTTCATTTTTCCTAAGGAAATACTTTTATGGGATATTTAAAAAACCAAACAGCCTTTTTCTTTTCTTCGCACTGAGATGTGCAACATGTTTAAGCAGATTTTGCCATATCTGGGAAGGCGGATGTGCAGCGGTGCAGTGATGCATACGTTATACCATGAGAACAGCAGGCAGTCCCTCCACTGGCATTTTTTGCCAAACTGCTGTACTGTATTTTCTGAGATGATTGTACAATGTATCACATGAACTTTGGTTTCAGGTTAATAAAACTGTCATACGTGAAGAGTTTACACGCTGTTTTTAATGTGACTGAGATTCAAAATCAACAGGATTTTTGATTTTAAGAGAAACTGGACTACTATGTGCATGTCATGTGAGAGTGTTTAATCATTTTATTATACACTTTAAAAATCTGTACAAAATACTATAAACATTTGTCTTGAAATGGTTAAGTAACACTTCTCAACTTAAGAGTGAGTCAAATCATAGGCTTATTTTTTGATACAGAAAGGCAGACTCAACAGACAACACACACAAATAATAAGGATGTACATTACATGACACATTCTGATGTTAAAATTCAGATGATACATTTTGAAGAGCAGCAGAAATAAAGTAAAGTCACTTTTACACAGATCCCCCGTTTGCCTGTCGAGAGTCACAAAGTCGTGGCAAATTCACAGCCTTCGTTGTGATACTTTGACATCTACATGTGCCTTCTCTGCAGCAAACAAGTCAGTCAGGCTCAAACAAGACTTATATTTAAAATCTTAGCCAGTCCCCACTGTGACACTGTGAAGGATAACACCAGCCAATTTCTAGCCTGAATGAAATTTCCCACCACACCAGTTGTTCCAGTCTACATTTTTTAGCCCACGTCTTGCCTGAGAACAACTCAACCTCAAAAAGGATTTAAAGCCTTTTTTAATACGCTGATACTTTGTAATGAACATATTTAAGTTGTACATTGCACTGTCTGGAACATTGATGCATTCATTCAGGTAACTGTACTTTTCTTTAAGGTTGAGTGTCTACTTGTCTGACTGGGAAAAAAGTCTCAGTTCCACAGTAAAGTGGCTGCATGGTGGGAAAACAGCATCAGAGGTCACCTTGTCCTGTGACAGCCCTGAAGGCTGAAAGCTTTTGAAAGGCTCAAGTGTGTTAGAAGGGGGAACTGACGGTGCATCCTTCAGTGGCCTTGGCTACTGCATACCAAACCACTGTTCCTGATCAGCCCATTGGGCTGCTTCACTGTCACTGCCCTCAAGATCTCCATCCTCTCCACTGCCCTCCATGTCATCACCATCCAACTCCACTGTGGCATCTGTGGGACTCTCCTCCTTCTCCATCTTCTGCATGCCCTCTAAAGACTTCTGGTCATTGGGATCAAGGCTTGGAAAAGACAAAATAAAAATGCATGAACTGTCAGTCCAACTTAAGCTTTTACTGGTAGCCCCATTTTAAATGGGGCAATGGTACACCTGTATTGCAATAGAATATATTCTCCAAGACTATAAGTAAAACTAAATAACGATCCCTAATTACCTTAGCGCTATGCTGTACTGATCCATGGCTTCTTGGTAATCGTTGACAGCAACCAGGAAATCTCCCAGCATTCTATGCAGGACACAGTCACTCTGATTGGCCAGTGCATTACGGAGGAGAGCGATCCCTTCCTCATATTTCTGTTCACGGCCTTCAGAAGAAAACAGGACACTTTTACTTGTTACTGAAAAGAGAAAATCTTCTGAGAACCGTAAAACTTCTTTCACTGCCAAGTTCATTAAGAAAGGCAAAAAAATGCACATGCTATTGCTGATGACAGCTGTACATACTGAGCAGTTCTGCCTTTTTGACCACAGCCTTGGTGTAGTCGGGTCTCTGGGCCAGCGCTTTGTCCAGCAGGGTTTTGGCTTTCTCCTGAGTCACTGGGTCTTCCAGGCACACTGTGGCTAAGATGGTCAAGGTCTGTGCATTGGCCCCCAGAGTCTTATAGATATTATTGGCCATTCCCATGGCTTCTCGAATCCCATTGGATGCCAGGTAACAGTCGATTAGACCTGTGAAGTGATAGTTACTAATATTTAGGGGTCAGTGTGAACAGAAATGTGCTTCACTTAAAAAGACACAAACCTCCTAAGAACAGACTAAAAAAGATAAACATGCCTTCATAGCAGTCAAGTCGGCAGGGTGCCAAGCGCATAGCCTCTCTGAAATGGATGATGGCCTCTTGAACTCGACCCATGTTTCTCAGTGCTGCCCCCTTCAGGAGAAGAGCCTGCACACTGTTGCTGTTCAGCTGGATAGCCTTGGCTCCCAGGTAGAGGGCTCTGGAATAACGCTTGCTGTAAAAGCTGTGACAACTGAACAAAACAAATAGAAGAAAGTGGTATTTACAATAAATACTAACATTTATTGTACAGTCTATTTTTTTAAGACTAATGTCCTAGATGATGCCTTTTAATGTGGCTCGCTCAGAGACTCACCCTGAGATCACCCAGGGTTCTGCATGCTGGTCTGAGATGTTAAATAATCGTCCTCCCAGGACTTCAACATCCTCCAAGTGTCCTTCACGGGCCATCAAGTATCCATAAACGTCCATTCCTGCACATGCAAACAACAGAGCTGATATTCACCTGGACAGCAAAAAGTTCCATGCAACCCTTGTTAGATTGGTGCTGACCAGTGTGCATCTGGTGCAAATGTCCTGAGCACACAGCACATTGTCAATCAAGCCATGGGGATTAAAAAAAAGAACAGTTAACTGCAAAATATATATTAACAGTTTTTGAAAAATGTTGGGCCAATCAATAAATTAAAACTCCGCTCCTCCTGAATCACACCTTTGATGAGGTATGGGTCCAGCATCTGTGCTTGTTCAAATTTAAGGATGGCATTCTTGGTGTCACCTGCCCTGAAGTAGACATCTGCTAGGCTCACCAGGAGGTCCACATTGTCTCGCAACAGAGACTTCTTTTCAAGAGAGCTGAAACAGAATGAGGGAGGGACAGCGACTGATCAAATACACAAGACCATCACACTAAAGGAACAATTATATTTAGCCTCTTTGTGTAAAGCATTTCTGTCCTCCTCACCAAATAGTATTGATGGCTCTTTGATTGTCCCCTGCATGTATGAAGGCATACGCTTTGACCCAAACAGAGAGCCAGTCCAGGTTGGGGATACTCTGGATCACATCCATAGTCATGGACGCCACCTCAGCTCCTTTGACTGATAAAGAGAGAAGACCTGGAGGAAAAAAGGGCATGTTACTAACAGTTCTGCACACTGGAGCATGCGATTCACTTAGTCTAAGCAGAACCTTTGTGAGCTTGTGTGTGTGCAGGGTTAAATGATGCATGTTTGATAAAGGTGTGTCTGTGACCACACATACCTATGATTGCATCCAGAGCGAGGGGACACTGTCTGAGAACCTCTTTGTAGCTCGTCACTGCAGAACGTTCCTGACCAGCTTTCCTGTACAGGTTAGCTAGCATCATGTTGATCTGAGGCCAGAAAAAACATAAACATCAATTTTATCATAGTACTCTATAAATCTTATGCACAAAAACATTCATAGAATTCATGTAAAAATCATGTTGAATTTCCTTTAACTCACTTACACCAATTCATCTTTTTGTACCGACACATATAGCATTTGTGCTTGCTTGAGATAAACACGAGGCTACACATTATTATCCTACCTGCATTTAACTTCTAACTTTTAACTTAATTAACATTTAACTTAACTTCTATCGCACTTAAATTTGATTCAATGCATGCACACTGAAGCATCTCAAACTGTGACTGACTGACCGTGATGGAGGGTCTTAAATCGTGCAGCATCTCTAACGTTATGGATAAAGGGCTTGATTGATAAAAAGGGCTATGACATAAGAAAACAGGCTCAATAATAAAACAACATAAGTATACCTTTGGAGTCCTCTGTCTGGATGGAATCCCATCAAGCACTGCAATGGCGTCTTTATCAAGTTTCAAAATGGTATAGCATTCAGCTATCTTGTACTTAACTTCAATTTCTGATGGTAGACTCTGAAAGACAACCATAAATGTACATTGGTACATTAGCTGAACGCCAACTAACCAAGTCACTGGTTTTCAATTTTGTCAATGATGCTACATGCAGCAGAAAAGACTTTTAACATGAACACACATTAGAATAGAAATGACTTAACTCTTAAATCACATATTCTATGTGTACATACATATTTAAATATTCTTTAACTTGCAGTAAATTATCAACAGGGCATTGGCAACTCATCATCTCATCCAAAACTGTAACATTGTTATTTCCTTTGGTTGTCTTATTTTATCTCACTACCTCCAAAGTCAGTGAGATTTAATCTCCCTCAAGGTGCAACATATTGCATGATCATTTCACAAAAACAGGAAATGAACAAAAATATTCTTGCAGTTGTTGTGTCGTATTGCAGTGTGTTCAAAATCTGTTAGTTGTGTAACAGCTACATTAATAATTTAAAAATGCAGTGTTATACCTGTGCCTGTATGTTAGACGCTGCTCCACCAGTAGAAGTACGAACTTTAGATGTTTTGCTGAGCACCTTCTTCTGTTGCAGTGCCATACTGTATTTGCAGGCGGCATTACGATATTCCTTATCGTGGAAGATGGCATCAGCATGGTAAACCAACAACTGATACTTTTGGGCTGGCGAGAACAGCTCTCTTATATCAGACAAGAAACAAATGATAAAGTTTATTAGAATCACAGAAGAAACATCATAGAAAATGTATTTTATTGATGTTAGCTGAAATACTAACAGCACAAAAACCCGAATGATCTCACTGAGTAAAAAACACAGAGGGGGAACAAAAGAATAATAACAGTAGAAAATCAAACTGATGAAGAATATCCTCAGTATGAATGGGTCAGTTGAACTGAGGCACAGGAGTGGAAACAGTAACCCAAAGAGTGCGTGCAGAGAACTGAGACACTCTGGTCAGCTGTCCCCCACCTATAAATATCAATGTTGGGCTGCAACACAACAAAAACACTATGCAGTAACTTTAACAGTACAGTGGTGATATAACCACTGACTTTAGTCCAGTCACACCGTATTATCAACATTTTGAAGGGACAAAACAGCAAGTTATATACAATACAAATCAGTCTACCGATTACATTCAACACACTCTATGAGTGTGAATAGCAGGCATCGATAACTGTAGGTGTCTGAATAGGACTATTTCCTGGAGAGTGTCCTAATAGTACACTATGCCCAGCGAACTTTAAATCACACTGTTATTAACAATATGACGTTGTTGAGTGCGTTCTGTGTCCCCAGTAGTGGCTTTTAAGTACCGTTATACGTGTCAAGGGCTAACAGTATAATGCACCAAGGTGGGAAAGCACACTTCAGGAAATAGACGGACCCCGCTCTTGAGAATACTTACGGATTATTATTACTCATCGTCAATAACAAACTGCTCAATATCCGGACATTAGAGTGAAGGCCAGCTGCGGCCATATCCCGTACATGATCGATTACATTCATTTTCGATTAAGTTAAGGGCTTGATTTAGGTTTCCGTCTCAAGTTAAAAGTTTGGGCTTGTAAACAGCTAACGCTAGCTAGCTTCCGTTGTATTAAATATGGCGCCGAACAACCTTCCTTCCGCATAATGTTGCCTTCAGGTACTCTTCACTAGCTCCTGCTTTCAACCACGGCACAGATAAATATCATATCTTCTGAAAATCTCAACAATGACAAAAAATTTAGTTTTGTTAACTTTATTGTTTTTGTTCTAGAAACAATATGTGGTCAAGATAAGAGTGGATATTAACGCTTAACAGATAAGTGAAGCTAAGTCGAAAGACATAGCAATGTTGACAAATGCCACTGTCGGATAATTATGAACGCATCGTGTGTTTTTGCAGCAGCCCAAAGGCAGCAGTTCCTGCATACATCAGAAGGTAGATAGTTCGATCCTACACCTCCACTCTACTATGGAGGTGTTCTTTGGGGCCCAAAGTAAAACCCTTGGGAATATGCGCTCCTCAACAAATCTTTTATTAAATAATTATTCATAAATTGGTTTTAATTTAGTCATAATTAAACTCATATAATTTAATTATTTCTCATTTACCATTAGAGTCTTGACATAATGTTTTTTGAGCAACTCTTAATGTATCAAGAAGTTAGAAGTTCCTTCTTTGTGTAATTAGTTTTAGATCCTTCAACATAAAGAAATTAATCTTTAGTAAATTCTTATTCAGCTCTAGCCCAGTAACATAGGGTTATAGTAGGCAAGTGGGTGACTTTGCCCTGCAACTTGGGTGCCCTGGGATTCTTTCAAACAATGTGGATCTGGGAAAATAAGTGCTCACTTGCTGGAAATAAATAATGTAAACCTAAAACGATTGCGAAAATGAATAGAAATTAACAGATACATGGCATATTTTTTAAATTACATTCTCTCTAATCTTTAGGCTTTGGGGAAGGTTAACACGCTGGATAGTGTGGAAATGAACAGATATGGTTTAGTATTCCCAAACCAGAATTACTCCAGCCCCGTGGGCGTCTGTTTGTCTATGAGAATTTCCTTTCTCAGAATCTTCAGCCTCGGAACAGAACACTGAGCGCCATATTATTGCCATTTCTTGTACATTATCTCTAAGACAACATTTTGATATCCAAGCTGAAGTCACAATCATACGCAGTATCAAAATAGGACACCTTCTCCTAAAACGGTCGAACTGTGGTGTGCTAGATATGAATAGGAAGACTGTAGAGCCAGTCCCCAGGTTAGTGCCTGTTGATTTCTTAGAAACGCTGCCTTGAACACACGGTCAACCGCAGACGCGCATGCGCTTAGCTAAAGCCAGCAGCTGAATCTTGTGTCAAAACACAGAGGGAAATCAGCAGCAGGCAGCGCAAGATCTCACCCCGATTTCAGCTTTAGATTTTTTTTTTCGAAAAACATTTGTCGACACAAAGTGTTTATTATTTACGTCCGCGTACCATGACCGAACAATCAGCATTGCTTCTTCGAAAACAACTGGCAGGTAATATGAATACGAAATTGTAAGCAAATATAACCGACATGAAGGCTACCTATCCACATAGCGGCTAGCGCTAGCTTTTTTATAGCTACGCAAAGCTATGTTTACGCCATAGGACTTAGCTCAGAGAGCTATCCAACCAGCATAATGGGTCCCTTCATCACTGGAGTTCACTGTGAAGCTAAGCTGCTTTGATTAGCAGATCTCTTGTTTCAATAAAGATGCATTTTTTAAATAAATATGTGGCTCAAGTAACAATAACCTTATATCGGAACCGACACTGAATCGCGACGCAAACCTTGCTAGCGGGCTAGCAAGTTCGACATTAGTTAACGTAAGCTAACGGAACAAAGGAATAATCAATCCAGGGACTCATCTCCTCTGATGACTTTAGCCTCGCTAATGATAGCTTCACATTTTTTTTTATAATTTCAAAGACTAATAATGCTTCCACTGAAGTTGTAGCCCAAGTAAAACCACAAACTCTCCACCTAGCTGTATAAGACAATATCCAACGATTCTGATGTCAAATGAGGCTCAGACTTTAGTGAGTTAACGTTAGCGGCTTTCAGTGAGGACACGCATCCGTGTTCAAGCCCTCAATGATAAAACTCTCATTGTTCTCTTGTCGGCTTACTTTGAGAATCAATATTGTTATTGTTTGCGGCAATCTTTTCCTGTTAATGCCATTCACACGGACCGCGACACTGAGGTACTCTGATGATCGGTTTAGTCTGCAGCTGACAGTCCAGCCCAGCGTCTGGACGCGGGTCCCGAGTCGGCTAAATATTCATATATTTTTATATCGTTACCGTTTTCCACACAACTCTTCACCATGCAGAGCTTATTGAATCACGATTGTTGTCGAGTTCCATCATAGCAGATATCGTTAAAGACACACATTAGGAATCTTTTGTGTGTCTACACTTTGGTATGAATTAATATGATGTATATTTTGTCTCTGGGTATGGTGCTGGTAGGTGGTCTCAGTGGGAAGAATCAAGATTATTGTTGAATATGAATGTAACTTAACTCCAGATCAGAAAACGGACATTCAAGATTGGGAAAAAATGTCTGAGCTATACTACAGTATTAGTTAAAGTTAAAGTGACCTACTTTGATAACATATAGTGACAGTGGACAGTAGCTGGTCAGGATTCAGGTTTTTCCTTATAGCTCAAATCAGAACAAGCATCCGCCATTGTATCAACTGATTAGAAAAATCAGACAGGTTATTATCCTGTGCTATGACTGATTACATGCCACTTTGAGTTTCTTTGTGCGTGGGGTTGTGAATCACTGCCTTCACAGTGGTTGATTCATTTCTGTTCTTCAAGTTGGTGATTCAGTTCAATGGTTATCATTATTTTTGGAAACCACGATTTGATTCAGTGAACATTAGCCAAACAGTATAGTTAAATAAAGTTTAAGTAATATGAGATAACAACTTTTTCTTAAATATTGTGAAAAATATAAACAATTCCTTAAAAATATTCTTAAATATAATGCTTCACTTAATAGTATAATATGATACCAAACCCTTTTTAGCTTAAGACCCAAAAGAGAATACTGCTGTCTACCCAGAACCCAGTCCTACAAGAAACACATGATGTATTGCCATAACATCTGCATTTATAAACTGCTTATGAACAACATAACAAACCATGAATTTATAATGGCTGAATGTAGTTCTTGCAAAAAAAAGCAATCAGATTTGCTCAGTATAATGTTTCTCTTATCTCTTATCTATTTTTTTTAAAGGGGGGCAGACTTAATAAAAGTAGGTACTTTTGAGCCACCACTTTAAATTTATGGGATGCTGCACTTGAGGATTGGTTTGAGCAAATCAATCAGTGCTGATGCTGGCAAATCATTTTTGAGGCACCCATTTTACATAGTTCCATATTATCATTGTTAAAGTTCTACAGTTCTAGCCAGAATCACACATCTGTAGCCAGAAAACTGAAACAAAGGGCTTAGATCAAATCAGCACAATTCATGCCTTGCTCTGCTAAGAGTAATGGTGTTAATTAAAGGGGCTAATATAACACTTACTACTTATTCATTCTGATCAGCTGTTGCTAACCTTCTTTATATCATTAATTTGTTGTGAGTGCAAACTCAGCTTTTCCTGAAGCTGCTTCACAGTGAAATTAATATCAACAGCAGTTAACAAAAAGGAAAAAGAAACATGCTGCTAGCCTCCATTTACCTTTACCTTCCATCATACTTCATCTCCATCAGTGACTTTGACATAGGTCCATTATAGATGTACCATCTTTTTATTATTCTCTGTGTTCACTGTGCACCTGTACTTGTAGCAGCTAGGTTTTTCCTTGTGTTGTGCTGTTGCAGTCTATTTAAAAATCCCATTTAGGTTTTAACATTTGTTTTTTTAACCTAATACTGGTTATTTTCACAATATGAAAAATCACAAGCATTTATCTTGGGCTTTGTCATGTAAAGTTTTTCGGTTGAGGTTTGGTTTGAAATATTGTTCTGACAAACTGAAACTTGGATTGAGTAGTGGTACATGATTTTTAACATTATCTTCTGTATAATCTTGCTTAATGGAAAACTGTGTGCTAACATGCCAAATTGCACATACTGGCTCATTAAATTATTATGTTTACCACTTTAATCAATGTCCCTCCCATTTCTTGTTCTTTACAAGGTGTCTGTAGATGTAACAACAAGCCACTTTGACTTAAAATATATCAAGTAATCTTGACCTGACTATCTGCCTGCTCACACATGTAGTCCTGTCACTTTTGTGAGTTGCTATAGTTGTGTTTAATTTCCAGTTCATTGTATTAAAAAAATACTGCCTCATTTTCCAGAGCTCAACAAGAACCCTGTGGAGGGCTTTTCAGCTGGTCTGATAGATGATGATGACATATATAAATGGGAAGTTGTGATCATTGGTCCCCAAGATACCCTTTTGTAAGTAAGAAAACATTTGTATAAGAATGGCTCTGGTTGAGGAAGTACATTACATTTGTACATTACTATTAAGTTCTTTCTCTTCTCTTGTATTGCAGTGAAGGAGGGTTTTTCAAAGCATACCTAACCTTTCCTTATGATTATCCACTACGGCCGCCAAAGATGAAGTTCATTACTGAAATCTGGCATCCAAATGGTAAATAAGTCATCACTGAAATCTAGCATCCAAATGGTAAATAAATGCATAAGCAAACTAATGAATGCTGTCATCACTTGGTCTTGACAAATAAATAAGAAAACTTGTCTACTTAATTGGATTCTTTTAAATGTTTTTGTGATATGATTGAAAAATTTAGTCATCCACACTTTAAGTTTAGTAGAAATGTCATCGTCAAATTCATGCTCATACCAAGCTCATGCTTCTGTTCTCCACAGTTGCAAAGAATGGCGATGTTTGCATCTCAATTCTGCATGAGCCAGGAGAAGATAAGTTTGGTTATGAAAAGCCAGAGGAGCGCTGGCTTCCAATCCATACGGTAGAGACAATCATGATTAGTGTTATCTCCATGCTGGCAGATCCTAACAGCGACTCACCAGCTAATGTGGACGCTGCGGTAAGTTACACTGCTTATCGCATTCCCCTGGCACTGGGAGTCTCTGTTCAGTCCTGTTATCTGGGCAGTTTGAGTAAATCAAGGCTGTGTCATTTAAAGAATCTGATGTTGTTCCCACAGAAAGAGTGGAGGGAGGACCCTAATGGTGAATTTAAGAGGAAGGTGGCACGCTGTGTAAGAAAAAGTCAAGAGATGGCATTTGATTAGAAGTCAATTGTAAATTCCAGGGTAAGTAAATAAAATTATTTCAGCAAAGTAAAAGTCATATGTGAAACCTTGATTCTGGTGGTAATTGTGAATACAATTTTTTTTTTTGTTGTTCTTTTTCAGTTAAAGGAAATGCCTTCAGAGGGAAAATTTCAGCAAAAGGCTTTTGCACCCCTTGTTTTGCCAGTCAAAGGAATTGGTTGGCTTCAACCACGTTTCTGTGAACGGTTGTCATTTTCCGCAAGATGAGCCAATTTGAGAACCCTACCAGCGAAATTAACCTATTTCCTACCTGGAATTGTATATTTAATGTTATTTATTTTGAAAAATTAATGATGTAAGATATGTCACTACTGTAAATTAACTTGCTTTTTTATCTGCTGCTGAACAGTTTCTACTTTATACCAGGTTTCTTATGCAATTTAGTGGTCAAGATTGTGTAAAACAAAACAAAAACCCGTTACCATTAGGTCATCATTTGTCTTCCCTACTGCATACTTACCACCAGATTAATGTTGGCCCAACAAATCTCTGTCAGTAGATGTGATTATTTTCAACACTGTCATTGAATCACTGTTGCCTTTCGTTGGCTTCACCTCCTCACAGTGTGCTTATGTTTAGAGGGTCAGGTTGCGAACTAAGGGAATCATAAAGAGTTTTCATAGTCTATTTTTCTGAGAAATGGCCTCCTGTTAACATTTTTGTCTTATGCTGGTGTGTATCTAAGAGGTATAAGACTATGACTGTCAGACCTGCATGATCCCCTCAAACAGCTCTGTTATGTAATGTTGCTAGCTGTAGATGTTAATGGAATGGCTTACTCAGTGATTTGAGAGTCATCGTTTTATAATTAATTGACTCGCACAAGCATGGCTAATGGTAAGAGGAGGTCTGTGCCAACTTCTCAGGATCAAACTTCACTAGGGTCTTGATAGCAATCAGTAAAATTAATCTCTAACATTACTTAACATGTGGCCCTCTGGGTTATCACTTAGTCTTTTCACAATGTTGTTTAAAAAATTGTGGACAACCAAATGCCATCTGTGAAAATAGCCCAAGCTGTGACAATTCTGCATGTGTACTGGTCAACTGACGTCTGATCTTACCTCAATTTGAAAGAATAACAATTTGACAAAGATTATGGTTGTTTGAGTACTTAATCCATTAACATGGGTAATTCTAGGGGCTCCATAGTAGAATTAGACTAGTCATTCTTACTTTGTTGTGGCACATTTGGCTTTCTATCTGTGTGTGGGTAAAAGTGGTGAAGTGTAGGTCAAGTTCATGTGTGGGTTTAGACTTTGAAGACTTTGGGAAGAATGCTCTTAATTCTATCAACATCTTATGAATTTATGAATATTTATCACCTTAACTTAATCACTGAATTTGGGTTGTAATTCTTGATAGAGACTTGAAGTATAAATAAGTGTTCTGATGGAAAATGAACAGTCATGGATCTAAGTTTTCTTTTGAAAGAATATAAGGAGTCATATTTGGGTGGAGTCTGGAAACCATTGGCATTTGCTCACTTTCATTGATGCTTTTTTTGATGATAAAGCCACAATGACATCTTATTTGAATTCTGTTATACATGATTGATCTTTGACTGACATTGGAAAATTGCTAACCATCTTTCAGCGCATGCAATCAGGTTTGAAGGAGTTGGATATGTTTAAAATATGATACCATTGTTAGTACATTCTGGGTGAATGTGATGTGTACAGTTAGTAGACTTCTGTAGACTTAATGATCACATAACTGCTGTCGACATTACCTTTTTACGTCAGAATTTTCTAACCTACCATGACCTCCTCTGACCGGTGTTCACTGTATTTGCACAGATTCGGTGCGTTTGAAACGTCATTAAGCAATACGCCCTGAAAATGGTGTGTCCAGGTAATCCACCCTAACGCCATTATTTGTTTTAGGTTGTTTTTTTTCCCATTTTGTGTCAATGCAATGTATATTGGACATGATGCTCAATAAAGTGTGTAAACAGAGTGGCTTGTAATTAAGTTTATGTTTTACATTTTAGATGAGAACATGCACTGGGTTCAAGTATATTGGACCTCTGTTCTGTAATTGGACCCTGATAACAGTGTCAGGTTTCAGGGCTGACTTCATTTCACGCAAATGGGCTCTGCTGGCTGTAACACATACTGAGCTGATAAGGATGCCAGAAACCTTTCCAACACAGTGACAGAAAATATTAAGATTATAAGTCATGATAAAAAAGCGGGTCACATTTGTTGAGCAACTGAAAAAGGAAAACCTACTAAAAAATGAAAGTGGTCAATTGTTAATGAGGTAAGACCACAATGAGCATTAGGACTTTAACCGTTGAATTGTATATGATGGATTTATTTCTTTTCAAGACAAAGATCATTAATTTTTTTTTTTAGAACTGTAGAATATAACAGGAGATGCACAGACGGTGAGTCAAATAGTCTTTCAATTAATCAATTAACCTGTTTCTATCACTGAATTTTAAAACTAGATCATAGACGTATCTTAAACAGTTGTAAATGTTAGCTACCTAATTCACTAAACTAAACCTCTTGGTCTTCGTGTTTGATGTTTTTATGTTTGATGGAATTGCTTGAGGTGAAAGAAGCATTTCGATCATTTACTTGTGTAAAGAAAAATAAAAAAAAAACAATAGAGCAAGTAAAATCTTTGCATTCTAGAGTAAAAGTACTAAAAGTAAATTATTTGTATTAAAGTTAAAAGATGTTTTCAGATATTGTACTATATAAAATTATTACAGATGTAGGAACCTAAACACAATGACTGTGCAGCAGATCAAGGTGGAGTTAATGTTAATAATTTTTATTGACTGTTGGCTATTAAATTATATCTTAAACTTTAAAATATTACTTTATGTAAAGTACTCTTAAAGATAACTAGAATTAAACCTGTCAAACGTTAATCGAAGGTACAAGTTAGCTTCTGATTTAGTCAAGTACAAAGTAGTGTGTTTTGAAAAAGCATATAAATAAAGTGCAAACCTCAAACTCAATACTGAACTGAAGTAAATATACTATGTAATGGGATTTTTTTGTAATATTTTTGTTGTGAATTTATATCACAGAAGCATAAAGCTCAGGAAGATGTACAATCAACAAACTTATTCTTGTTTGTATTAAAATATTAAATTTTACTGATGCAAGAAATGGATGAAATCTAGACTACTGGAGAAGAGTACAACAATTTGTGCTACTGGTACACTGGAATTTCTGGTAAAGAGTGTTAAGCTAAAGATTCGCTGTTCAAAAAACACTACGCATAAAGTAATTTTCAAAAAAATTGCTTTTTTTTCCCACAATTTCCTTGTGGCAGGCTTTGGATTTCTACCTAGTCAGCAATGATGAAAATGTACAGAGGAACAGAAAAATGTGTCTGCAGGTGGCCACCACATGAAGGAAATACACATTCCCAAATCAATTATGTCTGCACCCTTTTTACAGGTAACCAGGCAACGCTAGAAAACACACTCAAGTTAGTTTTCCTTTTCATCAAGTTCTGCTGGGCGTACTCACATCAGTACTTGTTTCTGTCTGAGCATCCAGCACTTACAGCTGGACAGAGACACTACTTTACAGTAAAGCGCACATCTACAGTACAGAGCACATGAGGCAGCAGATGGAAAAGCACTATCTCAATGTGCTGCATGCATGCGGTCAATCAGGTGTGTGTCCAAATGTCTCAATTTTGAACCTCTGCAACTATTAATGATCTCATGTTGTGCTTTGTATCTCCTAGGTCCCACCTGCAGAAGGAGGTATGAGAGTCATCAGCAAAAAGAAACAGTATGTTTACAAAGGATGCAGACAAGAATGTGGCAAGGATAAGGCCAAGAGTGCAGAGGAAAAGCAACAGCAGCAGCATGGCTAATTCTAAAGTCATATTTCCAAAAGTAACCAACAGATGACAGATATGATGGAAAATGGTTAGACTGTATTGAAGAGAGAGTGTTTATGTCAGTCTTTCTTTTAATATCTGTTGTCGCTCAAATTTTCAAATATGGCTTTAAATGTCCCTTACCAAGAATTGTTGAACTTACAGTTTTGCACAGACCTATACATAACACAAGTACTACTGCATTTAGAGTTAAAGTAAACATGTTGTGCTCTGTTCATTAAAAATCTAATTAAAGTAGTTGTCATTAAATGTACTCATATTCTTGATCAGGCTATAATACAGAATGCAGTAATAAAATATTATACAAAATGTTAGATTCTCCCTGGGTTCTTAGGATAATCTCTTTAATTAATCTTTTATCTCGGCTTCAAACAAACTTTACTTTGAAACTTAGGTTCCACTTCAAAAAGCATTAATCCATGTTTTAATGTGGCAAGTTGGAAGCTATTATTGACAAGATCATATATTTTTTTAGCTTGTACCCTACAATGTACTTGAGTCTTTCCTAAACGTAACACTTTCTAAAATGACTGTTCTGTTTTTATTATTGTTCTGCATATCCGTTGACTAATGCAATCAGGGCTCTAATTTGATTTATATTCTTTACAGCGTGACTTTGTAACATCTGTCCTGAAACCAAATGAAAAATTGCATGTTGGGAAAATACAGACAAAATAAGAAAACCACAATCACTTAAGTTAAAGAGGTTCATGGAGAAGAAGCTTTTGTTGTACTTTAATGATGGCAGACACGTGCAGGGCACCCTGAGAGGCTGTGACCCCGTTACGAGTTTGGTGGTTGATGACTCTCTTGAGACAGGCCCTGGAGGACACAAAACAGCATCAGCACTGCGGTCATCATTATCACCATGCTGGAGGCCTTGTAGAGAGCATGAGAGGAGAGGAGGCACCTGTTCATGGAGAGGAGAATGAACCATAGTTTACCACATTTTGTGATCTTATCCCATTTAGTTCTTTTTTGAAAATAAGCCAAGAAATTGTGTGTCTGTCTATTCATTTTATAAATAAATCTATTTCTCTGTACTTTTTGCTTTAGTATGTAGCTGACAATGCATAGTAGATTAGCACTCTACCATTGATTATTGCCGAAGTTACTGACAATGTTCCTCATGAAATGTTAATATGACTTCATGTAACAACAGGCAGACTGATAACAGTTGATGGGTAGGGTGAGCTGTGTATAGTAATAATAAAAACCATGTAGATCTATCCATTAACCAAAGTCTCTCTGTTTAAAAGGTATATATTTTGTTGATGAAAAATGCATATAAACGTATAGTTATGTGTTATTGTTCATAGATGAACTGAAAGTGCAGTCAAACATTAAAATTGGCAAACAGTAAAATTGAAAAGGAGAAAGGGACAAAGAGGCTTTTGGGTATGTCTTTGGCATGAACAGTAAGTTAATTAACATATAATGTCCTGGTTTAATTAATTTGGCCCTTAATGTTTGTCATAGGCTACTGTGTTTAAGCTAAACTAAGCTAAGCTAAGCTAGGTTTAGCGAATTAGCATCGATGTTATCCCATGTCTCGTGACAAGCTTATAGACGCGGGCCGAACGTCTGTCATCTGCAAAAATGAACTGTCTTCTTGAAGGAAATCGTGTAAAAGGTAGTAGTTTACATGACCTGTAAAATATGACCAGGAAAATATTGCTGGAGAGAAATTATTAATTGAAAACTATAACCCGAATAACCTCAGAAGTCGTATTAACTGTTTTGAGGCTTATGAAAAACATTAATTTTATGCTCAAAAAGATGCTAGCTTAGCCTAGCTTTCAACTACCTAGCTAAGTTCATAAGTAGTATTGTATTATGTCCTACAAGGGTAAGTTAACCCATGCTGTTACGTTTTCCATTTTTTCAGGCAGTTGAACTATCTTACATTGTCAGAAAAAAATATAATAGCGTATGTCAAAGTTACCAACCTTGAACTCTTGGTGGCGCCCTGTGTTGCAGCATTTGGAAAGGCTCTACATGCCCTGTCTCGGATTGGGGATGAACTGTGGTTGGACCCAACGGTCAAAGGGGTAAGAACACATTTTTGAGGTAACCAAGGTAGAATCCTCACTAAGTGTTATAATTATTTCATATTTCTCATATTTATTTTAACTGAACGAAATTTATTTCACATGAGGCCTTTATTTGTCTTCTCCAGATAGTGGGGGCTTGTTACTTCTTTACTTCCTGCAGTCAATGGTAGCAAAAAGGAACAGCATTTTATCTGAAGCTCTCTCTCTATGTCTTAAAGCTGGCCCTCAGAGCAGTGAATGCTGCTCATTCTGCATATGCCTGTTTCCTCTTCTCACCGCTGTTCTTCCAGCAATACAACCTGGGATCAGTATCTGAGCAGGGATGTGGAACAATCAAATGCAAACTAGTAATGAAGGTATGTATAAGTCCTGTTTGTTATTCATCTGTACAGGCTCAAACTTATGTCTGACAGCTCACCTCCAGGAGAGTAAAAAACAGAACCAAACTAAGACACATACATGACATGATGTTTTTCTCACTTCACAGAAAAATATTACCACATTTCCTAAAAGAAAGCTTAGTTTTGCCTACATGTACCAAAATGCATTGCTTGGTACGTGATATCCTGTGACCTATCTCACTGAGCAAAGACAAAAAAAAATTTGGTTTTTGAAGTGCAGCATGCCCCCTTGCTTCCAAAGCTGAAATAGACTGTAGTTCCACCCATTTTGCAGCAGGAACACTCAGCTTTTTCTGTCATTCTAGCCCACATTAAGAAATTTACATTGATTAAATTTGATTCAGATGGCTACATTTATTATCAGTTCCAATTGGATTGATCCAATCCAATCATAAAATGAGGTGAATTTTCCCTTTAAGACTCTTAGTTTAAAAAAACAGTGGTGACAGTTTTGCCTAAAACATGTCTTTTTGTTTTAAAGTCTATTCTGCCTCTTTTCCGGTGTTTGACTTCCATTGAGCGCACTGTGGAACGATGTCAGATATCAGTCGGCACACCCAATGACCGAGTGATGATCCAGTTTGTCTGTAAGCATGGTAGGAAACATTTTGTATCATAAGCTAGAGGTAAAAGAAAGATTAGGAACCTTTAGAGACCTATTGTGATTGATTTAAATGAGTTTTTTCTTATTTATTTTTTTATTGACTTCTAAAAACTGACCCTTTTTTTTTTTAGCTAGTTTAATCTTACCGTGCTTAAAGGGGCCTTTCACACCATCATGCTGCAGACACTGCAATGCATAATGTCAACACTTGGTGGCAGTGTCCTGTTTCCTTTTGTGATAGGTATCACTAAAACCTACAACCTGCATTTCCAAGAGAGTGAGGCTCTGCAGGCAGTGTTTGCTTCTCACCTCTGCCCCAATGTGCTGAAGGCTCCTGCCAGGTTAGCAGTTCAGCTGTCAAGTTAGAACTTCATCTATCCATTACATACAAAGCTTCAGGACCACATTTCTATGTTTGTGAAGGATTCATTTTTTTAAAATAAAATCTTGTGTGTCAAATTAAAAAATCTACTTTAACCATTTTTTTACTTACAAGTGGGTTTACTGTGACATTAATTAGGTGTGTGGTAGCTCCTTGCTGGATTTCAAACAGTCTGTTTAAGGAAAATAGAGTAGTTGTTTGCAGTATTTTGTTCTCTCAGCTGAATGTGGGCAACATTCAGACAAATACCCCTAAACAAACACACACAGCTTAAGTTCAGTGCAATTCAGTTCATCAGGAAGTCTGAAAAGGATTTAAACATTAATACTAGTATCTGGGAGGACTACCATCTGTTTTTCATCGCAATACCGGAGTTGATTCTTTGTGGTTTTGCATTTGTTTTGTTTACTTCTGAAGGCTTCTTGCTGATATGGTGATGCATTTCCCAGTGTCCCAGGAGGAAATCACACTTTCCATGACTCCCCTAAGAGTCAGTCTGAGAAATTACTGTGAAGAGGGAAATGGTGAGCTGGTGTTACTCTGTGATTTGGCACAGGCCAAGAACAACACTGCAAATGACAGTTTTATCAACTGTTTCAAAGTCAATGTAGCAACAGCTTGGAGACCTACATTTTATAACTTAGCCTGTTAATGCAAGTAAATTTAAATTGTATGCATACTTTGTTCTACCACCACATCAAAACAAATACGACAAATATTGTGTAGATACTATTTGACTTGGATGCGCTTCTGTCACAGATCACATGAAGATGATGTACACTGAGATGTCCTTACACCCAGATGAGTTTAACTACTTTCAGGTTGGAGTGGACTCGGACATAACCTTCTGCCTGAAAGAGTTGAGGGTAACAAGGTTATTTTTGGAGGCTCGTTTTATCCTGTCGCACGAGAATATTATGTGTGTATCCTTACACGTGAATACAGAGAGTATGAGTGTGTATGACTGGCTCAGCCACGCTCATTTTATGTCTGGGAGGTCATATTTCTGGTGGTGTAATCTGGATCCTCGAGTGTTCGCAAGCCTTTGGAGCCGGCCCTCTGTGTTTTTTCCATGTGAACCTTTCCCTCAGCCCTGTGGCTCAACTTTATAGCAAGGATACTGTGTCATTAGTGATGCATATAATACCACTACAGAGAAAAAGTAACTTAGGTTATGAGTTACTTAAAGTATAGGCCACACATTGCAAGGTTCATTACACTTATAGTAGGAATGTGTTTGTATTATTTGATTGTACTTAGGTCCAAATTAGACAATTTGTATTTTAAGTAGAAGCAAAATATTGGATCATAGAGAACTACAATCTCATTACCAAAATAGCATGCTCTGTAATCCAAAATGATTCGTTACAGTGTCTAAATGAACACACCCTAATTTAAATTGCTTTCTCTCTCCTTCACTTGCTTTCATTTTTATTAAATCAGAAGGACTTGGTTAGCCATCTGGAAATTTGGATGAACAGTCCTTGTGTCAGACCAGTTAATTAGACTGGACTTGCATTAACACCCACAACTCTTGTCCCTAATGTCTTGGAATGTTTCTTGGACACCCTGCTGTGAGGCTCCTCATTAGCCAGCCTAGTCGTCTTTGTTCCTGTCGGTCGTGGAAAATCTGGTTTAGATGGATTAGAAACCAGAATTTAAGTTTTAGCTGGCCTTCATTTAACGTTGACTGATTTATTTAGCCCAAAATAAGCTATTGTAAACATGCAACTTTATCCGCTTCTTCAATATTATAGTCATGACATGGACACACACAAGCATAGCTGAGTTTATTTGCTAGTGAGTTGCTGTTGCTCTGTTCTTCCAGGGTTTGCTGTCCTTTGCAGAGTCACATTGCCTTCCAGTGTCCGTCCACTTTGGTGCTGCAGGAAAGTAAGTGTCTACTATCGTGCTTTTCT
>JAPZDY010000022.1:4738813-4761896 GCA_029783645.1 Ctenochaetus hawaiiensis
ATCACTGATGTTGTTTACAGGCCTGTGTGCTTCTGTGTGGAAGACATGATCCTGGAGGCCAGTGTAGTGTTGGCTACTCTTATGGACTCTGAAAGCAGGGACCCCTCTCAGCCCACAGAGAGCCTGGCCCCCACTACACTCAGGTAACAAACACTGTCCTGGTTGCAGACGCACTGCTTTCAATCCTGTGTGCAATAATTTAAATCTTTTACACCCTCAACACAGCCACACAAATAGGCTGTCAGATTTTTTTTCTTGTTATTTTGACCCTGCAGCGTCCTTGTCATAGCTGAAGCCTGTGTAGGCCCAGGTTTTCAGATCTACTGCGACAGCATATCTGAGGGTTTAATTGAATCTTCCCAAAAGGCTCCACCTGAGCTTCTCTCCTGGCACTCAGTCAAGGCAGTTTGCCCTCATTGGCTGTTTTTAGCTTCCTAAGAGGGCATAGTGTTACAAGGCCAGCCTTTTGCCTGTAACAGAGATAAATAGGGCAAGCCCAGGACGTGTGGGGTTAGGTTAGAAGCCTGTCAGTGTGACAGTTGGTAATCCCTTCATCTCCGCTAGGCAAGCCTGCTTGGCTGTTCTGCCAGTGACACTGTCCCATTCTGCTAACCCCTCTCTTACTCTCTCTCTTTCTCTCTCTCTCTCTCTCTATGTTGGGCTCTGAGTGTCAGCCAGTCTCAGCTATGCTATTGAACATCTGGTTCAATTGTAGCAAGGCTTGCTTGTGTGCACTGCTGAGAGTCTGCAGAAACATGGCTGCCCTGATCAGCATACAGTTCTTCATTGCTTCTGCCTTCACCTGTCCAGGAGTTCAACTACAACCCCTTCTTCTTAATTTGTATTTTCTGTTTTTACACAAATGATTCAAGCAGATTCTGAACTCATACTGTAATATTTTGATATCCGTGGCATGTTTACAAGAAAACTTGCTAGCCTGCTGTCTTAGGGGCCTCTTGAAGTAGACGTAAAGAGCCTGAGGTTGTTTGGAGACTTTTTAAAACCAGCTTGCTCTCTTTTCTCCTCCCTGCCGTGTTCCTCTTAGACTTCTGGTCTGGTTTATTCCTTGAGGTTGATGACATTCAGTGTGGTTACATTTACAAGGGTGTCATGTTTTATGGCTCATACTGTGCTTAAGGCCACTTTCAGTGTCAGCTGACATAAAGCTGGAAACCCTGTCGAATGGATGGAAATTAAAAAATGACTAAACAAACATGATTACATAAAATGTGATTATAGTACACAGCATCTCCTTAGGTTGATAATAATGTCATGTTTATTAACCTCACTATTCCATTTGACAGTGTCAGTGTAATGTTGTAACTTTTGATTGTAGTTATTGAATGTCAATACTGAATATAAATGTGTCCGAAGAGATCGTTATTTTAGCCTTATGGTTGTTATTGTTTGAATATTTGATTCTGGTGTTTGCGTAGCTCTTCTCTTTTCACTGCTACTTATTTTGCCATTTAATAGCACCAATATTATTTCCACTCCCTCCATCACACTTGTTAATAGCATTGAGGTCTGAGTGATCATTCACTAGCTCAGGAGTCACATTTCACTGAGACATACTGTGACCCCACAGTGTTGTCAGCATAGAGGCAGGATTGTTAGTTTGCTGCTGAGGAACTTGAGCTGTACACCACAATGACACTGCAGAGTTTTGCCAACCATTTTTAGGGCTTATGTGCATCACCTAGGCTGTTTTGTGCACCTCCTATGCCAGTAAATGTAAAATCCATGTGGAGAATATCAAAACTTGCAAGATTACTTTTCTACTGTGAATGGAGGGTTTAGTTTTCTCTTAAAACTTTTCGGGTGTTATTTATGACCTTCATCAGCATGTTTAACTTTTGTAAACAGATATTATAATGCTAACGATCTAATGTTTCAATATGCCTCTAAACCATTTAAATCTTCCACAAACTCAGGTGAAACACTATGCTGCACATTGTCATGACTGTTTTTGTGAACTCAGGGACTGATCATTATCTCTGGATAGAAAAAAATCAATAACAGCTTGTTGCAGAGATGAGTGTGTTGTGTGTGTCTTCAGGTGTGCCGATGCTGTTCTACCTGTGGGCTCATGTGAGGCATACAGCGGGAAGCCTCAGGGCGTTCCTGCTGTCGTGGAGCTGATCCCATCCAGCCAGGGCAGCCCTGTAATCAACCCGTCTGCTCTGATGCTGCATCTGCCTCAGACTGATGAACCAAACAAACTTGTTGAGCCTGATGATGCCTGTGCCAGTGCCACCACAACTCCTGCTTCCTCCATGGTAACAAAAGCTTCCTGATGATTTTCAATTTTTACCAGGAAGTTTGTATAGTCTCTGTTTGTTTCCAGAGGCTTGCAGGCTTCACAGTGTTTACAGGTGGGATGGCACTGTGAAAGTTTCCCTTTGACCTCTAGTGGAAGTATGCCCAGAGCACGATAATGTGTCTCTGTAATTGGTGTGACTGAAGACAAGCAAGCAAGGTGACACTGGATGTGAGAGATGAAGAGACATTTGCTGCATACAAAATTCCATTGCAAGATGTTATTTACTACAAGACAGTATTTGAGTTTCCTTAGTATGTCCAAAACCTTGCGTAAAAAGCAATAGTATGCAAAATCTCAAGGAAATACTTGAACTTGCAAGCACTGGACACTATGCCAGCAGCAATATCCCACAATGCAATGCAATAATGACATCAACAATAAACAGACAATGGCTGACAGTGACCAAGGCATCTCTGGCATAATGTCAATAATGCTTTAAATTAAGTGTAAATAAGGTTTTTACTTTGCTAAACATCATGTTTATTTCTAAAATTTGTCAATTTCTTTTTCAAAAATCTGTTAACTGTTTGCGACTGGCAAGGAGGCTCATAGGAAATTACCTGAAATGCACTGCGCAGTCCAGGAAAATACATCCTCTAAAACAATAGTGCACACGTCAGGTGTGACGCAGCATATGTTTTATGTCAGCAGGATGAATCTATTTGATGGAATTAAAGTCAGCTCAAACTCGTTTCCTGTTTTTGTTTTAGTCCCTCTAGGTGAAAATGATCTTGTCATACTAGTTTTTAAAGACCTGCTGCAGCACTCATATTTTTATTTAATTGCTTTGAAGGTTTAATTTAAAAACACATTTACCTTGTTTTTTCAGCACAAAAGACTGAAGTGATGAAAAATCCAATAAAAATCAAAAGGTTATTTACTTCTGAAGCATTCAAACATTGTTTTTAATTACACTGCACCCTATTGTTGTGTTTTATTTCCCTGTAGATCTGTTCCATCCTGTTCAGGGCCTTGTCCTCAGAGCAGGACAAAGATGGTTGTGCTGCTGGACTGCCTGTCCTAGCATGTTACAGTGATGGAGAGGAGAACACGGATGAAGACTATACAGAGAGCCCTTCCCTCTGAGAGCAGCTCAGTTGCACCCACTCGTTTCTAATCTTGACTTATTGTGATGCTGCCAACAGAAGGCCACAACATTCAACGATAGCCAGAAAGATAAGATCTAAAGTAGCTCACATTAAATGTCCTTTGTATTGCAATTAATTTTTAAGCATGTGTGTAGTATTGTTTTAGCTATGTTCCCCTGGTTCAGTTGAAAATTCAGGAGAATTAATTTATAAAAATAATTTATTAAACATTATATGATTTTGTTTTAGCAATTCGCTAGTGTGAAAAAAGCATCATTTGTCATAGCATGTGAGGAAATGCACTGTTTGGTCTCCTTGAAGGTGCCACACCTGTCTGTTGATGTTAACAGTGTGTCCGATGTCTGTGGAATGTGGGAGTACACACGAATCGTACAAGGTGTTCTTAGGCAATTTCTTTTTCTGGCCTGCATGACGGCCTGAGTTCAGTGAGGTAAACACACTAGATGCTTAATGTGATAATGCTTTGATGGGAAAAATACAGGGCTTAAGGCATCCAGCCTGTACTAGTGAAGAAAAACGCCTCTGCACTGTATTACTCAACATTCAAACATGCCAGACGGTGCTCTGCGCTAAAACTCCAGGTTCATAAACTGCATGGTGTTGCACATATCACAGTCATCAATTACAACAGGATAATAAATACTATAATCTTTATTTAAATATTGTACAGATTTGAAAATGTTTTTACAGAGCTTAGATCTGCCTTGAACTGTACACCCAAAATATATATATATATATATCTAGACACATGCTCTGGTTGTAACAAAGTGTGGAAGAGAAAAATGAGAGATGACAGGGAAGTGTCACGGCAAGGTAGAAGTCAGGAAGCAGGGACCACAAAGCTAACAGTGGCAGTACCATCTGACTGGGAGGAATTGCTTTGTTATATTATTAAGGCTGCTTAGATTGTCCTCAGTGCTAGAACACTTTAAACTCACATTTTGACCATTCACTCCTCTGCCTAAATGTGCTCTGCCATACCCATCAGCCCCATTTTCAAAAGACAACTGACACTGCAGTTCTCCAGTGTGTACTGGTCAGAGTGGGGAAACAGTCCATTAAATAGTGCAGATTGTAAACAGTGATCTGAAGACCCACAGGGAGGATTTTTTTAAGCATGCAATGGCTTTATTACTATTCCTAAGTTTCTGACTGAGTGCAGAGAAGCAGACTTCAGGAGAAAAAAAAGCTGAACGTACTGTAGGTGAAAAGACCTAGTGTTAAGACAGCAGGGCATGATGGAAAAGCTGTTTTGAAATGTATGGCTACCAACAGTTTCAGGCTTTGTGCTCAGTAATGGGCACATAGTCGGGAGTTTAAGGAATTATGAATGTCTGCCAGTATCAACAACATCTGATACAAGGCACATCATCATTACATTGCACAAAATATGAATTTACTAAGAACATTTTTAACAATGAGTAAAAGTTGCGGTAAATGCAGAGTGCAAATCTGTGGTGATGAGATAATGACAATATTTAAGAGACCTGCAGTGACCTGACGTATGAATGTGCCATTGGAGCTCTACAGCAGGAGGGAGAGAGCGAAGGAAAGGAAACACTGCTTGAGAACAACAGTTTCTAAAGCTACTCAGATGCTGTGATCAGCTCAAAGAATTCAACAATCCCACTGAACAAAGAAGTTACAAAAAATACATTTGGTCACCTGACCAACTTCCACTGTGTTGAGCTTTTTCAGATATGCTTCTTAAGCTTTGTGCGTTTAAGGCTGTGAGACCAAAGCAGCCCGGTGGATATGGAGAAGTCTGTAGCCTTCACATCCATTTCTTTAGACACTAATTACATTTAGCGAATGACACACAGACAAGCACATGAGGGCATTCATCACACATACACTTGTTTATAGACACATCACATGTAATCACAATCAAGACTTCAGCAGCAGCTGTGTGATTAAAGGGAGGGCATAAGTTTGTCGCAAAAATTATGCAGAGGCTCGAGTTATAAAATCCTCATGCCAATAGCAATGAAGTAACAAAGTGTGTGCAAGACTTAAATTGCACTGGTATGGAAAAGGCAGCTGCCGCTCTTCTTCATTTATTCATATTGGATCATTCTGTCAAGAAACTAACCACAGATGTAGAAATTTCACATACACTCATTTTTTGCAAACATTTAACAGAACATCCCAGAACAACACACTGGTCATATCCTACTCTCAAACTTATGCTCCCTGCACCCATTTACAAAAAAAAAAAAAGGGGTTTCTAACTACCATTGTATCATTAGGAACATCCGCCTGCACAAAGCAGGTCATTTATTGAGCCAAAATGCTCCCAATTCCTGTGCAGCTCCCTTCTTGACACTGCTGATGGACTGTCTCTTTCCCTTCCAGCAGCCCAGTGTGGGACTGCTTTAACAGTCTAACACCTAGCATCTGGCTATATTACCGCCTCCGTCTCTGCATCTCAACTTCCTCCCTGCCCAGACCTCCCATCAGAGAAAGACAACTTCTCCTTGTCAGATAGGATCCTCATCTCTGATGTGCCCTGCTTATCCCTGCCAACGAGATTATCCAGTGAGCACTGAAACACTGCAAAGATGCCAACACTGCAGACTGGCTAAGAGGATGTTTTTGGGCCTCTAGTCCTCTTTATTTCATCCCTCCCTGATGTGAACAATCACAAAGAAGTGGGCATGTAGGACTTTTTATGTTGGTTTTTTTGAGGGGGCAGAAGGGGTTGATAGTCAGCTAGGGGGCCGAGGCAGTGTAGACCCAGTGCATGCGGGGGAAACATCTGACATCAGTCCTTCATCCTGGCCAGCAGGAATCAAAGCAGTCCATCACCTGCAGAGGCAGAAGCCTTTTTCTGTCAGAGCTTCACACAGACTCTAGTCGGTGTATTCTGCCACAATGGAAAGCAGTACTGTGATGTCATCTGGCTTTCCTCCTAAACAGAAAAAGAAAACAGTATCCTGTAAGGATTGTACTGATCAAAAATGTTTTTTTTTTTGTTTGTTTCAACCTAAAGATACTAAATCATTTGCATTAAAGCTTTAAAGAGCAACAGATCATAAGTTTTGGTTTTCATCCTTTGGTTCAAGTAGGACAGAGAAACTTACCTCTAACATTCAGTCCATTGTCACAAGCAAACTGTGCAAAAGGTGACATGTAGTTGGGGTCATACGCCAGTACGTGGGCTTGCTCTGCAATGCTCCGGGCAGTCTGCTGAATGCTCTCATAGTTTGTGTTCTTAGGAGCATAAGAAAAGAACAATGACGTTTGTATTCCAGACAAATTTTTTTAATGCCACTTCCACCAGCCGACCTGTTTGGGCCACACTGTAACTTACTTTGAGTTTCTTCAGCTCTTGGAGGATCATATAGTCCGGCATGTTATCAAAGAGCCCATCAGTGGCGGTGAGGATAATGTCACCCAACTGAACATCGAAGGAAGAGCTGTCTGCTGCATCAGGGCTGCAGGGAAGGACAAAGTGCCATCAGGCAGAGAACACTGTATGCAATTTTTCTGATCATTTAAGGAAGTCTAAATTTTTTAAGTGTTGTGGTGAAAACTAAAAATACACTAGAAGGGAACTCGGAGGGTGCAAAGGCCAATAGTCCTCTCTTTTATGATATGCAAGTCTGCAAGCAAAGCCAATGTGACGACTGAACCCATTTTTCCATGACACCACTGTCCCTGGGACTTTCATAAGGACTACTTTTTATAAAAAGTTTGAGTAACTACATAGATTGGCCACTCCAGAGGACTACTGGTTCCCATGAATGTGGACTGTAGTATGGAGTCATGATATTTCTACAAACAGCTATATTTTTTCCTTTCACATCACCTATACAGAAAATCCGTCTGGTCTGAGCTGACAGACTGATCTGAACCTGTAAACCAGCATCTCCTTTACTTAAGAAATAATTACTGATTGTGGCACATTAGGCTGACCAGTGGAAAAATGTCCTGACAAAGCTATGAAATCTAGCTTCCCAAGTGGCACATTTCACCTTGGCTACAGAAACTTAATCCCATGTGCAAGATGCGGATAAATTCAAGGAACCATCACATGGGGTTTTGGAAAGAACACTCAGGTCCAATAAAAGGGTGCAACCGTTATGATGATGGATGCTGCGAATACACATAGGCAGGAACCAAATTAGTCTGCTAGTGTCAAGTTCACTTCTTGGAAGATGCCCTTACCCTGCTGCCCACCCCCAAGCTGGTTGTGAATATTATCCATTACAAACTGTCTGGACCGCATCATGACACTGAGCCAAAGCCACCAGGAACAGTCTGTCCTGTGCTTTGATTTTAATGTTACTGAAATGATCAGCACTCATTTTTTACTCAGGAGCCAGGTAGAGCCGTAGAAAGATGCTATCACACAAACATTAAGGACATACAGATATGTAAAGGAACTATGAGAATTACACTGCCTGCACTGGGTGAGTAGCTGTGATTGAAAAGATTGAGTTGGCTGTCGTGTTTGGATTCATCATCCCTTGTTTTACACATTTATGAGTCAAAACCATTTCTCAAATGTATCAAGGACCAAACACTTTAGATAATTATGCACTGATAGCTCTGAAACGCTGTATGCCCAATTTCACACCATGCAACAAGAACACACTGTCTCCCTCATGTCTGATCACCATGCTACAGGACAACCAATGAAAGCAAGAAAAACAAATGTTGATAAATTCAGTTGTGGCAATGAAAAAAATATACTGGAGTTTTAATTTTCTTGTGTAACATTAAAATAAACATTCAGCAGCATGCTAACAACACATTTTCAGCATCTCCCCTATTAAATTAATATGCTCAAAATCTTTTATTTTTCTGCCTTTTGCAGTCAAAGGAATGTTTTTAGTGCACTTCATTTCTGTTGGTTGCTATGCTAGTGATCTAGGATTGAAAGCTTAATCTGCTGCTGCACTCAGTCTAAATCACTGAATAAATCCTTCTTCTAAATGACTAAAATGTGGGAAAAAATGAAAAAGAAAGTGTTATTTCATGCACCACAATAAATCTGCAACCATTGAGAGTGACTTTGAGTTGTTTAAGACTAAAATTCAGGCCATTTGTGAGAATAAAAGATGAAACACTCATTCAGTATCCTTGGTGACATTCAGTTCGGGTTCATCCATAGGTCATCTTCCCCTGGTTTTTCCAAAACGCATTTAAGAGGCTCAGATTAATCTGCCCGGTGGAAGACTCGACGGGTGTAAAGGTGGCTGAGCCTGCTGGTGCAGGACTGGCTGGGGACTCATCGGTTTGCCCAACAGCCCACACAGACTTTGACCCGAGTAAGAGGGACAGCTTGGCAAACATCCAGTGCCTGCCCTGCACTCGACTGATGTCTGCTGTGCTGCTGCTTGGCACACTGCAGCAACGAGACACGGCAACACGTGGGCCCTGACACAGCGTTACACTACAGCTCCACACAGCACAGTTGCTGCATTCAGGGAACACTGCTGCAAGCGAGGGACACAAGCACAACAAAATGTTCTGCAGTGCAGTTTGTTTTAGCAAAGCGCCTTTGTGATGTCTGCGTGTTATCTGTATTGTTAGCAGCATGTGTACAACTGTATCAGATGTTCTGTTACACATGACATCCTCCCTGTACCAACTGTTCCATTAACTGCTCAGTACAAACACCCCAGCTCTCAGATGTGTGGGCCCCTGTTGGGTGTCTCACCTGTCACTGAGGACAGCCCCTTCTGCCCCTGGAGGGGCGATGGACAGCTGGAAGGGCGTGTTGAAGTAGTGCTGCTGTTCGTCTGAGCGGTGGACCACTTCCCCACCCCGTACCACCAGGAAGCCTGAGTCTCCCAGGTTGGCTGTGTGTAGCCGGTGACTTTGCCGGTCCAAAACCACAATGCAAGCTGTGCTGCTACCTGCAGACATATACAGTCACACGCATACATTTATTTTTATATCCTGATGTAAATGTTATGCAAAGCTTTGGTATACAACAACATCTGAGTGTTTTAAAGGACTGGATCACAGAGCATTTATGACAAAACTAAAAAGTATAGCAGGAAGTAAAATTTGTTAGGGCAAGTTTTTTGCACTTTTTTAAATTGAGAACAATGTGTTTGGCAATACAGTAATGTATTCACTACAGGTTACAATCATGTCCAGTTGCTATAACATCAGACTGCCAATACATATGAAATTCACACAGTTTGACAGGTGAGAAAAGCACAGGCATTGCTGATAACATTAGGGTGACAGCACAGTACTAGGACCCTAAAGCTAAATGGATTTAGGTCATAGTAATTTAATTATTCACACCTATGAATTTTTCTACTCTGACATACTAAAATATTCTCTGTGACAGGAGACCTAATGAAGCAATATCCTGAAATTTGCATAATTTGCATAAAAATTCCTGCATGAAACATCAAACATCAAACAAGGCTCTAAACACCCAAAAATTGTCTTTTTTTCCGGACATTCTGCAGTTACACAGTTTAGGAAATTACTTGTAAACAGTGTTTGGAAGACTGAATAATGGGGTTAGTCTGACCACGCAAACTTGACGTACTACAATCAGTGTAGAGGTTTTAAGGATTTCTGGAGTTAACCATCTGGGAGATGATGAGGGGGGACATTAGCTGGTGGAGCAGGCGGACAGCATGCAGTCACACCCTGCTGGTGATTCATCTGGCACACCAAAATATGCTCTCTGGGATCAACCTTCAAAACCTCTCACGCACTGTGACTCACCGCCTTTCTTCTCAGTTTTCTCTCCAGCAGTACAATTACACACGCTGCCGGTCTCAAGAACATTCCCTCCGCCGTGAAAGAACAGCACAACACAATACAGTGTTGTTTCCCCTGCTGCACATGTGATGAAGGGATTGGAAAAGTACTGACACTCGCAGAGACAGAGATCTGTTCCTACAAACATTTGTTCGCTGATGTTACATGTTTGTGCACGCTTCTGTGCTGGGAAGCGATATAAAGAAGGAAAAGGATTCTGGAAGTGAACTGCATGGGGCAGGTCAGGACTTGGGACGTTCCCAGGACTTCTTAATGGAATCTGGCTGTTCTCTGACTCATGATAAAAACATCTCATCCAACCACTACTAAACTGAACAGATGGAAACAAACAACCTAAGCTTCAAGTAGCGTACCCAAATCCAAACAACATGGAAAATGCACCGTTCCATTGGCTAACACAAGTACGCCTGTACACAACTAGGTTGAGCTATACTGCCCTGTGGAGTGCATGGTATGGATTGTAACTTGTTTAGGGGGCTTTTAAACAAGATATGAGGCACTGAGAGGGAAAAATAGGAGGACCAGAGTCTGAATCTCCCAATAACACAGTTGATAGAAAAGGTCTGAAAATGAGGCCACAGCAGTCTTCTTGTACTAAATGAACTAGACAGAATAAGCAAATCAAACATACCAAAACCAATGCAGTGTTGACCAATAAAAGACAACAGCAGATAGGCAGTCAAACTATGTTAAGGTACTGCAGATGGTGCACCTGACCTTTGCATAATGTTTTTTCCTACAGGTTATGTATGGGAATATTTATTCACACAAAGACAGGAGCATTTTCTGTGTGTTTGATAATGTATGATAAGTTTCTTTTTTAGCATGTCTGTAACTCACATTAAGGTGAGCACAACTCTCTTTATGAACACTGAGATGTTGTGTTTCCTGTGGCATGACTCACCCAGTAGTGGCACTTTGTTCTGAAGCAGCTCGTAGTAGCTGGTGGTGAGGATTCCCACAGGGTTGCTGGGAACAAAGCGGCCTTCCTTTACTAGCCTCTCACATGTCTTCATCAGTGTCCCTGAAAACTGCGATGGGTCCACTCCATAGTCCCGCCAGCCACCTACTCCGTCTGCGACACCTAACAACAGACAGGTATCCGTTAGAGGATAGGAATGATTAATCCCCATTCATTATTGTTAAACAACACCCTCTTTCTTCAGCAATTACCATTTCTGTTCTGTATCGTGCATTTTTTTTAAACCCCACAAGAGAGCAAATTTTTTTCCAATGGATCAGGACATTGCCAGATACAAGAGCATTGCCATGCAGCTGTACAATAAGGACAGACAATGGCCACTTTTATTGAAATGTAAAAAGGGCATCCAATAAAAAGAAATAAAGGAAATGCCACAGACTGAATAAAAAGCCACTGTCGGTAACAAGCTCATCTTCGACCTCATCTGCCACTGTGTCTGCTGTTCCTTAAAATGTTCAGTGTGTCAATCCAGTCATTAAGAGTTCTATCACATAATTAAACAAAACTCAATGTTATTTTATACCTTGCATTTCAGTAAGACTTTATTTCGGGCCCACTGATAATACACCCATATTTTTGGCTCTCAGCTTCAAATGATTCCAAAATCAAGAAAAATCTCCTTACTATAAGTCTACAATTTACTTTCTATAGGAACATGCTACGCTTTTCGGGCTAAAATGAGACCGTGTTCCCATAGGAGTGTTTGGCTGGGTCCAAGATTTTCCTAGAAAGGAAACTTTAGTCTTGTTACTCTCAGGACTGACCATACAAGGATGTCCCTCTGTGTTTCCTCAGCCTCTGCCAAGAGAGAACTAGGCCCTCTCAAAGCAGACACAACTTTGTAGATAATCATATTTTGCAAAAATAACCCCACTTGTTGTAAGGATGTCTTGATTTGTATGTTTACGTTGTATGTCTTGATGCAGTGCACATCTGCACACAGACACTGTCCTACATAGGTGTCTGACAGGGTGTTAATACATATAGGTTTCAATGCCTCTTTGCTAAAGAATCATTTATAAACAACTCTAAATGAACAGATTTTAAAGCCAGCATTGTTTTTGAATACCTAAGAAATCGATGGTGTTTGGGATTTGGGGAAGTTCAGGCTCAAGTCTAATCAGTACAAAGAAGAAGCAGCAGTTTGTTGCAAGTTATCTATACGGAACAAGAAACAGTACTTAGGTATAATGACATTACATTGATGTCCATGTAAAAGCAATGGATCTCATCACTCATTGAGTATTTATCTGAGCTTTCTGGACTGTGTAATGTCAGTACTGGGACAACATATGGTACAACAACCTTCATATAACGTATTTCGTCCTTCAGATAAAGAGGGTGACCTTTGACCTCCCATTCACGTCAGAGCCAGTGTTGTACAGATTGATGTCGCATGGCTTGGTTAATGTTTCGAGAGCAAACAAAGCAGACACTCACCCAAAACATCAGCGGATCTGTGGCGGGCGATGAAACACGCGTCGTCCCCATAGCACATCCCTTTCTTCAGGATGCCTTTACGGAAATCCTTTCCGAAGCCGCAGCTTGCTGTCACCAGGCTGTAGTCGCGGCTGTCTGTCTGAGAGAGTCCGCCGATGACAGCTCTGGCAACCAGTCTACCGTACGACAGCACGGACAACATCACCTAAACACCAGCTCCCACCAAACAAACCGGCCAAGCTAGCAGCAATGCTAGCTTAGCGTCGATGTAAGCACACAGTGTTGACTGGCTAACTTGCTAACGTGAAAAAAGATGTGCGACTGAGCTAGCCAGACACTGCTGCCAACAACAACAGTCGCCACGCACGCATACACAATGCCCTGCGATGATATAATATCACCAGCCTCGGGTAGCTTTGTTCCTGCGCTGTGAAACCTGGAGGAAATTCACAAAATACAGCCGCCTCTTTTGCTCCTAAAGATCCGAAGGTAGTGCTTCTCTGTGTCCATGGTGCCAATTCTGCCTTCAGACACTACATAACACAAGATGTGGACGCGCCGTCTCGTGGCCTCGCACACTCCGCTCTGCTAGCAAGGTCTTGTGACTGCTCTGACGTCAGACATCATTACGCAATCCACGTTTCCTAATAAGGAAATATCACTTTCAGACAGCTTTATCTTATCTGTAGGTCATAAAACTGGCGTAGAGACGTTGTTTGGTTACATATATTTCTATGGCTGTTTTTAGCATTAATAAATAAATAAACTTTGAAATCCAAATGGAATGGCGTTATAGGAAAAACTAATTAGAGAAAAGGGCCAATTCCCTAAAAAAATGGGTAATTTATAATTATATACATATATTCTTTACAATAGCATTCATTCATATATGCACAATATTTCCCAAGCCTTCCCTCCATTTTTTGGGCCTAGATGTTGCATTATATTCTGTCTCCCCCTTGTGGGTGTTAACTGATGGGTTCTTCTTAGGTATATAAATACACATAAATACACATTGCTGCTTGCGATTGTAATATAAATTGCAGTTAACGATTTTGTATTTCAGCCTGATTTGTGACGGTTAAATATGTAAAAGTTTCAGGAACAAATGACAATCAGATACCAATTCCCCCCTAAAATACACTTAAAGTTTATTAGAAAGATTTAGACATTACAAGAGTGCTTCTTTATTTGTTTAATTTAGCACAAGACTTGTTTAAAAATGTGACGATGCAGTGTAAAATCTGACCGTAAATAAACTGTAAATAAAAAATTACAGAAGTAAACAGGTGTTTGTGAATATCCCCATTGGTTTTATAGCCTTTAATATCAATTACTGACAGTGAGAAAAAGATGACAAATAATAAAGACATGAAAGAAACTGGAAAAATTGTGCACAGCTTCAAACAAGGCATTCCTGTGCATAAGTAGCCATATTGTTACATTTTTCCTGATTGAACAGTCATATGTGGCAAAGACTAGCTGCAAAATGAGTGCAAAACACCTGAGGTTCTCATGGTGACATTATCAATTTACCCCTGTGGACAAAACAACAAAATATTTTGCTTTCATCGTGTAGGAGTGAATATTTTTCAGTATTGGCAGCATGAAGGATAACCAATCCTCCAAATGCAGAAAACGAAAGCAGAACAGAGGAGTGAGACTCCGGCATTTGTTCCCCGACTCATTTCTTGGCTTGCTTGGTGACCATGTTGCGAGGGGGAGTCACAGGACGGCTTCCATTGGGCTTCTTTTTCTCCGCTGGTTTCAAAATCTACAAAAAGAACATAAAATGTTGGAAATGTTGACAGCGATATCGGTCACATTACGTGGAACCCGGCTAATGAAACAGGACAATTTCAGATTCCTAGAGAAGATTTTAGACATTTGAAATGGCTTTTTTGTTTTTACAATCTAGATTAATTAAAATAAATCAATAATATACAAGAACCAGAGTCAGAAACACTGTATTGTTTGTCAGTGGAAAACTGGGTTAAATCTATTAGCAAAAGAATAGAGTGATCATGTAAAAAAATGTTTGTTTATTTTTCTCTAATGAATGTTGATTCACATTTTGACTGAGATTCTGTCCCTTAATTCTGCACTTTTTATCAGTTCTTTAGCAGTCTTACTGGCATACCTCATAGTTAAGCGTATTATATATAATTAGCCTTTTGGTTATAAAATGTAATAATTACCCAATGTTTTGTTAATATAAAAAATCAAGGGTTACTCAAAATACTACGAGCGGCCATTTTAAAGTACATTGTTATTCAGGTGAGCAGTATTTTACAGTTATCCAGCAAGTCAAATTAATGCTTAATTTATATTATCCTAAAATACTTAAGTGTACATAAGTGATAGGTACTTTACCTGAAATGAGCACATGAGGGTTTCATCCACACTCATCATGGCACCAGCATTGTCAAACTCCCCACAATAGTTAGGCGCTGAGAACAAAGTGACAAGCTGTCTCTTTGCAAAAAATTCATATCCATCCTCAACAACCTGAAAGAGAGATAGTAATTGTAGAACAGAAGGGTTAACACATTTTTTTAATTATCCTTTAAATGATTTAAACTGTATAACATTGAATGTAAATAAAGTGTCAGATATAGTCTAGCCTAGTGGTTTCACTCCTGATGGGCTCGGACCCCTGCAGAAGTCACAAGATGATGCAGACATCACAAAACTGTGTGTTTTTTTTACAGATTTTTTTCTCTGGTCCTTAATTTTTTTTCCCTTGGGGCTAACAGGATTATTTTACCTCTTCAAGTCTCTGATTTTTTTCAATAAAACAAGGACAAAAATTCTTTAGTTGAACTAATCACAACCATTAGACATGAACAACTGCTGATCAGGGGACATTGCTTAATTTTGAGGAGTCACAAGCCAAAACGTTTGGGAAACACTGTCCAGTGAACTCAGTGTCTGTGCCAAGTCTCTGGATAGTGTGTGATGTCCTGCACTCCTTGTATCAAGTCCATTTGCATGTCCAATTACCTGCCAATAAACAGCCATGGCACACAGTCATATCTCTGTTAAATGTGACAGAGGTGATTGGTTGTGATTACCTGGTGGGCACGACAGATCAGATCCAGGTCATGCTTGTGCAAGAACTTGGCCACCACTTCTGAGCCAAAGGTAAATGACACACCCCTGTCATTCTCTCCCCAGCCGAGAACATCCTTGTCTGGATCAGACCAGAGCAAGTCGCACAGCAGACCCTGGTCTGGCACATCAGTGGGGCGCATGATGCGTCTGATCTGCTCCATGGACTGAAGGTCAGGTGACAGTCCTAAAATGAATGGCAGTAAAAGTACAAATAAACCCACTGATACTGAGGTCAACACCTTTTACTCCTGGGTTAAGCCTACGCCAGTTGACGAACTGCAAAAACAGCATTAGTCAAGGACAAATAAGAGCAACTGACGTCAAAGGAAGACTTTGGACAACCTGTATAATACTAAAACCTCCACAGTGACATGCAGAATCTGGGGAAATTAAAAAACAAATAATCAATTTTCAGACTAATGTTTTAAAAACACCCACCTCCATGGCAGCAAAAGATCTTCTCATCAACAATGGCGGCAATAGGGAGGCAGTTAAAACAATCTGTGAAGGTCTTCCAGAGTTTGATGTTGTACCTTCTTTTACCTAAATGTTCAATAAAAAAAATTACAATTCAGCATTATTTCATAGCAAGAAAAATCAACATCAGAAAATAACTAAGCACTACTACACATAGACAGTAACGTATATACAATGCCATCACCTATGAATTTGGATATAAGTTCACTAGCCACAGAGGTACAATACTCACACTCATCATAGAAACCATATATTCTGTTGATTGAAGCACACTCATGGTTTCCCCTAAGCAGGAAGAAGTTCTCTGGATATTTGATTTTGTAGGCCAGCAGGAGACAGATAGTTTCCAGAGACTGCTTCCCCCTGTCCACATAGTCACCCAGGAACAGATAGTTGCTTTCTGGAGGGAAGCCCCCATACTCAAACAGCCTCAGCAGGTCGTAGTATTGCCCGTGGATGTCACCTGCATGACAAAGATGCACCAAAATTAATAACATCCACTTGTGTTTTGAGTCCATGCATTTATATTCTGTTTTTTTCTAATTAGTACACATATCAACACAACTCTTTCTTACCACAAATCTTGAGAGGGGCCTCCAGCTCCAGTAGAATGGGTTGGCTAAGAAAAATCTCCCTGGACTTGAGGCATAATCCACGAATCTCATTTTCCTGCAGCTGCACATTCTTGCCAGGCTTTGCTCCTCTGACTGCAACAACAAAACATAAGAAAAAACAGCAAAAAATTAATACGATTCCAGCCAAGTAGGTAATTTGTGATACAGCATCACTCTGCTGTGGCTGTGTGGGACAAAATATGACCAGCTATACCGCGCCAGAATTATGCGCAATGTTAGTGTGTGAGAAATTCAATGTGTATAGGACCGAGTACATGTCGTTCCGTGCCCTTCAGGAATAATATACGAATAACCCCAACACAGACACAAATTAAGATGAAACTGACGCTTATCTTAAAAGTAAAGACATCGACGTTAGCTAGCTAATATGGCTACTTATTTTTACAAGATGACAATAAACTTACGCTAGAGCTGCCTGTGTACTGCTAGCCTCTGTCAAAACAACAAATAGGCAACAACAGATAATATATATAGTTATTGTTTTACAGGTTATCTTTATTTCCTTACCTTCTAAAAGACGCTGGATGATACTGTCTATGTTGAGCTTGTCAACATCAGCCATTGTAGCGTTAGGTTGATAAAATCGATACAGTCAAATCAAGGTCCTGGCGTTTATACACTTGTGAAAGCTAGCCCGCTAGCTGTCCTGGCATTAGCCACCTAAGGTTAGCTTCGTTGATTTTCCGGCTGAGGGTAAAGATGTTGGTGTGACCCTGCTTCTGTTAAACTTAGCTGCCCGTCGATACTTTTGATAATCTAATAATCTACTTAGACATCGCAGTTAAAAAAAACTCTACATCCAGTTGTGGCTTTTGTTAAGAAATCAAGGACAACGAAAATAAACGAGCACTAGCCCTTCGCTAGCGATGGTGTCCCGTCTCTGTTTTTCACTGCCGCACCTTCTACTGCTAGCCAGCTGCCTCAAGGAGGCTGCTGGTAGCTGCACTGCTGCTGCCCCCTACTGTACTGGATGGAGATCGGCTCTGTAACCCAATTAGATAAAGCTATGGAGTGGAAAAATAGAAAGAAAAGAAAAGAGAAGAAAATAGCAACACATCACCTTAATTACTAAGTAGATTTTACGAGCATCATTCTTCAGACACTACTGCAAGAAACAAACTCATGTGTAAAAAAAAAATTAAAGAAGATTAAGTAAGTCAAGAGAAAACCTTCTGGCTGCTTGTTTGTGTTTAAAACACAAGCAGCAGTATTTCAAAGCACTATAATTGCATTAGAATAATTCTTTGCACCTAGCCCACAGGATCAGAAAATCTTTTCTTTCTCACAACGTCATGTTAGGTTAAGTAACTATCTCATGTGAACTGATACAGTATATGAAAATAATCAAAGCTTAGTCAAGATACAAAAAAGTTACTTTAATTAAGCAATATTTCAGAGTTACACAGCATGTCAAATTGCAAAATTATATTATTCTAAGTTATTTGACACAAAACAGGAGTGTGTGAGCAATTTAATGTTTTAAACACTGAGCTGGTGCGACCATGATAAAGACAGCTGCACATTACAGGGTAATTATGCAATAGCTTAATCATTGATAAGTACAACTGAATGAAAAGATATTGCACTGTTTACTATAGTCCAGATAGGTTTGCGATTAACACGAAGTAAATAGATAGACAGGCAATTTTTTATCAAAAATCTGCTTTTGGGGATATTTGGTTCAATTACAATTAAATACATTCGAGTTACAGGACAATGGAACACTTAGAGGGAAAGGGATTATCCCAAAATAGAATGCTATTGAACTATTTTTGAAATGAAATAAGACCTTGCCCTTGCCCAGCCAGAGTGTAGTTGTGGGTTAATGAGGTGAAGCACTACCTTTAAAACCTTTTTGATTGGACAAACAGATATCTGTCATATTTCCAACCTGTTCATATCCTACAGCTGCATAGTCAGCATGTGACTAAATAAAAACAAACAAACAAGAACAAGAGTAATTAATTAAATATCACATCCTTCCAGGCCCTGACTGTTGACAGTTTCCCTCACCATCAAAAGTTTATGGTTGTGCAAATAATACCAGTGCTACTGCCAGTGATATTTATCCCCCCCTCCCTTATTTAATCATCAGAAATATCTCAGTGCCTTTAAGATGAAGACACTCAAACACTTAATTTTTCTGTAGTCAAAAACTTTTAATTTAATCTATTGCACAGCTCAAGATTACAAGTATAAAGCAGAATAACAGACATATCTATGCATACTATAATATTTAAATTAATATGTCCTTAGTTAATGAAATGAAACAATTATTTAATCAAAAAAATGAAGCTGAACTATGAAATAGTTACATTTAGCTTTATTTTTCTGTTGTAGAAGGTGTGATCATTGTACATATCTCAGCACATACATGATCCATTAGTGTAAATGTCCAGAGCTCTATCTCAGCCATAACAAATCTATTCTTGGTCTTTCTCTTCACCATGTGTGATCACATAGACCAGGTTTTTGTAGTCCAGGTTCCCCGCTACATCTGGTGGGAATGCCGTAAACATCTGTTCCATCTGTGGGCATGATGAAGGAAACAAAATCATGTTTTGGGGTGAAAATATCTCCAATAAAAAACAAAACAATGCCATACTTTAACATGTGTAAAATGGAGCTCTAACCTCTTCAGGGGTGAACCTGTCTGCCTGGGTCGTCAACATCTCTGTCACACTGTTAAGACAAGAAGGGATCAAGGTTCATTTATTGATTGTTTACAAGACAGGGCTGCACGAAGAAATGAAAGATGTAGCCCATTCATGCTACACACACAGAACATATATGCAAGTATTTAAATTACAGAATATAAAATATGGTAAAAACTAAAACAAAACAAAACAAAGAAAACCTACAATTACTAGAAGCTGCTCTATAGTCTGATCGTATGGCAGCAGATACTTCTGTAACTCTTGCTAGACGGCCTTGGGTGAACAGCCTGTCGTTCGGGTGGGTAATGTCTTTTAGTATCCCTTGTTGAAATGCCTCTCTTTACTTTAAGGGCCCAAAGGGTACTAAAGCCTGTTCACTTGTGTCTGGCAAGAGATGCAGAAGTATCTGCTGCCGTACCAAAAGCAGATGAGCATGCTGGAACAGAGCACTAGACAGTTACTCACAAGTCTTTCTTCAGCGTTCCCTTTCCCTCAGGATCAAAGACTTTGAAAGCATTTAAAATGGTCTCCTCCGGGTCAGCACCTAAAGATGATGAATAGCAGCTCCAAGTTTATGCTTTAAGACAAACATCTTTTTTTCCAAGAGCAACATGGTCCTCAATGTTTTTGAAAGTGTTCTCTACAGTCAGGCTCTGGATTATAGAGAACAAACCCCTTACCTTTAAGTTTCTCTCCAAACATGGTGAGAAAGACTGTGAAATTAATCGGTCCTGGTGCCTCCTTCAACATGTCATCAAGCTCTTCTTGCTTCACATTTAAACGACCTGGACAAGGATTGATGATATGTTGGAATAGAGTTCAGAGCTACAACTAATGATTGTCTTTAAATCATTGAAAAATTTGACAGTTATTTCCTTGAAAAACTTGATGAATCATTTGGTTATTTTTATGTCTAAAGTCAGATGAATATTCAGTCTACGTCACATAACACAAAAAACAGCACATGCTAATGTTTGAGAAGCTGGTACTAAAGAATATTTGCCACTTGGCCAACTTACTATTATTGATATTAATATGGTCATCTGTCATTGACTTATTGCTTTGGCTCTGACAAGGCTTTCAACTCTGTACATTTCTGTGAAATTCAATAATGTGAAACCCCGATAACACAAAAGCAACATACACACCCATGAACAGACACACAGGAGGTCTCACCTAAAGCTGCAAAAGTGTCTCTCAGGTCATTTTTGTCGATGAACCCGTCTCTGTTTTGGTCCATGATAGTGAAAGCCTGCAGAGATTGTATTGTTACATGCTGTGTATCTAGTATGCACAGTAAGCATTAACCACAGAGTAAACTGCTGAAATTCAATGTTAAAGAAAACATTTGGCAGAGCACTGACTTCTTTGAACTCCTGGATCTGGGCCTGTTCAAACATGGAGAACACATTGGAGCTGGCTCCCTCTGCTCTCTTCTTTGCTTTCTTGGGGGCCTGCAGTGTTTGACAATGACACTCTACTTAGGTTTAATACTAATGGCCTGATCATCACTTGACTCACTGCTTTCGCTCCACTCATTATCGGTTTTACCATGACACATGCGCTTATGATAACGAGCCTATGATAAGCAAACTTACCAAGTGTGGTGGCATTAATTGCACAACAGGCAAGGTTTACACCGGGGCATGCATTTCATTAGGAGGGATTACAAACACTGTCAGTTTGTTATGGAAATATTTACTCAAGCCTCCAATTTTGTGAGAATGCAGACTAAGCCTGGGGAGGGTGTGGTCTGCTGCCCGCACTCCCACAGTCCCAGGATCACATGAGGGATTATTCTATAGGGCCTGGGTGATGACAGGATGGTACACTGAGCCCTGTTTGATCAGAAATCCCTCGGAGACATGGATTATGTTGAGCTATTTACATGACTGCCAAGGAACTGTGAATAACAGCGTGAGGGGATGCAGGGCGATGACATCATATTGCTTGGCTTCACGGGGCCTCTCGACAGCTGCTGTCTAACCCTTGTTGTGGATTAGCTCTCGAGCACTTGTATATTTCATGGACGGGACCTCTGGCGCTCAGCTTCATTTATTTCTTTATTTTGTTTTAAGAGGATTCTCTCAATCATGGGTTGTGAGGCCAAGTTTGCTGTTTGGTGACACTGTCCACTGCAGATCAACCAACACAAACTTTATTCATTAAAATAATTTGTTAATTACTCTCGACCTGTTCGCTGTTTGTACCTGTTGCTCCTCTTTTCCTCTCTCTTTAGTCTCTTCATCTATCATATCCTTGTTTGTTCTTTTTTCTTCTGTTGTCTCCTCCTGTTTTCCTCTTGTCTCCTCTTGTTCATATCCTTTCTTCTACTCTGCTCTTTTGTTGTCTCCCCTCTTCTCTTTTTCTTTCCTTTCCTTCATTTCTTGTCATTCTTCTCTTTTCTCTCCCCCTCCTCCTCCAACCTCTTCTCCTTTCTCCCTTCTTCTATTTTTGCCTAAGTCTCTTTTCTTTTCTTCTCTCCTCTTTTCTCTTCCTTTCCCCCCCCAATCTTCCTTTCTCTCTTCTTCATGTTTCCTCTTTTCTCCCTCTGGTCTCCTTTTAATCCTGTCATGTCCTTATCCATTGGTTCCTTTACTTTTCTCTCCACACTTACTATTTCTCATATAGTTCGGTATGAAATTTTAGTATGGTGAGAGGAAAAAATAATCAATAAGTCATCAATAGGACAACTGAAGCATCATCCTATTGATGATAAGTTTTTGGTGATCTATATTCCGTGCCATTAAGCATATTGACATAGGAGAATATTGATTTATTGCAATTTGTGTAAGCAGAGCAAGATATGCGCTCTAAATCATGCCATGACAGTATAATATGTATATATGTAATATACTATTTGAACACATCAGCCATGCAGCACAACTAGGATGTCTCTCACAATCTGCTGTTACTGAGAACAAGATTAAATGCAGTTAAAGCTGTGTCCACTCACCATGTTTCAGTAGTAGCTGGATGAGGATCAAACTGTATCCTTGCTGCTTTAGGATGAATCAGCACACAAAATAAGGGGTACGCCTAGATATAGTGACTCTTCTCCCCTCCATAATGGCGCATGCTTATGGGCTATAAATACTCTATGCCCTCTTTAGGCAGAGACCCAGGTAAGGAAGACCCTTCCCTCACTACCACCAAATCCCATTGTCAGAGTTCATGAGATTTAGGGATAATAGCCAAACACACATACCCCCTTACTGAGACCCAAGAATAACAATAGGACATAGCTTTGGCTCGGGGGGCCAGCTGTTTTTGTGACTGGCAGTTGCACTTGATTTGATCCATCACCCACCTGTCCTGTTAGTGCTCCACAGGGGCCAGGACAATGTCATGATGGGAGCTGTTTCTTGGTAGCGCAATAAACGGAACTGCTAGCCAGAACGTTCCTAGACTTGATCCTAAACAGCAGGTCATGCTGTGGAAAACATTAGTAGGACACATTATTCATATGATGAGGGTCACGAACAATGTTTCCCTGTCTCTGTTCATGGAATTAACCTTTATGAAAGTTTTAAACAGAGTTACAGTCAGTGACAGTGCTTGGTTTATGTCCTTTACCAGTTAGAAGA
>JAPZDY010000022.1:4761996-4780021 GCA_029783645.1 Ctenochaetus hawaiiensis
TTTACCAGTTAGAAGACATATTTGATACATTATACATAACTATGAGATATGTGAGGTTAAACTATGGTAATAGAAGACAAGTAAAAAATTAAGGAAAGTGAGTTTTAGGAGGAAAGGACAAAAGAAGCATATATGTCGAAGTCTGAGTCTTAACTTTTGAGTTTTTAAGTGGTTGTCAGTTGCTTAAATTATATATTTTAAGTATCATAGTTCACCCAACATGTGCATAAAAACAATGTCTTTAAATACATTGAAATCTAATACAACTCGCAACTCACAGCCTCCAGCTAAATGAATGTCACACCAAGGCTCTGTTCCCATCTGGTATCAAGATCCATCCTGATCACAAGTGGACAGCCTTCAGTACAGGTGGGAAAGCACCCAAGATGCATTGAGGACGCATTTGAGATCCGATCACTCAAGTCACATTCGGAGTTGGTCTGGGCCACATGTGGCCACCTTCTTTTAGCAGTGGGAACAGCAGTCCCTCCTGGGTTACACTGAAGGACCGCCTACTCAACTGACATCTATAAGTGGAAGTACATACTTATTTGTGTGACAATGGTGTCATAGTTAAGTGTGAAACATCAAGCAGGAACCATAATAACCCATAACAACAACTGGCAACAACAACTAAATGGATTCATAAGGATGGAGTTGTTGTTGTTGTTGAATCTGTGTTGTTTTGATTTGCCTACTAGGTTTTTCTTTTTTAAAAAAAATTCAGGCAGATAGGAAGGGGGTTTGTCTTCTTCGTTTTTTCCAGTTGACTTGGCACAGTTAAGTGCATTGCTGCCTCCTGCAGGTAAAAAACAATATCACCTTAGGTCTGTACAAGTGAAAAATTATGTTTATTTGCATATAGAGCAGGGAAGTGTAATCTGATCACAAGTGGTCACTGGCGATGCATGTAGAGAGGCATGTTGGTGCCAGGTTGGAACAGACATGCTCAGAGCTGTCCACTTGTGATCTGATCACTAAGGACGGATGTTAATACCAGATGGTAACAGGGCCTAAAAGTGAACATCTTCAAACTCCCCTCCATTAAAAATGTTTGGCTTCTTGTAACTTAAATTGTGTGTTTGAGCTTCAATGGCAGACTTTTATTGTAGAGACAGCTTTCACACGTACGTGCTACAGCAGCAGATGTTTTTTGTGCTCACTTTGAATCTCAGTATAACATGTCTGCCTGTTCAGGATTTTATCACAAATAGTTTGATGCTAATCATGATCTAGTATGCTGTTTACACAAGTTGACCGAGTCCCCTTCACTGAGAATGGTCCTTACAGTAAATTCAGAGACATCCTGTGTCTTGACTTTAACTATGTGCACATATGTAAAGAATCTGGAGGATTTAATTATAGAGAGGGTATTGATGAGATACTTTTTGACAAACCACATCATATAATCATCATATTAGTATTCTATTTGTTTTAATACAGGTCTGCAGGAGATTTTTACTCTAATAAGGCTACTTTAAGTGATAAGTTTAAACATAACATTTGATTTCTTTGTGTTTGAATCGTAAACTAGCATATATAGGTAGTAATTAAAGGTCTGCAGATATATAGTTTGGGTGGCCTAAAATGTATTTTGTCAGCAAAATTTCTTAAAGGATATTGAAGGATTAAATTAAAGGGTATGTTCACCTGCACTTTTGCATCCTTTGTTTTTGTATTTATGTGAACTGACACTCATAAGTGTTCAGGCCTGTAGATGAAAACTGCACAGAGCCATTTGGATGGAAAAGAGCTTTCATGGTGATCGCTTGAATTCTGTTTCATTCTTTTATTTTCTGACAGCTGTTTACTTCCAGGTTGAAGAGTATTTTCCTTAAGATTACTGAAAATTACCACATTAAAGTGTTAATTTACGTGTTTGTGACTTAAAAACACCTCTTTGACAGCAGATATTTCGACATGTCGTAGCATGAAAAGCACAGGTGTAATTAATTACCTTAATTAAAGTTGCAGCGCAATTAGATGTTCCTGTTACAGGATGGTGGTATTGTGGATAATGGCTCACAGGCGTGACTTACTGGAACACCTACATCTTTAATGTTATTAGTTCCACCTGTGCTTTGCCCGCTCTGACAAGTTAAAATGTCTGCTGTGACAAACGTCTGTGGGCTACCCAGCAGGTACACAGACTCATATTCAAATTTTCACAAATGGCAAACAGTCACAGATTTTAGGCCTTATTAAAGCAGCAACTACAGTACCTAATGTTAAACCACTGAGCTAATATCAGAAATGTGGAGCAGAGTTTATGTTTTTTCACAAGCCTGTATTTCTTTGACCATTCATTTACTCATCTTGTCCAGTGGGTAGTGCTAGCAACCCACAGCTCCACCACAGAAATCTTGATCTTGTCTCATTTTCAGCAACACACTGATATAACTCACCGCAGCATCTAAATTTGTTGGCCCATTTGATTTGAAACAAAACTCATTTGTAGCCCACGTGTATTGTTAATGTATTGAATTTTATTTTCAATAAGCTCACTTGAGAATTAAACTGCATCATGTGCTGAATGAGGTATTTAATTATGTTGATATAATTTCTATTCATAAAAATTGCAAGACATTATCCCATCTTCTAATGAATATTTTAATAAAGCTTAATATGGTCCACTAATCACCCACCAAGCAAAATCTTCATTTTAATACAGTCAATGTGCAGATGCACAGTCACCTCCATAAATACAGGCAAGTCCCTGTGTTGCCTGTTTCAGCTACACAGGACAGATTTTTATTTATTATAAAACTGTGATACAATTTCCTGCATAAGATACAGAGATTTAGCTCTGCTGCTGATGAGAATATAAATAAATGGCTGTAAATTAGTGTAAAACTATAGTAAATAACACTTTAAGGAAAGGAAAAGACTACTGAAATGCATATTTAGTTATGGCTGATCCTGCAAAGAATCACAACGTTCTGCAGAGACCTTTCACATTTTTCAGGCCATCTTTTTATTTAGTATCAACTAGCTTTTTGGCTACATAAAAATGTAAATGTTAACTAAGGTAATAATTTGCTAAAAAGGTAACAAAAAATGATAAAACATTTACACACAGTCAAAATAAAGGGATGACAACCACACCAAGCGTGTAAGAGTCACAGTGTTAAAGTCTCTGTGATAGTGCTCATGTTAGATTCTTTTCAGTTCATTTCACTCTCAATTATCAGCATCACTGATGACTGAGAGGGTCCAACAAAGCAGTATATAACGCTCCAGGACATCAGGAGACAAGGAATATTATAATAATGGCCAAAATTTGCTGTAGGCACTAAAATGAGCAAGGCAGGAGTTTGGCTGAGCCTTTTCTCCACCATAAAATCAGCATAAAAAGCTCATTTCTAAAGATTTTTTTAAAGTGATCTGAAATCCTTCAATCAGTGACCTCGTCTAAACAATGATTTTCTCACTGTTGAATAATTTCCCTACTGTGCACACAGTTCTCATTTTAAATGATCATGCATTACTTTTTTAGATTACATTTTTTTTCTTGATAAAAGTTTGATTTGAATTGGGTGACAAGGTTACAGTAAGATGGCCTGTAGTGCTTTGGAGAGGACAGTGATTATTGTTCGGTCAAAATTATATTTAGATATGAAGAACTGAGTGAGTTTATCCAATTTAAAAAAAAAATCTCAGAAAGTGTGGATTCAGTGACCTGACAGACAAAGCTTTAGCCTCTGAAAAGTGGAGACTCAAAGGTTTGGGTCCCACCTGGGTCCCCACAGAGCCCGAATTCTCTAAATTCTTTTTGAGATAGAAAACAGTGTTCCTCTCTGCAAATGCCTGTGATTACAAACACTTTGCTAGATCTGCTGGGAAAACAGACAGTCTTTGGTGTGTGAGGTCAAAGATTCAACTGAGAGAAAAGATTTGTGATGTTCGTCTTTACTTACTGAAGTGCCTTGGACTCAGGTTCAGCTCATTCCAGCGTCGCTCTTCACTTCTCACTCTTCACCGACTCTGCCCCTTCTCTTCTGCTGTTGTGTGTGTCTCAGAGTTATTGTTTGTAAGGAAACATTTATTTTATCACAAAAAAATGTGTTGCATACTGATCAGATCTTCTACTTAAATGTTAATTGGCATCAGTGCTTCATTTAAAATGATTAAATTTCAATACTCAAAAGTCAGAAAATAAAAATTTAAAAATCACCAAATTGGAGCAGATTAGCTATAACTTACTGATCACCTTTTGCAGGGCCTTGATAAGTTGTAAATATTTAAAAGCTGTCTCCTTCCTTCTATTGCTAAATTGTGAATTCTGGTTTTGTGATATATCACTATGCTCCTAATTGCATTTGAATCCTGCATTTTAGCTTCACCCTAGAGCCACAAATAAAATGCAATAAGCAAAACTTTTAATAACCTTCCTTCACTTTCCCCTGAGGTGTTTGTCTTTGGCAGAGAAATATGTTATTGTCCCCTGAGGTGCATAAAATATGACCCATGACAATATTATTTTTCTATCCGAACTGATTTTCATAAGGGATATCATGGAGAAGCAGCTGTGTTAGACCGGTGATCAGAAGGTGGAACATGGATAAAAGCATTGGTTTTGATGGATGCCTATACCCAGTGATAATGGTTTAATTAATGTAGGAAATCACACAAAGCTCCTCTGCACGTAACCTTGCCTCTACCGCTGTGTTGTCAGCAGGGGGAGCTCCTGGCACCAGTGTTGTAGCAGCACAGCAGACTGTGTGTTCCCTGACCAGGGGAATGAGTTATTTTAAGTAGGCAAAGAGCAACCTCATGCTTTATTGCGTTTGGCAAAGTAAAATATGTGACAGGTTTTATCTGCTTCAAATATTGTGTCATTCATTTCTTTTAAAATGTAGCATTCTGTTTTTGTCCCAATTAGAGAGCATTTTAATGTAGTCTTGAATTACAAGCATGCATACTTTTACATTTTTATTGTTTTCTATCAATATGAATGCGCAATGAAATAAAGCAGGAGCTCTGACAATGTATGTACAAATGAAGTGACTACATTTTTAAGTCTAGAAAAACTATAACCATTTCATGAAATATTGTGGCTTAAACTTTGGCTACTACAGGTAATAGTGTCTAGCTTAAGTAAATTGATTTGGAAAATAATGTAAAAAAATATGTGCTACTTTGATAATTTACATGTTTGCATAAAAAGACATTATTGAAAGATTTTGCAGTAAATAACTCATTTACTTTAGAAGTTCATATACAGTAGGCTATTTATATTAAATTCCCTTAAAAATACGGGCACCGAGTTTAAAATGCGGATATTTAATCAAATTTGCATAATGGAGAAACGACGCGTGCACTAAGTGACATTTTAATAATAGACTTCATACGTCGATAAAGCAGCTTATTTTAATTTTCCAACAGTGCGTCTGATTTGTCTGTCCCACTTGCTTCTATAATAAACAGGGTAAAAAGTAGGCTGTGAATACATTTCCTGAACTCCACTAATCCACACATCATCTCCTTCCCTTTTCCAGACGGTATTGATCAACCCGGGGCTTTACGTCAGTATTGATAACTTTGCCAAAGCAAAATCAAGCGCAATTGTCCAGTTAATGTCGGGGACGGAAGCACGGATACACTTGCTTTTTTACTTTTCAAACACTCGGGCAGTTCGCCCGAAATATCGTCCACTTTTTTTTCTCCGTCTCATTCGCTCAAAAAACATGTCGGTGGACTTGTCAAACATATCGGCGGAGTCTCGTGTTAAGTCTTTTCGTTGTGTTTTTTTAAAAGTGGGACCGGTGATCGTAAACGTTGTTTAACGAGGGGGAATCCAGCCCACATATTTATTGCAGCCACTGAAAAAAATCTCCTCAATATCCCCCAAGATGGCCGCCGATGTAGGATCGATGTTTCAATATTGGAAGAAATTTGATCTACGGCGGCTTCAGGTTAGTGCTATTCTCACCTTTCTCGGCTTATTTTTCCAGCGGTATGTCTTGTTACTCTACTCCGGTGTGTGTTATCTTGTTTTTGGTGATTATAAGACAAAAGCTAGCGGCGTTTGCATTGATAGTTATTAGAAATTGATCCCTCTTCTGCCTTTGTTCAGTTCAATCATTGATCAGCGGTGGAGCGACCGTGGAGCAGCACAGCCTCTGTGTTAGCCACACCGATCTGGGATCAGCACCGCGGACAGCACTGATGTTTACATGCATTAGCTTTTCTATCTTTTTTTTTTTTTACTCGTTATTGTCCGCGACAAGCACCGCCGTACTTACATGTACGGAAACTTTTAATGCGCCTCCGTTCTTGGACGTAGGCTGTAACTTTTTCGCCCAGCTTAATGTTTTATGCGGTTTGTGTCGACGGCCGTTGCGTTGCTGCTGCATCTTTCAGTAGGCTAACGTTATAGTACAATTCATGTAATTTGACATTTTTTTGTATTTTGAAGAATTTGCATGTTGGGAAGTTTTATTTGTGATGTGGAAAGTTTATTTTTTTCAGACATTAGACGTTCTGCTAGAGCATTTAATGAAAACAGTATCTCCCATATGTGCGGACTGTACATTTTGACACGTAAGTCGTAACTGATAGTGCAACCTAAAACCAGTTAGTTTTTTTAAATTTTATTTTATTCTTTTAAAATAGGACGAGCTTCAAAGTGTTTAATCGCTGAAGTGCTGGACTGTTTTTGACGCCGGCCCGTGAATGTTTGTAGTTAATCGCGTTGAGAATGTGGCAGGTCAGGTGAGCAGTTTGTTCGTATCACAGCCATAACATGTTACCTATAGAGTGCCATTAAATAGCATGTCAGCTCCGTAGCCTCTTGCTTAACCCACTGAGCTAGAGTATAATTTATAAACCACAATGCTGACAGGCTGTGCGATTGTATTCCTGAAAGCAAACGTTGAAATAAGGTTGGCAAAAAGCTAAACGCTGTTTTCAGTGTCCACCAACCCCCCCCCACCCCCCCCTTTCTCCCCTCGCTCCTGAAGCCGCATAGGGCTGCTCGGCCGGGGGGGCTGTGTAATTGTATTCCCCGCTAATGTTTGTAAATCAGCCTCGGCCGGCGCAAGGGCAACGTCCCTGCCATTTGACTGATGTTCTGTAACATGAGAAATGACAGGAGCATGGCAGTCCGGGTCCCTCGGAAAAGCCTACCGAGGAGGAGAAATCAGATCTGGTGGCTCTCGGTTTGTCTTGTGCTGGTCGAGTGTTATTCCAGCTCGCAGCCGCTGGACCTCTCTGCCTCTCATCCAGCCTGGGATCCAGAGGGGCGAGGGAGCTATTGTTGTTGCGGCTCCGTGTAGCGTCCTCTCTGCAGGCTCTCATCCTGATTCATTCCGGCTCCAGAGGACCGTATAGCATTTTATGATAGATGTATGCATTCAAGGTTTTTCATTAAATGTGACTGAGTAGCTGTGGAGCTAAATCTGAACTGCCCCTTAAGGATGCCCAAGCCATTACCTAGTGTCATGAGCAGTGATGTAGTGGTATATAATAAAAAGGTTAGCCTCCAGTCAGTGATCATCATAAGGCATATGAACACTTACATGAAGAAAAAAAAAATCCAGAAAAGTGTTAGTTCATGCTTGTGTTCCCTTAAATGACCTTATCCTCATGTAAAATGAATCACTTTCATACTGCTCGCTAAGAAATACTCGTGTCTCAATCTGCTGCAGAAGGATGGTGGTCAGTTTATAAAGGTGGCTAAATAATTCCATCAGTAGGTGCATGAATTGAATTTTTGTGTTTACTCTGCAGCGTACCTGCTTTTAGGCTTCTCAGTTGTATTTTCATGTAGCTCAGGTGATGCTTTGAACTGTAAAAAAAAACACTGTTTATCACCTGGATAATTTTGCAAACAGATCATTTTTTTTAGAAGTGCTCTCTTGCAGAAATGCAAGAATTCATCACAGCTGCATTATAGATGTATGGAATAAGTTAAATGCACATATAGTCATAAATTGGCTAAAAATTAATGCAAGTATGAATAGCACATCTCGACTTTGTCTCCATAGTCAATGAAAAAGTGCTGTCTTTTAATCCTTTGCAACCGGTTTGTTTATCACATACAGTTTGTCAGGCTGTGGTTAATGATCATCTGACAGTTATCTCACTGAAATTATGTTGCTTTAAAACTGCAATCTTCTACTGTTTCACAGGAGCTGATTGCATTTTCTTATTGTCAGCAGCTCTGGTAAATATTCTTACCAGCCTCTGGTTGCAAACATGCCTGTAGCCTAAATGTGACATCGTCTGCTACATGTGTCAGAAATCAATTAATTCACTTATTTCTCATTCAGTCATGGTTGGAGCCAGTTTCTGGCAGTGTAAAATCATTACAGCTGACTCCCCACCTAAGCCCATGTAAAACAGTATTCTCGCTGTATCTGAGGACATGTATGAGCTGTTTATTTTAGCCGTTCACACCGGAACATTTATTTTCTCATTACAAGTTATTATATCAGTAAACTGAGTGTGCGGGTTTCTAGTGTTTGTGCAGTAGATTTGTGCCTCCGAGTTTTACAGGATGAATAATTCACCTGCAGGCTGATGAAAAGAGGGCAGGGAAAGTGCGAAGCGCTGAGGTGGAGTGACCTTGGTTCCTGCTGGCTGCAGGTCACCCGGCCGTTGCTGTGGTAATCATTCACACCAGCCAGATGGCATTTCCGTGGGCGAGCATGAAAAGGACGGGTCAGGGTCTGTCCTGCCAGGTCCTGCCAGGCCCAAAAACAACTCTAGGCCAATACGGTACCTGGAGAGAGAGTGCTGGGCCTGTAGAAACAGTCTGCTGAGCCAGGTGATGAGAATGTGTGGTCGAACTGACAGATTTGTTTATTCCTATCAGCCTACATGTTGTGTTTATCATATATTTATCACATGTATCCCGTTTAATTGCCCTTTTAGTGCACTGAGAGAAAAGAAATAGCAAAGATTAACATCAAAGCAGACTAAAAAAAACTTTTATGTAATTTTACTTAAGAAAACTTGGGCTCCATGCCTTTACTGCCAATCACTTCTAGCCCTCTGTTGTTTTTAGCAATGTCGCAATGCTGCGCTCATACGGCGAAATAATGCTCCGCTTATTTGTTACCGTTTTTTAGCCTTGTTTCCACTCTCTCTTCCATGAATCCAAGAGGCAGTGGGGTTTTAGATCAGGAACAAAAGCTTGTGATTGTACTACATTTAGCATGACTCAGTTGCTCTGGTGTCAGCTCTAATCCGCACACAGAGACAACAGTATTGCCAAACAGTGAAATTGCTTTGCAGCCTGTGAGCCTGGCTGCCTCCGCTGCCAGCCTGCTCTGTGTGCTGTTTGCCAGTAGCTCCCCCACACACACACACACACACATTCACACACACACACACACACACACGCTCACACATACACATGCACACACATACAACACACCAACCCTGCAATCTCAAATTGGCTGTGAAAATCGGTCTCTGTCTCCCTTTCATTCATGCTTTCATATATTTGTTTGCTGATATTGTTAATGTCAAATGCATCAGCATAATCTCATTGTAGTGGAGAGTAAGTAAGTCCAGAGTGCCTCAGATCTTGTATTATTTATCACAATGACTGTATCATTTGATTCGTATGCTGTGAAAGATATAAAAGGCTTTAAAGTCGACCTCCACTGTGCTGCTATATGTGCTCATTATCTCATTTTCAAGACTCGTCTTTTGTTGTAAGGTTTTTCAAACCTCTTGCAGATTAAGTGCTGTGTTTAAATGTAAAAGCTGCCCCATCATCATAATCAGCACTGGTTTTAGTCAGGCATGCCTCCCATATAAACATTTCTTAGCATGCCTTTTATTATTACCACTTCTGTGAACCGATGGGTGGGGCATGTCTGTCACGGTCCCATATCCTTCGGGTTGCCCTTCTCTTCCTTTGACAGTGACAACAAAGCAAATAAGAAAGAGGGGAGCTCTTACAGGACTATCTGGGGCAAATTGAGATGTGAAATCCAGGAGCCATAACCCCAGCACATAAAACGCAGGGAACATTAGAGAGCGAGAGGAGTGAAACAGACTTCAGCATTAAGCTGTTTAACCTCTCTGTGTAGCATTAGTGGTAGAGACTTCAAAGCAGATGCTTCAGCGTTGGAAGCAGAATGACAAATGGGTTTAGAGACAGCTACCGTGAGCATTCTCACAGGAAGACTAGGCCTGTCATTAATGTCAGCTTAATCACTTTGACCTTCCTTCAAGTAGATTTCCATACCTATCCAATCATTTTGCTTTGCTTGTGCTCCTGTTTGCAGACTGCTGTATGTGCTGCTGTTTGATAAGGCTGGGTGTGATGATGTTACCGTCTGTATCAGTGTTTGTGTACTTCAAATGTCCTGAAAGCAGTAATATTAAAGCACTGCTTCACTCGTGCTACAAAAAAAAACTTTCCTTTCGTAATATGTAGCCATGCATTTAGCTTTGGTTTGATTTTCCCAGTTTTTGACATATACGTCTCTGAGGTCTTTGCCTCCATTCGAATGCAATGGCTGTGAATGTAGTTTCCTTTCCGTTTTTCACAGCTTTCAAATAATTACTGCTGCAGGCAGACCAAATACCACCACGCCATGTATCACTGTTCATGCTATTTCCAGAAATCAGACATTTTAGCTCCTGATCGGCTCATAAAATTTGTTACGGGAAGACTGTTAAAACAGGCAGTCTTCTTAAGTGAATTGTAACATGGGAGGAAAATGGCATTAGGTGGGTCTGAAGCAACAAAAAAACCTGATTTACTCCGAACAAGAAAGATCTTTTCTATTACTGTCAATACAAACCATGTAAAATCAAAGATGGAAGTTTTGTTAAGGAATAGAATGCAGTTTAATTTAGTAACTCTGCTGTAACGCAGCTTCTTGCCACCAATGGCAGCACTGAGCACACTGCTGCCAACACCACCTGAGCAGGCAAGTAAATGAGAAATCTTTGCCATCTTTGATTTTACATAGTTTGTATTTACTGTAATGGAAGATGCCATTGTTACTAAGACCAAATTGTGTTTATTTATTTCTCTGTGTGTATTTTTCACTGGAAAGAATTTTAGGAGCCATTCTTTGACTAAAATGTCTTTGACTAAAATGTCTGAGTGTTAGGAGCTGGGAATAAAGGTCCATGATGCGTATTTTAACTGTGGATCGGGGCTAGACAGTTTTCATCTAAAATAGTTTCTGACTAAGAAATGCGAATAGTTCTGATGGCATGTTCTGATTTTTGATTTGAAAGTACATTGTTATTCTGAAGAATGATGTTGCTGTAAAATGTTTTAAAAATTCTGCGAGCACCTCAAAGCATCAAACAAAAGTTCTTTGCCTTAATTTAATATGGGTTGATGAGAATTCTCAGAAACTGACGTCCCAAAAACTGACCCTCGAAACCACTTTTGAATTAGATTAGCTAAAATCATGACATAATGTTGACATATTATTTTGTAAATTAATCACTAATTATTGTGGCAGATTAGCGCTAAGAGTTCTTGTCATTATCCTGTTTCTTATAATGTCTGTTTGTACAAAACATTATCCAAATATTTCTGTCTTTGAAGGCTTGCCGTTTTAATGTCTTCTTCTGTGAGGTGCCAAAAAAGCAGTACCCCAATGTTTCAGCAGGAACGTCCCCTTGGTAGTTGACAGTGCTCCATAGCAAGAGACGCCAGATTTTTCATAGCAGTGCGTTCTCTGTTCTGCTGCCCCTAGGCTGGAGCAATTGCTTTGCAGGAGTAAATAACCAGCTTTAACAAAACTTCAGGGACACATTAGTCTGCTGGAGGATGGTAGGGCAGCCTCTTCTTCCCTCACAGTGAAGACGGCGGAAGCGTCAGGAGGAGAGAGGTAATGGCTCATCGGCATGGGTATAAAGCTGTGTCTTCTCTCCCTGCTGACAGCCAGTCCCATGCCCAGCAAGTCCATATTGAGCTGCATTTCTCCACCGCGGCCTTGGCTTTATTTGTTTTGACTGTCTGACGCTACTGCAGATGTATTGAGCACCCGTCCTTTCTTGTTCATTTTACTGGGCTTACAATGAATCCCACTGTCCTGCCTCTCTCAGCCACTCTCCCTCTCTGTCTCTCCATCTCTCTACCTAGCATCCCTCAGCTGTATTTGGCAGGGTTTCACTTGCTGTATTTTATTCCTCTATTGTCCATTTCGACCTTCATGACTTAAAAAAAAGCCGTTTTTTTTCCCCCCAAATGTGCAAGTGCCAGGCTTTTGTATGGTGTGTGTTCTGACGTCGGTTGTCATGTAGCGTGAGTTAGCATGGTGTGAAGGGTGCTCCTGGGGCCGCCGCACTCATGAGATCAATGCTTCACTAACCTTCTCCAGGTTGTCTTTGGGGATCCCAGCAGCTCTCATTATGTGCCACTGCTCAGAGTGTGTTTACCAGACTGGAGGAATAGTCGTCTTGTTCATGCCACCCTTTTGTAAGGCCCATTTGTCCTCATTTAAGTGGGAAGAGAGAAGACCCGGGAACGTCGGCCTCTCTGTGGTCTTTTGAGCAGTAACCAGCATTTGTTAATACAAAGCAGATGTGCTCTTATTTGTCAAAATAATACAAAAGGTGTGTTATAGCAAAAGCAGACGGATCAGGCTTGTTGTGTTAGCTGGTCTTGTCTTTGTGCAGCTGCCCCCACACAGTTAATTACACTCTTATTCATCCCCAACAATGGGAGGGGATAGAATAAATCTGAGCCGCGCACTCTCGCTTCTTCACCAGGAAGGTGCAGACTGGGACCCTAAAGCGAGCGAGTGGCTTCAAGAGGTACAGTTTATCATTTTTAATGGAGAGGAACAGGAAGTGGAGACATGAAGCTGGGCTCTGTGATTTATACACCGCCTCAGTCGGGGGAGAAAAGAGCAAGTCTATCTCCCTGTCCACACCTCTGGTTTGCAGTCGCTCCTGCTCGAATCATACCCCTTTGCTATTCTCGGCTCCTCTTCAACACTACCAAAATACACTCGCACTTTGCTGGAGCCTCTCCAGGGAAATAACATAACACTTGAATTTGCCTATCTAACCAAAAGGTTTTTTTTTTTTTTTTTAAGAAAAAAGAAAAATACACCTTATTGATTTATTATCCATTATTAATGTCAGCAATTATATGGTAACACGTCCGCTCTAATTAGTTATTGCTGGTGTGTAGGAGGTACAGTATCATCCCCAAATCAGTCTGCATCGCTCCGCTGCCTCCTGCCTTTCAGTTTATCTGTTTTTTGTTGTTCCCTGAAAAGCCCAGTGATGTCATGCCTCCATTGTCACCTGTTCATTTACTTTCGTAGTGGAGGGCATCGGAGTATTGATTAGGGATTGCAACTGTGTTAGGAGCTCTGCCGGTGTGTAATATAGGCCTTGAGGCTATTCTGCCTTTCCGTTCAGTCTCACGAGTGCTTTCCAGACCTTGTAATCTTAATTAAATATGCAACTTTTGATCGCAACAGGGTCACTAATTTTGCATTTAAATGTGGTCACAGACACCCCCAATCCCCCTCAGCTTAAAGAAAAGGCAGACATTTTGAATCTTAATTCAAAAAAAGGAGAGAAGAACAAAGAACTGAATTGAGTCTCTCCTTTTTCAATTTCCCTTGTTAGCCTCCTGCTGCATTCCCCCTATAGTTTTTTTTTTATTTTTTCCAGATGAATTTTATGATATTTTCCTCCCCTCCCTTCTGCCTCTTTCTCTCCTCTCTCTCACTCCTCGGCAGTTTTCCCCAGACAGGTTCCACAGTGTTTTAGAGGGGATGGATTTAATTGCTCTGTGGGGATTGGTTGGCTGTGCCGGGCTCGGCTGTTTAATTAGTGTACCCTGCCGGGATTGGTTTAATGCTTCATGATCTTGAAATTGTCTGATTGTTCAGCCCTCTGGGGACTCTCCCTGCCTACGTAGGCCAGCAGGTTTAGCTAAACATTGCTCCAGGCTTCTGCTGTATGCAGCAGGAGGAAAAAGATGCCTAAGGAACTGAACTTTGGTTGAGGTTGGTGGGGGTCATGACAAAACAGCGGACATGCACGTGGAAGGGACAGTTTTCTGGGTTCCCCTGAGTTCTTCGGTGCAGGAGATCTGTGCAGATCTCACAGGAATACTCATCCTTACAATATTTCATCCTAGCTTGATGCTATATGGAAATGATCCTATTGACTATTAATGCAGTACCAATATTTATACTATGACACAGTGTTTCTTTATGATTAGCAGCAGGCGTATGATTTTTAGCTGCAGCCAAGCAAAATAATTTGTTATGCATGTGGTTCTCTGCTTGGCCCACACATTTTTTTTTAACATTTTTCCCTTGCATGTCTGAATGGATGTCTTGTATTTTTGAAGGAGCTCCTCTTGCTGCAGACTTTCACTGACTTATTTTCAGTGTAGGAGATTCTCTCCTGTGACGAGGCCATCTGGGTCATTTTATGTGGATCTTTGAATGATGTGCTTGGTCACCTTGAGTGAGCTGAGCTGGGGAAATTACATTTGTGAAAATGGGCAAGGGGTGTGTCTGCGTCCCCTCTGTAGCCTTCCAGGGGATGCCCTTGGTTTGGTTCAATCATGGCAGTGATGTTGACCTCCACAGTAAATGTGCTTGGCATTAGATCCTAAACAAGAGAAGGGTGTGTGTAGTAACGGCGAAGTCCAGTACAGATAGTACCTCTTGAAGGCTAAACTCATTCTGCTGCATCAGACTTATTGAGCTCACTTGCTCAAAAAAAAACCTCTCAACCTTCAAGTGCATAAATCTCCAGTAGATGATAATAAGAATACCTTCCTCTGCCTGGACTCTAAAATGTGTTTTTCCTCACAGTGAATGATGACTGAGTGTTATCTGGTGCAACTAAGGTTTCTAGCTGCAGTTGTTGACTGGGTCATCTGTGTTGCACCCGTGGGGTCACTTTTTCTGTTGTGTTTACACTCCGAGAAACTGAGCGGGTACGCATGATCACCAAGGTGATAGACCACATGGCAACCCAAGCCACTCCCAAATGAGAGTCTCACCCTGAGCCTCATCCCCCTCTCTCTCTCTCTCTCTCTGGGGGAGATGCCCTGATTACTGAGTGACTTTGTGCTGGAGTCGAGGGCCCTCTCCAGCTGTTGGGATTGTTTGTGCAATGATGATAAGGGGTTGTGAGTAATCAGAGTTGGGTTGGGTTGGAAATCTTTTAATCTTTCTATTATGAAGGCTGTTCAGCTATGTCGGAACATTTTATCCATTTGTGAGAAATGATACTTACTGTATTTCCTCGATCATTTTGCCTCAAATAACAGGTAGACTACCAGATTATAACTTGAGGTCTGGTCACATCAGTGACTTTGAAATTTTCATTGTGTTGTTTTTATAAAAGGGTAACATCGGGTCAATTGAAGAAGATGGTCAAAGTCAACAGTGCTGCTCTTTCATAAATAAGCCTTAAGACTTAATACTGCTGGTCTTGTTCTCCTTCAAAGATTAAAAAAAATATTATTGCACCCCAACGCCCTCCCCCACTGCCTTTTGGGCAGGGTGTGAGTCCAGCGTCCGTCTAGACGTGCAGCATCATTAACCTGCCACGACCCGAGCCCCTGATGAATTCGCTCTCACATCTCCTGCAGCATAGCGTTAGCAGCCCTTCTCTGGTCCACTGGGAACTGGGGCTCCTCTGGACTGGCCATTAGAGCCACTAGCCTCCACTGGCAGGCATTAATAGGCCAAGTGGCCGGAGCCTCTCTCAGACTGCTGAATAATTCAGACCGTCTGGGCCATGTCTAGTCCCGGGGCGCAGGGGGGATATGAACTGGGGAGCAGGGTGCAGGGGGCTGCATGGAGGTGCAGGGGTTAATAACAGGTCTGCCTCTCTGTGTCAGCAGCTGCTCAACCCCCTCTACACCCCCCAACTAACTCACCCAACCCCACCCCACGTATGAAAGAATCCTATTCAGTTGATTAGATTTTTCAAAATGGATCAATTTTTAATCAGCGGAGCATCTGACTACGGTCAATACCATTGTCGCTGGGAAGACAGTTGCTGGACAGCCGTCTTTATTTACAGGAATGTTTGGTTTTTTTTTACTGTATGCAGATGTAGAGGCAGGAAGTGGCTAACTCAGACCACTGCACCACTGCAGTCCCTGGCCTGTCCAGGCAGGGGTCTGGCCTCATCATGAATGTCTGCAACAACAGCACCACCACCAAGGCTGCAGCAAATCCAACCCTCTCTGATCATGCCCTTTGGAAGATCAGTCTTGAATATTTATTCACATCAGAGCAGAAAGGTGGATTAGTCTAATGTCTTTTCCTGTGCAAGTGTGGGTCTGTCCAAAGAGACTTCTCTTACCCATTTGCATCTGCATAAGTAGTGAGTAGGAGTGTGGAGCCAACAAACTAGCTGTAATACTGCCATCAAAATTTCATTGGGCTGTGGGGAGACCCTAACATGTTAAATAATGAGGAGCCCATAAACTTAATGTTAGAAACCTCTCCGCAACTGCTGACGACGTCTAGTTATGACTCGATACGTAGGCAGAATTATGAGCAGATAATCCCTCTTCAGAGTGCTCCTCATTTATGCACATCTGGTTCTTAAACAACCATCTACCGAGTTCATTGTGTGATCACTTCAAGGATCCTTCAGTATGTAACCATCAGAGTGAATACATTTCATGAAATATAAATACTGTCCTGACAGTATAAAACAATATGGAGGCTCATCCTAACATGTCACAGGGTCTTTATGCGTACCACTGTTGAGAACAAGTTCAATAAATGTACAAATCAAATAGTAACACGTATAAAAAATAGACATGCCCACACAGTGTCCTTTTTTAAAGGGTGATATGTTTCAGTAAACAAGGTCAAATGCTGGATGTGGTGTTGGATCAATATTGTTCTGTCCTGATGGGGTTAAATCAATGTATCCAAGTCAAAAAGAGGAATCGATAATATGAAAACAGAACTAAAAGTGAAAATATAAAATACCACTTAGTCTTTTTATGTCACCCACAACCCTTAAATTCATTTAGAAAACATCAGAATTAAAAACAAAAAATAAACAAAAAGCAATTAGATGAGGTTTAAAATGCCAGACATCTGTATGCTGTGTCTGCGACAATTTCATAAACACATAATATAAAAAAGTTGTAACTATGTAGTCATAACTTCTCTTAAACTGTTGTAAAAAATGACCACAGCTCTAATGACCCTAATATAAAATCAAAAATCTGTTTTGCTCTAATAATTCTAACTCATCTCATGACTTAAGAATTAATGCAGATATTTAAGAGCAGTTCACACAAGTAGTCAGTGATTTAAACTGCACAGTTTATGACACAATCTAAAAATCAATTTGTCAATATTTCTCCTTTCATGGCGTACAGGTGCATTTGTATAGTGAAAATGACAGTGATAACAGAAACTAAAATGATCTATGCATCGGAAGAACTCTACAAGGCTAATATGGAGCTATGGATAAGCCAAGTGATATTACACTGCGTCTTTTACATAATTGCTTAAACTCTTAATTTAAGATAACAATCTTAGAGTTATAAATATTAAATCTTTGTGAAATAATATTGCTCACTTTAGCTTTAATACCAGTTTAATTAAATTTCAGTGTTACTTCTGTCCAAGTGCAAACAGCACAGACTGGTAATACTCCTTAACTTCAATGCAAAGCTATTGTAATTTTTTTGCAGACATATGCACTCTCAGTAAAGCCTTGGATACAATTAAAAACTCATTGACCATACTTTTAGTAAGTAGCAATTCAGAAAAAAAGTAAATAATAAACTTTTAATACTACTTTTGTGGATATTTTTTGGTGCTGCAGCTTCTCACTGAAATTTTCCAAAACACTAAGAATAGCAACAATATAAATCAGTCAGAATAACTATTGAAAAAAGCTTAAAGATAACTACCATGGAGTCATACATATTACTTCTTAGTCGACTGCAGCTATCGAATATTTTAGTAATCGAGTAATCTATCGATTAATTAGTTCGCTTAATCGAGTAATCGGATAAATATACTTAAGCGTTATTGGATGATTTAAAGAGGTATAAAACAAATAAACAAGACTT
>JAPZDY010000022.1:4780121-4790304 GCA_029783645.1 Ctenochaetus hawaiiensis
CATCAACATCCGCCACCAACGCCTGCCTGCTGGGCTCCCATAGTTCAGAGAGCGCGGAGTGCGTGCCCCCCTCCCCCCCGCTCTTCATACACAAACAACATGGCGGCGAGCGGTGCAGATCTCACTCCAAGAAAGGAAACGTATCTTCAGTTATTTGGAATTGGTTTGGGTTTAAACAAAATAAAATTGAAACTTGTTTTGAACAATTTCTTTGTCATCTGCAAATTGATTTTAGGTAGGCTGTGAAAAAAATCGATTTAAATCGTGAATCAGGATTTTTTGTGAAAAAATCTGAGATTTTTTTTTTAGGCCATATCGCCCAGCCTTACATTGAACATATTTTTTAAACAGCACAAGCTTTGAAAAGAATACATGTTAGAAGGTCGTTGTGACAAGAAGGCCTCTGCTTGGCAAACAGTTGCTAAAGGGGTACCCAGGGCTTGAAAAAGTGACGCCCAAGGGCTCCTGATTGAGCGTCAGAATGTGATGACTTGAGAGTGAGAATGTGTTGACACAAGCACAGATTTTGGTTGGCAGAGCCAGGTGACCAAAGGCAAAAAGACACTTGAGACTTAGAAGCTGAACAGTAATTCCATATCATGTATAAAGGCTGCTTCAAGGTTTCTGATGACATCTTGTCCTATATGATTGGTCCATACTGTATAAAAATACAAATACCTCAAACTGTCTGTCCATCTCACCATTTGTTTTCCTATCAGCCATGAACAAGCCACCGACATACTTAAACTCCCTTGCTTTGGGGCAACTTACCCAGAGCCCTTAGGGGGTGATCATATGCTTTCCGCCTGAGAATCGTGGCCTCAGACTTGGAGGTGACAACTCTCATCCCTGCTGCTTCACACTTGGCCACAAATTGTCCCATTGCATGCTGAAGGTCATGCACTGAAGAAGCTGCCAGAACCTAGTTCTTGGCTAAACTTAGGGATTAATTTCTGATGTTTCTGTACCAGAAACACTCCAAACTCTGGCTACACCTTGAGCTTCTGTCCATGAATGTCACAAGCAGGATCCAAGAGGCAGCCTTGACAGAGCCCAGCACCCACTGTACATGTAGCCAAACCCAAAACCTCCAGGGCAGGGCAGACTTGTCAGTACAGTCAACTGTACACTGCACAACCATTAAGACATTTGTTAGTCACCGCCAGTCACAAACTAACAAGCTTAACACACAGCATAAATAAAATATACTAACTACACTTACTATTCTATATATATTTGAAGCCTGTGGCCAATTTCTGAAATGTTTTTCTAGCTAGCCACCTTGATGCTCGCAGCTCTCCCAGTCAGTCAAACACAAGCAGTAGGACTGTAAATGATGAAGCAAGAGGAAGAAAGAGCACGTTCTCACAGCCACTTTTCAGAAACTTTCTTTGCTTTTATTTAGATAAACAATGTTTAACCAAATAATTACCAGATCAGATTTTTACATACATAAAAACATGTCTTGAGAAAGACTTTTTCTTTAATGGAATGATACCGTTAGGTCTAATTCTTGGTATAAACAACTTCTGAATGACAATGACCATCTTTTTAGAAACTGAGGAAATTTGTTAAAAGTAAACTTTTTTCTTAGAATTGGTGCTCTGGTTTCTGACTGAATGCGTAAAAACTCAGAATAACAACAATATAAATCAAATGATTTCCCCCTAGTAAGAAAGGCTTTTGCTTAGTTCATACTTGAAATAAAACCCCTGTCCTCCAACTAATCTTCATTCTTAAGTGTCAAACTTGTGCAAAAAGAAGCAATGCTTTCACTGAGGAGTACTTTCTTTTTTGCTCACTAATGAAAATGTTTTGACTGACTTTGCTACGGTGCCAATGGCGTTGTTTTCCTCCTTTTCTCTCTGATTATAGCACTGAATAAACTGGGTGAGATTTTAAATTGTTAGCTGATTGCATGCCTATAGCCATGCACTTTTCTCTGCTCTCCTTTTCAGACCTCTTTCTCCTGATAGCCTCCTTTTGCTGGCTACAGTGTGATGCAGTGTACTTTATATGCAGTTATGCTGAATAGGTGCTGATGCATGTTGAAAACAGTTTTGCAGGTGCCTTGTCAAAATATGCAGTGGATAGGCAGTAAAACAGTTCTGTTTAATATGCTATCAATCAGTCGCTGGATTCCCATTTGTACATACAGTATTATGAGTCTTCTGTTCCCCAGACTATCATGACACTGCTGGTGTTTAGCTGCTCTCATGTCCTCCAACAGTGTGTCCCTATTGTCTGTTTGTCTGTTTAATATGCAAAGGCGGTCATTCAGGGAGTCATTTTGGACCAGTGTAAACGAATCGGCAACAATGATTAGCTGGCGCTGCAGAGGAAGTGTCCATCATTGTGTTAGTGCATTTGGGGACCATCTCTCCTCCCTCAGGTCATCTTGCCGCTGCTCTCTCTCAGTCTCTGCAGAAGACGCACTCTGAAAAACACCCAAACAACCCCAGAGTAAATACACTGTAAGTGGAGTTACTTAATGGGAGATTTTGCATGCCTAATTGCGAGTATGGATTGAAGGTCCATTAAAAGACATCAGTGTCTTGGAGTCCAGCATATAGTTTGAATATACTTGAAATGGATTGATCCATTGACTTCCTGGCTTTTCTAACTGAGAGAAGTAATTAGAAACATAGAGTGTAATACTATTTTATAGATGATTTGAAAAACAAGAAATAAAAACACCGCAAGTATCCAGACGGTCCTGTATCTGATGCTGGATGTTTGTGTTTGTTCGGTGTATGCAAGCGTGCTTTAGGGTGGCACGGTAGACGTCCTTAGGGAAATATCAGCCTTATTTATTGGAGCCTTTTTAGCCCCAGCTCAATAGCAGTAGTCTGATGGTCGAGGTTCAGAGGGACTATCTGGCAGAGGAGGAGGTGGAGGAGGAGCTGGGCCTGGCGTCAGCCTCACTGACAAGCTCTTATTTACCGTCCAGATCTATGACTCATTTTATGTACCTAATCGTAAAGCACTGAGATTTATCGGAGGTAACAGGACAGTGGGGAATACCTCAGGAGACTGGCAGATCAAGCTCCCCCGACCCAGCTCTCCTGGCTGGACTTCAGATTCGCTTTACCTGGCCCAGCACGCCAACACCTTCTGGGAACACAGGAGTGTTGGAGCCCAGATGAGGTAGTCCATATTTCTGCCAAATATGGACAGCTGATAGCTCATCTAATAAAGAAGAGGGTCATAAAAATTGGACGGGCTAATGGATGACTCTGTAAGGATTAATAACAGCTTATTGGTCAGGTGCAGTGACCTCTTGCAGTGCTAACAATGCACTGGCCAACTGGGCTCTGGCTGCACCCTGCTCAGCAGTTGATGTCCTCACCAATAAACAGTGGGGGGGGTAGGGTAGGGAAATTAATCGCTCATTTTTTGATCCCTCTGTGTCCTCTTATGTTTTAGGTTACTAAATCCTAGTTTGTAAAGTGAAGTTGAATTTGGTTGGTTTATGTATAATGTATTAACATAAGAGGGGACAAAAATTAAAAGGTTGACATCCTCACTTACCAGCATCTTTTTCTCATGTCTGCCACTCTGGTAATGGCAAAGAGGGGAAACAAAAACAAGAAAGTATTGTAATACTGCCTTTGTTCTGACAGGAGCCATCTCAGGGCCTGTTTTATATTCCTGCTGAAAATTAAAATTAAACTTTTCATTGTTGTGCATGCTGTTTAATCCAATAACGATCTGATGTAACAAACTGCCGTAATATCTCTCAGCATACTTAATCGGAGCGGACTTAGCCCTGTCACTTTATATTAACCTCTGCTGCAACAGGAGAAGGGCTTCACTAATCTGCCATTGTTGGGTTTGGCAGTCTGTAGCTAGTGCAAAACAGATTTGGCAGTCAGCGCGAAAGTAAAGGCTTTATAATGACAGCAGGGCCTCTCTGCTATTTCAGCTAATAATGTCAAAATCTAATAATGCTGTGGCCCTCGGAATTAGATGGGAGGTGAATGGGTGGGAATAGTGTTGGTGCGGGAAAGGATTTTGGTGGGATGGGCTCAGCCCTCCTCTCATTATGCCACTAACTTTTTAGACTGCAAATTGGAAAACAATTTAATCCCTAATGACCTTTTAAAATTCTGAGCGTTGGCGTGTGTGTATGTGCTCACACAGACGCTGGCATGTTTTTCTTATAGTCTATTAAAAATGTATAGTTGTGAGGAAGTTGTGTGGCAGAGCGCTCCAACCTGACATCATAGTTCGATACCACTGTGTTAACAAGATATTAAGTTCGCCAGGAAGCATCTGAGCAAGGGACCTAAAGAGTCTTGGCTAACAGAGTGACCTCACGCTGCTCAGCACGGCAACATCTGCAGCGTCATCAAAGTGCTCGACTCCTGTGTCCCCCCTGAACGCAGCCTTGTAACTTAAAACAAAAAGCTGATTGGCTGCTCCCCTCAGCCTCCCCTCATCCCCTCCGCTGCGGATGAGGTCTCAGCCCGGGAGATAAAATAGCAGTTATTTCTCATGTGCTATGCCATTTTGTCAGTTTGACTGTTCCACTTATTCAGTGTTTTTTGACTTGCTGAGCTTGAGGGGATGTGAGTGCCATTTCGCAGCCAGATCTGAGTTGTGTTGATTGAATTAGACAAAGTCGGAAGATAATTAAGAACCGCAAGGCGCTGCAAAACTGTCTGCTTCCAAACTGGTGAAAATGAGACGCTGCCACATCAATGAGCTAGCTGGCTCTGCTTGATGTCAGTGGTGGGTTATATCAGTTGACACCCTTACCTCCTAGTGCTGGAGCCAGTTTCCTCCTTTCCCTTTAATGTTTCTCCAAATATGATTAATCACAAGCCGTAAAACCGTTGCTTCTGACAGTGCACCACGTTTGCACAGCTTTGTTTGTTTCTTTCACGGTAGTAATATGATCCTCAGCTGCCAAGTGTGGTTTATGGCATAAACACAACCCCAAAGAGGTGTGTCTGGGAGTCAAATGGGAATCACAGCTTTGCCCACAACATCCCTCGTATTTAACTTGTGATTTGGTAAGTCTGCAAGTGTTAGGGTGTTACGCTTGTTTAAATCGTGTTACGCTTGTTAAAATGTTGACCTTGTGATATTTCTGAAAATACTGCAATTAACTTTTTCAGTCTGACCTGTTTTAAATCTACATTTTAATACCACAATACATTCAACTTTACCTTAGAGAACTGATAAACTAGAAGGTGAGGCTTTGTGAACTATTGCTTAAGACAAAAACTTAATATTGAAAATTACAAAATTTCATTTCTACCAATTGAGGTTCCAAATTCAAAATAATAAAAACAAAAGACGCAGCTTGGTTAAATGATGTTGTAAAGTAGAGTGTGATTTTTCTAATTTCAGTGTTTAAACAGCCACCACCGCCTATGAAATCTGTGTCCATATGTACACAGATGAGGTGATGTTTTAAAGCGTCAGTCACACTACGTTTGCTGACTTCCTTCCTCTCTCAGACTTGTGTTAAGCATGAGGTTAGCAGCAGTGGACAAGATGAAATGCAAAGTTACCTTGAATAAAATGACAGATTTCTCTTAGTTTCAACATTGTTAAAAACAATTGGGAAGTGCATAACTCAACAAGAAATAAAGCAAAGTTTTATAGATTTAAGTAGGTTGTAAATTGAAGTATTATTTTAAATATTAGTTTCTTTTTGTTTTGTTCTTATTTTTAGAACTGTAATTCTTTCCTGCAAGTCTTTCATGAAATGTGAAAAGGAGGAGTCGGACAGTTAGCTCTGTCTGATAATGTGAAGCTCCTGTGCATTCAGGCACCTCTCAGCCTTTATATTTCACCCACCTTATTTTTCACCCTGTTTTATGGATGTTGGCCACGTTGGTGCTTCTCTTTCTTTTCCATCACTGGATAGGTAATGCAGCTTTGAGGTTAATGTTGAGAGTCATATAGCTCAGGCACAATAAAATTGACACCGTGAGAACTAGAGAAGTATGTTTATGGCAGTGCCTGGCTATGTGTCTGCCTTTGTGTTTGTTTGAGCTTGAATGTAAAAAAGGGTCGGGGCTGTTCAGAGGCCCCCAAAGGGGCTGGACTGTAGGCTAGGAGTGTGGGAGCGCAGTGGAACATGGGGTGTCAAAGGCTAATTTTCAAAGCCACTCACGGGCGCTCATCTCTCACTGTGAAGTGGCAAGCGTGGCAAGTGGCTTGCACGTTGTCATGGATACTAAAGCATGGGACCCCAGAGATGGGGAGCGGGGGACGAATGGCTGCCCTGTCTATAGGATTCCTGTCAGCTCCGGCCTGATAGATGGCATTGACGGATCATTTGTCATACTGTAATTGTTCTTAGCAAACACAGAATACCCACTAGTATAAACAGTAGTGTGCCGCTGGGCTAATAAAGCGGGAAAATGGAAAGGGATTCACTGATCCACTGCCTCTTTCACTTAAAGAGACAATGGCTCTGTTGTCCAGGCAAGGCGGTCTGATTAGAGCTGTGAGGGCTGAGAAAAAGCCCAGCCGAGAGAATAAAACAAGGCAATCATAAAGCAAACGGCAGTCACTTCTCTGTATCGATGTGGCTAGGCGGGGGTGAAGTCTGTGAGAAGTGTTGACAGCTGAGGGAACAACAGGAGTGGCTCTAGGAGTGATTCGTTTTCTCCCCCCTCTCTATTTGGCCACTGAAACGGTGAGGGAGAATGCTTGTCCAAGATAACAAATACAGCACAAGTGCAAATGCATAGCTGGGACTCGGAGCTCTATCTGCCAGGCTCTGAGATAGCCAGGCGCCTGAGCCGAGTACAAATGACTGTGGGTACAAAGGTACTATTTGTTCACCCTTGTTTTGGTATGGACCCTGTGTCTTTGCTATTATTGGGATAGACCTAGTGCCATCTCCCTGCTTGGAATGCTCTCTCTCTCCCCCTGGGCTCTGGCGCTCAGACATGCGTGACTGTCGAGATACATACGGAGCATGACCTGGGATTTCTAATGTGAGCCGAAATTAGCCAAACTCCAACCCCACTTGAATCAGTTGTGATTCTGTGAAAAACCTCTTTTCGGAGTTACAGATTAATGGTGATGGCAGAGTGCCAGGACAGCAGCTGGACATCATAGTTCAGAATTCTCACCACATTCCAGAGTTTAACATCAGTCATCCGTTCTGGGATGATCAGGATCTCGTCAAATTACATCAAAACCTGTCACAGGTGCCCACACTCCTCCTCACTCATTTGCTCACATCATACCTACACAGTTTTAAACATTTTAATGCAGGAGAAGGTCATAAGCTGTGTGATGTGTGTGTGTTGGAGGGAGGCCTACGTCCTGCAGCCTGCTGATGTTGTGCGTTGAAGCGAGCATTTCAGGCTCTCCTCGTGGAGCACTTCACCCCTCTGACTGTACCCTGACACACTGTGACGCCTGGAGCACTTTAGGCTGACCCGGCTGCTCACCTCCTGCCTGATGGACAGATTAAAGGACCATTAAGCATAATTACTGTTTCAGTTGGAGAGGCCAACTCATCCTGTCAGAAATGGTTACAAATTGCTGCACCTCTGCCCTCTGTATGGCTCTTAAATTCTGAATTTCATTACATTTGTCTACTTTCTTACTATCAATGTGTTTTGGCTTTGACAACTAAAAAGTGTTTGGTGAGAAGAATCAAAAAGGCAAATGGTGATTAATGAGAATAAGATTTTAATTTGGGTTGGGAAAAAGTTTGCTTTGCAGTTGGTGTTTCAGTTTTTTGTTAATATGTTGTTTCGAACCAATCGCAGCGAGTCTGATGGCTGTGGAGAGGAGTGTGAAGGTAGTTGATGTGGATCTGGAGTGGAGCGGTGTGAGTGTGTGGTCTGCTGCGTTGTCGGTCTGATTATGTAAAGTGTGGTGAGATGGTGTAACATTGGCTGGCTGTTGCAGTGGTTTGCCAGCTCCAGAGGGCCTGTTGACAGCTTTACATGAGAATGTGCAGCAATGCCTCGTAATGTTCTCCTCTCTGTATCCATAAGAAAACCCACACTACCGCCCTAGGGAAATTGGTCGATACCATCAACCCAGCTGGAGGCCCAGGCGGCAGACAGAGTTTTCCCATTTTTTACATCAACACCGATGTTTATTATGAGATCTCCCTTTAGTGTAACCTGCCCCTCTTGTGCCCCTTCTCTTCCTCATCTGGCCGATTATTACACCCATGGTGAGAACAAACAGTTTCCCTACTTAATAATTCACATCACTTTCATCTGATACTCAGTTACCATGGGCAATTTAGTAGTTGAATAATTTTGTGAAAAATTCATTTATTATCGCTGTGCGTTATGAATCTGGAGAGACGGAGAGTGGAGTGGTGGAGGATTTTAAATTGCGTCTGTGGAGCGAGGGATCCAAGGGTAGGTAATGTGTTCTAATGTTCTCAGCCATATGCATTGTTTTCAGGGCTCATCGGTTTTACATCGATTCCCACTGAAGTGTTTAATTGCATCATGAATATGATCTAATTCTGTCCTTTTCACTGAAACTGGAGCACTCTCTGCAAATGATGTACGGCCTTGACAGCACCACATCAGGATGTATTTTATATGGAATGTAAATTATAGTGTTAAATTAGCCTGGAAAGATAACTAGCTGGCACGGGGGAATGGACTCAACAGTTTAATTTAGTGTCAAAAGGCCGTGAAGGGATAAATCACCTCTCTCTCCTCTCTCTACTATGCCATATTAGGCTTTAATCATTCTTCTTTTCTTGTAATATCACTTGTTTCTCACTGCTGCCCGAGGAGTTCTCGAGAACTACACTGCATTTCTCGCAGCATCAGTTGACTGCTTATAAATGCTTCAATTTGAGCACATGAGGGACACTGTTTGCCCATTTTACTTTTACTTTTTTTCGTCTAAAAATACTCCACACTTAATTTAACTTTCCCCGGAGATCCAAAATGGTACTTGAAGTTCTGGAAATCACTTTTATAGTAGCTCTGAGAAAGGACAAAAGCAGATGAAGACGTGCAAGGCTTCATGGCCCCGGTCTGGAAGGAGGGGTATTCACGAAACAGATGAAAGCCATTAGGTAGGCTCTGGTTTATAAGAGGGACCTCTCCCGGTTTCCTGTCCTCGAGGCTCGAGTGTTTGTCTGAGTGGTCCTGCCATTATCCGACGTTACCCTGCATGACCCAAATAAGCCAGTGTGCCTGGGAGCAGCCCTCTCGCCGCCCGGTCTACCTTGTACGATTGTGTCCTTGACGGCAAGTAGAAGGAACCACCTGGCAAAGATCTGGATTTAATGTGAGAACTCACTTGGCTTTGTGTTCCCAGAGTCCTCGCTGTGAATTGACATTTACTTTAATTCACTTCCCATCCTCCGGGGATGGGTAGATGGACGCAGCAAGGAAGCCAAATGACACCCTCAGGTGACAAAAATACCTGTGCAGCATCATGAATATCATACCTGGTCAGTAATACTGGGACACACATAGATGTCTACAACGAAATACTCAACCGGGGCACCTCCTCTCTCTGAATTCCTCTCCCACTGCACTGCTGATTTTGACAACTCTTTGGAGAAAAGAGCCCTTAAATTATCCAGTGGGGCTGGCGTTGTTTTCCTTGTTGTTTTCACCTCTTAGGCGGGGGTCGGGTGGGCTTTGGGGAGGAATTGGTATGTTAAATGAGCTATGGGAGGTCTGCTGAGGCCTTTTTTTTTATTTTTTCGTGAGTAGGGGGGAGTTCAGTCAGACGAGAATTGCTGCGTTGGGCGTTTGAGGCAGCTGTGTGAAGTCATTTTCCGGGAGTGCAAGCGGGAGAGAGGTGCGGATTAGGCAGCGCCTCTGAGCCGGAACAAGTCTGTCTGGGAAGGGATGAAGGCTACAAACCATAGATCTAATTCCCGCTCACGCTGCTAGACAGCAGAGACACTCACACACAGCCAGTGTGAATTAGGCCCATTTGCTCCCCTCACTCTGAAGCGAGCGAACACAGGAGCAGACAGGGAGAAGTTGACAGACTCCTCACATCCTGCCCTCTCTCCTGACTCCCCGCGCTGTTTCCAGCCCACCTCCAATAGCTGTCTTCAGCTTGTGCTCATTTTTTTATTGTTTCTTGTGCTGCAGGTCTTTATTATTGCTGACATTAACATGAACACAGTACAAAAAAAAACAGGTTCGACTGTAATCCTGGGAGGTGTAAAAAAAAAAAAAAAAAAAAAAAGGCCATTTCAATT
>JAPZDY010000022.1:4790404-4821180 GCA_029783645.1 Ctenochaetus hawaiiensis
GGTTGTTTAAAAAAAAAAAAAAAAAAAAAAAAAAAAGGCCATTTCACTTGCAGTGCAGAAAATGTTTGCACCTGTGGCCCCATTGATTGCGTGCCTGAAACTCCAATGCTCTGAAGTTCATGTCTTTTTAATGTGTGTAATGCTTTGCCTCAGGTCATGCGATTGCCCTGAGGTTAAGGAAGGTTCACGAGGCCGTGTGCAGTGTCGGATTAGCCGATTCACCATCCTTCTTCCTCTTCCCGTGCTAGAAACAAAGCTTCCCCTCTCTGCCTCCACGTGCACCGCACCAAACCTAGTGCCCTCTTGTCAGGACACAAAACCTGACCCCAGAGCCATGCAGTGATGAGCTGAGATCAATGAGGCTGACCCAGATACACTGCCCCCCCCCCACCTCATTGTGATTGGACACAGTTTGCTTATGGGTCAACCACAGTTTAGGAGAGGCAGGAGGGGAAATTGCAATCCTGACTGGATTAACCTCTCAATGCTATCCATCATATAACTAGAGATGTCAAATTGCCCTGCAGGTTTTGTGGCACTTTCTTCTAAAGTGTTCTAAGTGTTTCTGCTTTTCTCCTCAACTCCGCCACTGTTATAAGACTTATTTCAGAGAACCTCCAAAAATCAATCGGATTGCTTTAGTTATTAAGACTGGTTTTAGAGCTCTGTTACTTGTGAGGAAAGATGGAGATGTTTGTGTAAGGGCCCCCTGTTCTCTCCCTGTTGTGCTTGTCTCTCCCATCACAGCCCTCTGCACCCTGCATGCCCCGTAATGAGTTGTATTACATGCTCTGTGGTGGGCATGTCTTGTGTTAGAGGCTGTATTCAATCTTTGTACTGTGAGTAGAGGGGAAGGCTCTTTGTGTGTCTTTGAGAGGCACTGAATTGAAACGGTGTGCACAGAGTGAAGCTGATGAGGAGAGAGCGAGTCCTGAGAGGAACATGTGGATGCCTGGCAGGCAGCGAAACACTGTAGTATGTTTGTGTGCACTTGTGCGTAGACATGCATCTAACAGTCTAACATGTATCAAGCAGTCTGCAAGTGCTGTCTTTGTGTTCACTGCAGAAGGATGGATTTCAAGGAAATGTGCCATTGAGCCGGATGGAAGCTGAATTAGCCGTACTTATTTGGTTTACTTATCCTACATTTTCAAATGGCCTGCCAAGAGGTAGTGTATATTATATGAATGAAAATCTACTCCAGTCGGCTCATTCATCACTTGAGCCCCTCATTGTGACCCTTTTATAAGGACTGGCGAGGGGACTAGCTATAGGCTAAGTGATTTTTATGAGGGAGCATCATGGGGCTCAGGTCTTATTCCTTTTTGTAGGAATGCATTTTCTACTTAGATGGCAACAAACTGCATTTGCACTTAAAACATATTTTGTAATCTTCTGTTATTTTACATACAAATTGCATCCTGGGCGATGCATTCATCATTGCTCATATCCAGCCCACTCTTAAATGAAAAATGTATCTGAGATGAATAATGGATCCCTCCATAGTATAATTTTTTGTTTCTTGAATATAGTTGAGAGTTCTTCCTCTGCCTTATCTGCTAAATTTTTCCCCCCTTGCCTCGATGTAGCTTTAGTGGAGGGAGATATGAAGAAAAATTACTTATTTACTGTGCTTATTGTTTACCTGAGAATTTGTGCAATACGAAGCCTCTTCAACACACATAATGTATGGAATATGGCATCAGAAAATGCACGCTGCCATTGTCCATCATGGTGTAACAACCTCAGGACGCTCCATATCTGAACCCTCAATCAATCATGATCACATGCTGTAGCTTCTAGTACCTCACATGTTTAGACTGTGGAATAGTTGGATGGGAGATACAAGGTTTGTAGCTAGCTAGCATACACAGGTGCTGGTGTAGCGGCAGCGTTTAGGGGTTCCTCTGGGGGCTGTGGGTGGGCAGCCTTGTGTGAAGCCGGGAGAATTGAGGTTGAGTAGCTGAGCCCTCTGTCTTTATCTCTAATTACATGGTGAGGCCTGGGGAGATTGGGCAGAACTGTAAAAACCCCACAGATAGCTCAGTGGCCCCCCTGGCTGTACCACAGCAGGGTCTGAGGGTGTGAAGCAGAACCAGGTCTGGTGGGGCCCTAATCCCACCACAGACGTTTTCCACAGGGAGTCCCCTGTGTTCTCTCCTCTCCGCAGTCTGCCACATTCCAACCTGCCGCTGGGGGAGAAGCACGCCGAGGCTCCGGCAGCCCACTCTGTCGTGCTCTACTTGCTCCTGTCGGTTTTTGTCGTCCCCAAAGTTTCCCAGCTCGTCCTCTGAGACATCCTGACACCAAGTTGCAGATGGGAGGCGGTGGACCGAGGCAGCTGGTGTCACAATGTGGATTGGAATTCACAGTTGGGATAAAATATGAAACAAATATGTCATTATACATATGTTTTCCACAGTTTGTTCATCCAGCTGTTTCCTTGCTCAATCCCCCCCCTTACTCCCCCCTTGCCTTGCCATATAAACCCGTGTAAGGTTGAATGATAATAATCCCCTATTTGTCCTATTGTGCCCCATTTTTCTCAGAGTGGGTCCATTTACTTTTCAGCATCATGCTGTGTAGCTGTCTTGTTCACTCAGCTAGATCACTCATAGGAGCTCTGTATTCAAGATTTTAATATTTACTGTATGTTGGTTTTATGATACGAGGCAAAACTATCAAAGGAGAGCAAAGAACATACTTCACTACAAATAAGAAAGGCAGAATTATTCCCAGTCAGTTAAGTGTCCTTTGATTCCTTTGCAAGTTTAATCTGCAGAAATCAATGCGCGGATGCATGTTGGGCTTGGGAGTCAACAGCAGCCGTGTTTGATGGGTAAACGGACAACCAAATGGATGATGTGGGGGAGCATTCATCTTTCTTTAGGCAAATTGGGCCGCTAGGTCCTGACTAATTGATTGATTGCATGACTTGCTGATACAATCAAAGCCTGGCCTGATTTATGGCGATAAATCGATTGATTAATAAGGTTTTCTGTGCTGGGGCTGGTCTGTAATGCTGGTGTGAAGTCGGGGGGGGGGGAGAAGACACCTCCAAGTCACACATCCGTCTTGGAGCCGTCAGCCTTGTTGGTTTAGTGTGGTAATAAGAAAGGCCTGGATCCCCCAGCTGACATTTACAAAGAGTCGGCTGGCTGTGACCCGCTCCCTAGATTAACCTCCACTTGTTCTCATAAGCACCACTGATATTAAAAGATGGGGAGCTGCGGCAGCCACGTGAAAAAAATGAAGTGTGACTTTTTTTTTCACTGCACCGTTTGCATATATCATTAGGAGGAACAACAAAAAATCAATCGCACATTCCAGAATAAATAAAAACAAATATCTTGAGCAGTGAAATGCGAGGGGCCTCTCGTTGACTCTTTCCAGATTACATTTAGTCGGGTGTTTAAACGCTGATTTACAGCAAGATGGAGTCCATTCCCTGCACTTGCCTGCCTGTCTGCCTGCCTGTTCGGAATATGAAATGGAAGTTAAACACTGTGAATCTCCAGTGTGGGGAGGAGGGCTCTGGACGTGTGGGCAGTGTAGCATCAAATAGATTGTGTTTCCTCCCGTGTAAACGCCTAATGTGTGCCGAGTGCTCTGACACAGATGAATGTAAGGAATTTGCTGTAAAGACTTTACGGCCCTTTTGAGAGACATGGCTGGGAACTGGTAGTGTGGAACCTGCTCCACGCCCCCCTGAACACACGTCTGCACACATGCACGTACACACACGCTTGCACAAGTGCTTACACATGCACACATGTCAAGGCACACGGTCCTCCAAGGAGAGCAGCTACATCAAACTGTTAAGGCTGGCGCGGACATCAGGGATGCTTTTTATTTGCTTTGGGTCAGAAATGGCGGCCCTGATGATGTGATGAGAATCATCTCGCAGACCTTGCTCCGCACTGTGTGCTGTGTTAGGGCAGAAAATAATCCTGGTGATTCTCTTGACCAGGCTCTTCATTTAATATATGAGAGCTACCTTCTGCGGCAGAACAGGGCACATTATAAAATGATTCATGTATAAACTGTCCTTTCATGTGGCTGCTCCCATTTTGCGGCAGCAGAACACATCTGCCAGATCTTCGAGCCTTTGTGACGGCACTCAAAGCTCTCAGCTGCTTGTTGTCAGCACTGGTTTTATTCCCACTCTCACCGCTCTATTTAGATTCATTTATTTTTGGTTCAAATGCTGTAAAATGAAAGTGCGATGGAGAGAAGGAGGGTAAAGGAGTGTTCCTTCTCTCAGACAGGTGGCCCTGGTTTATGTCGCCGGGCCCCAGGGGCCCCGCTAACTGAGTCTGAGCGAGAGGAGGGACCTGTCTCTCAGCACTACACAGGTGGTGTGAAACGCAGCCCTCTCTCCACACCTGAAATATTCAGATTCTTCCAGCGGCGGCGCTTTGATCTTGCTGCAATCGACAAGGGAAAACGGAGAGAGTAGGGGGGAGAAAACAACAAAAACAAGAGGAAGAGCAGCACACCTGAGAGCGAACAGATTGACATTTCTTAAGAGAGAATAAACAATCGCAGGTTAGCTGTGTTGCATTGCTCCAGCTCGCCGTTTTCAGGTGAAAGTGGGCCATTGTGGTGATGGCTGCATCTTTGGAGCCTTCCTTCCCTTCCATTTACTGACCTCGATGGTGAAGCTTCACAGAAACAAGTCCCCCACAGTGCACCCCCTCTTTCCCACTTTAAAAGACAGAGGAAAACAAACCTTGTCCCCAATAATATTGTTTAATTCTGACACTCTTCTCTGCTCATTTTCCATGCGTCACCCATAAAAAAAACTTCAGTCTGGAGGGGTTTTTGTGTTTTAGCCCATTGTGAAAACCTCCCTGTCGCTCGTCTGTATTCACATCTCCATTTGAGCCAATCATTTGGCTGACTGAGGTTATCATGTCTTCTCTCAGGTTTCAACCCACTAGTCTGCTAATGAATCATAGGACTGTGTAATTAGTCACCCTGCATGTACCACACAATGACAATAGACACCCTGATTGTAACCACAGAGTTTGAAAGAGCAGAACAATGGTCGGCCTTAATGATGATAAATAAGGTGTTGTAATTGGCCTTGGTTTGGAGCATTCAGTCATAGATTGTAATTTGAAGTTTCTAATTGGAGGACATTTAAAGTTATTCAGCGGATTGCAAGTGGATACATGGTGGTTTGAGAGGGCTGTTAAAAAATGTTTTCATTATATCTTTTAGTGCTATTTTGAATAAGACTTGACAATAAATGGAATTAGAGCCTTGCTGATCATACTAAGATGTGTTACCAGTATATCAGTGAGAAGTAAGAAATGTCTCTGTGTGTGTGTGTGTTTGCATGTGTGTCCAAGTGTGCACGATGGAATTATAGAGAGAAGTGTTGACAAGTAGGCTGTGCTCTGGTGCATCAGGCGCCAAAAACTCTCTAAATGAAGCAGGGTATGACGAATAATGGCTGACAACACCAGTCACACCTTTTGCTGATGGTCGTAACGCTCACACGCTTCTCCTTCCTTTTGTAAGATTTAGCATGCCGTTTGAAGACAGCCTGACTGACTGGGGATTAATTATTTTGGATGATTTATCAGACTTACCAGTCCAGAGTTTAGAGAGGTGTCAAAATTAAATGTGATTTTCCTCGTTGGTTAGTCCTCACAATCTATACACTGCCTACATGTTTCTGTTCTGTGCTGTTAGAAGTGCTGCTGCAGACTGGACATGATGTGCATGTGAAACAAAGGGCAGGGATTCTCAACCTGGGGGTCGGCACCCCACAAGAGGGTCATAAGATAAATCAGAGGGATCATAAGATAAGGATAGAAAAGCAGAAATATTTTCCATTCAAAAATACATATTTTTAAACATTTTGAAGTTTTGCTTCTTATGTTGTTAATTATCTGATAATTTTCATCCCTTCATCTTTAAGAATAATGTCCATACTATAGTGGCAGTTAAGTAGAACGGTTGCTACTCTAGCATTTCAACGTCTATAATAATGCTTGGGTGTAATTTGGGGATTTTTCTTTCCCATAAACTTGAACAAACCTGACACTTGACCTTTTTCTAAATCACAATGGGGTAAACTCATCCCATCTCACGCTTGTAGCAGGTTAAAACAAACTGTCAAAATTATTTGCAAATAGTTTTTGACCCGGGTGTGATGAGGCCTAACAGCAGCGTGATGGTGGTGTGAATTGGTGCAGATCTCCCTGATGGAGAGTAAAAGCGAAGCAGCAGCAGCAGTCGTCAGTAAACAGATGGAGGGAGATGCCAGGTGATAGCAGCCTCACAGTGCTGCCCTGTCAGAGGCGCCGCGCTTGGCTCACGGTCATAGTACTGGGTCATCGGGGTCAGAGGCCCCACCCACCCAACCGGTTCCCTCGGTCTGGACGGTCCAACACACACACACACAAACACACACATACACAAACACACTGTCTGCTTGTTCTGCACTTAACTGATATTCAGCCCAAGGAGACCAGATAAGAGTTCATGTTGGATCTTTTATATGGACAGGCGCCAATGTGCACTTTCCCCCCACACCAAACCCCACCCCCCTCCTCTCTCGGTGTCTGCGGGGGGGGGGAGGGGGGGGGTTGCCAGTAATAATGTTGAGGCCAGACCAGACTGCAGTGATTGAGGCCATTGATTGTGGTGATTTGATTTATTGATCAGCCCCCCCCCCCCCCCCTTTCAAATGTGGCGTCTGAGATGCGGGGCTAATCTGAGGCAGCTATGGACAATCTCGTGCCTCACGGAGAATAGGAGGCGACAAGGAATGCACGAAAAGGAAACTACACTTATCTTAATCACACGCCCGTCCCTGCTCTGCTCTGCTCCGCTCTGCGGCAGCCTCCTTGTGCGGGATGTCAGCGCCCATGTGTCTCTGTGCACGCATGTGTGCCCACCCGCTTTTTTTGTATGAGACCTTGTGTGCGAGTGTATATATGTGTGTATGTGTGTGTGTGTGTGTGTGTGTTTTTTTGCATCGGTGTGCGTATGCAGTGGGGGTTGTGAGGCAGTACAGTCACCAGGCAGAACAGAGTGGATCTATAAATTGATGGAATTCAAAGCCTCCAGCATCGATTACCATTATAACAAACAGCAGCACACAGAATGTCTGATTATTTTTAGACAAAGATTCTGTGCTCTCAGCAGCAATTCTGCTGATGCTGTCACACTTTCAAACATCTGCCTATGATTGCAATTAGATGGGATACAAAAAGAAAAATAATACCCCATCTGCATTTTCCCCTCTCTCCTCCTCCTCCCTATTTTTTTCCTCTTTAATTTGTGCTGTCCAAGCCCGGTGCACACAATAGTGATTTTGACTCAGTCTACCTCATTGCAGTACCTAGATAGTTTTTTTTTTTTCCCAGTTGTCAACATTTTCCACTATGGGTTGTCTTTGTGAAAGGCCAGAAAATAGCTTACTACTACAGATGTAATCAAGACAAGCTAGGTTTAATGAATCAATGTCAAATCTACTCCAACACAATTCATTAGTGAGTCCCGCGTTTTACCTAAAACATTCGCACATGAAAGATTGTTTCAGAACATCTCTCCACTCCTATTTTTCTCAAGGCCATTGTCTTTGCTGGATTTGCTTGTGAGACTCTCAACCCGTTGTTTGCCCTCTGTTTACCCTTTGTTGTTGTTGTTTTTTTTACAGATTTATTGCCACTGCTGGCCTCCATTTTTCTTGCCCGGTTTATCTCTCACCCCATAGAGTGTGAGGGACCACTCCCTGCAGTCTTTGCTGCAACACACTTGCATAAAGCAGAGACCTTTTAATGCTGTATATAAGGCTGCCTGTCAGATTGTATGAGGGTTCCACTACAGATGCTCACAGGGGCAATCTTTGGTCAGTGTCAGAAGGGTAGGGCCTACGTTTGTAAGCCAAAGGACATGTTATTCATGGTTTCACAGGTTTTTTTCTCTGGTTTTCAGCGGTTCTTTGAGCTTCAAGTGCATTTACTGACTGCCAGTATGCTGCAGGTCTGTCCTGTTAAAGCCAATAAACTTCTTGTTTCTTGGTCTTTGGTTTTTCAGTCAAAAGTCAGCAAGATTGCTCTCCCACTCACAGATTGACTCAGGCACAACAGGGCCACTTCTATGCTCAAAATCCCTCTTTCCTGTCCCTTCAGCCCCAATGACAGCTCCGCCCTCCCCAGGGGAAACTCATCAATTATGGCTGGATGTTTGACTGGCAGAGGCTTAATGACAGGAGCTCTGTATTGACCTGACTGCCACACACTGAAAATTTGGTCCCAATCGTCTTTTTTTTAAAACATGTCAGATTATCAACGAACTCCTCACCTTTCCCCCCTATTTAAGCATTTAAGTCATCAGAAACATCTGCGTGTTCATGCAAATGATATCATGAAGGATGAAGCTGAAGGTAACGGAGGGAGATAAGTGAATTTTATCGGGGATCTCAAAGGTGCCCTGGTTGTAAGTTGAAATGGATCACATCTGATTAGGAGGCAGAGGAAAAATCTTCTTCAGTATCTTTTGTCTCCCGAGATAGCATTGCGAAACACCACATTGTGGAGTTCTCCCATCATCAATCTGAGCAAGACAACTAAAGTAGCAAACACTCTGTTCTGCTTCACTTCTTCCCAGAAAGACAGACAGTATGTTTCACTTGATGGGCTGTTGCCCAGGCTCCCCACCATCGTAATGGTCTAGGAACTGTGGGGGTGCTTTCAAAATAACCATGCCATTATGATAGCACTGTTAAGCTTGCATACAGCATGAGTACTAACCATTTTCATGGGCTGAGCTGCAATAAAATGTAAACCCAGCTCTACAGCGAGGCCACTGAAGCACTGGCGGACTTAGAATCACCACACTGCTATATCTTAAGTACTTATAAAATCCACTCAAAGTCACTTCTAGAGGAATTTTCTCTTGGCAAGATTATCCAGTCTGGGGCCATTTGAATCTAGTGGAGGTTGGCCGGCTCCTGAAAGCCCACTCTCTAATCTCCAGGAAGGCTCATCCCAGATGGACTGAACGGAATTTATAAAGTCTTGTCGCCTTATCCTGTACAGTCATGGCCTTTTTCCCTGACAGTGAGATTTAGCAGAAACGACACATTTACCCACTTACCAAATGTATCCTAACATTTGGATACTTTGTAAGAGTAGAATCTGTGATTTTTAACAGAGAGAAGCATTGGCAGGAACAGTATTTTACATAAACACATGTTGTCTGCCTTTTAAACACTGTAGTTTCATTGGAATCAATTGCGTACACTGTCTAAACTTATTATTGTGAGCCATGTGTTTATGCCCATGTTTGAAAACAGTTACCATGAAATGCACCTGCTATACCTTTTTCTAGTAGCATTTAGGGAATTACTGAGCCTTTTTCAAAAGCTGTATATTAGTGAGCCACTTTGTAAAGTTTTAACATTTTCAATGGATCTGGAAAGACTCGGGACCGAGTGCCACAGACGAGGAGAGCAAAGCAGAATATATTCAGAGCAGACCAATACACTGTTTGATTTGGTCTTTTCAATGAATTTGTCAACAATAGCAAAAAAAAAGGAGATCAGTCACATTCTTTGAATCCACTTGAGTTTATATGTTAATATTTTTTATATATGTATAATGGCACTGCACAGGATGACTGTTTGCACAACTGGGGTGGCTGTGTGGGCGTAAAAGGTGTCTGACTTTTACATTAGAGACCACTGTTTGCACCCAGTCTCCCATTAAGCCTCAACGTTTCCCTTCATAACTAGTTTGGTAATGCACTGACAAGTAATATCATCCTGCATTGAGAGGGAGGGCAGATCAGAAAACACTCATATCCCAGTTTGGATGGCAATGACAAATTACTTCTTGTGTCACTTTGAGGACTTGTCGGCAATGTGTCATTTCTCTGAACTTCATTAATCCATTGTTGCCAGCAGAAATTACTTTGTGTCACAGTTAAATGTGGACAGGTTTTGCAAGCAGCACAGTGTCAGAGAAAACTTAAACTGCCAAACTTAAACAAGTTAAAGGTGCCTTGCTCACAGACACCTTGTCAATCACAGTACAGCATCACAGCTTAAAGCATTGCATCTCACCTTAGCCGGTACTTTTAGCTCAACTTTAACCTCTTTTCTGACTCAACAATCCAGGGACTTGAACCAGCAGCCCTTCAATTAACGGCCTACTTCTCTGACCGACAGACTGCCACCATCCCACGAGGCCACCACTGTCGAAGTTTTGCTCTTCCATTTTCTCCCTTTTTTTTTTCCGTGTGTGATGATTTATTAAATTGCCTTTAAGTAAGACTGCAGATTAATTAAAACACAGTCAATTTAATTTCCCGGCGTCATATATAAATTCGCAGTGGTAATTGAATCCCCTACTCCGCTTTTATATTGTAACCCAGCAGTTACAAGAGAAGATCCTCATCAATTACTGAGAATCACAGTCAAAATGAAGAGGAGGTGAATGTACAGTTGTCTGCTCCAGAGCTGCTCAGTACCGGAGAGTAGAGTTTGAATCTGTTTTTCTTTTTTTTTTCTTTTTTTTTTTTCTATTTGCTGAAAGAGCCGGGAATTGGATGACTGATCGATAGTATCGGATTTGCGGATGGCATGTGGTGCAGCTGAGTCCAGCATGAATGCAAGGTTCTGATGAAGGGCCTGCTACACAGACAGCTTTGAATGGTGGATCAGACGTGTTGCCGGGGTGGAGCTCTTATTATGGATAACACAGACATGTAAAGAACCAATGTGCGGAGACATTAATGGAATAGTGATCAGGACTGTTGTTGTAGCAAAAGGGTAATTTGGCTGAAGCTATGGCAGCTGCTGTCATGTATTGAAAATCTGTGTGGATCAATATAAAGATTTGTGCAGGCGATGGGGGAGAGATTGAAAGGATGCTGAAAATAGATCTGACCTGCGGTAATTACGACAGCAAGCGAGGCGTTTGTATGTTTGAATCAGGTCTTGGCCGGGGCTTAAAAAACAGCCTTTCATTTCAGGAAGAAGCTCTATTTGTTTGCAAGTATGTTTGTCAGGTTATTGGGTCTCTACACGTGACTCACCCCCCCACCCCCTTCTCTCTCTCTCTCTCTCTCTCTCTCTCTCTCTCTCTGTCTAACCCCTCCCTCTCACCCCACTCCCTCGCTGGCGCTCTATAGCCGTTGCAAGCGTATTGATTATTTCAAATACTGATTATCTAAAAGGCCTTCTGCTACTGTAGGCATTGGATTTATTTTGGCTTAATTATTTATGGGCCAGGGCTAGCTGTAAGTATTACTGCTGTGAGATCATGAAGGATTACATTGTTAATATTCAGCAGTGTATTTTTATTTATGTACACTCTAAGCTTTACTGGATGAGCTTTGGCAGGCTCCCTAAAGTGCCGTCTCTCTCAGCTCCACTCGCTTCCTCTCACTGTTTCTCTCTCTTTTGTGTGTTTGTAGAGGGAGCTAAACTCTGTAGCATCCGATCTGGCTGGTCGACAAGAGGAGAGCGAACATTCCCACAAGCACCTGGTAGAGCTGAGTAGGGAGTTCAAGAGAAATGTCCCTGAGGTGAGTCTACCACGCTCCCTCCCCCCATCCTCTCAACTCTGCGTCTTCCTCCTTACCCTTCTGACTGCGTGCGTCTCCCCCTCTTTCACCATTGTACAGGGAATTATTTGTTTCTTTTATAAGATCTGCATCAGTATGTATTTACAGTGCACAACACTTGAGAGGAATCAGTGTTCGCCCTCTCTCACTCTTCCAGTAGCTCAGTTAATATTTAAATGCTGAGGCCTTGCAGCAACATTAGCCTCTGGCTGAGAGTGAAGAGAGGCCAGGGGGCTCATTTACAAAAGGTAAGCGCAACTTTGCTGCTTACTTTCAACTCCACAGCTAAAGCACCGGTTTATGAAAAAGTTATCTCGGTGTGAGAATTGGCAGCTGATATTGACTTTCTTCAAATTTTATGTGATGTAATTGGAACAGGTGTCCCTCCAAAATCCACAAGGAAAAAAGTTTGTGCGTGTGTTAAACTGTAACAAAACTTTAACAGGGATAAAGAGACCAGTTAAGTAAAGTAGGAGCCTTCATGCTAAAATACTAAAAGCAAAAAGTTACACATATACCTGTTTGAAAAAAAAAAAGCCTGCCTTTAATACACATCTGCTCTAAAAACAGGCCCAGTGCCCTCTGCAGATAAGGTAAATTAAAGACACAGTTCCTTTTTGAGTCAAATTTATATATTTTTACATTTTAAAGGATAGCTTAGCATAAAGTCTGTCTCATAACAGCACATTAGCACTCATACATCAGAAGAGTTCTTGGTTTGCTGTAATTGTTCCTTCTGCCTGTATCAGCTGTGTGATTCCAATGAAAGAGATTAGGGACAAAATCCACAGTCCTTGGTCTTTGCCAAAATGCATTCTAAAGTTCATCCCAAGCTAATATGAGGTTTTAGCAGTCTGAGTTAGCCAGATGAAGAGGATATCTTCCAAAATCTCAGAGGTTTTAGTACAAAATGTCCTTTTGTTTGTCACGATTCCTCTGAAAACAATTAAGTACTCATGCAAATGGTTCTGCTTAAAGTAATATTCTTTTTGTTCTCCATCTTTATAGCATGACTCACAGATGTTAGACTGAATTTAAACTAAGAGGGCTGTACTTGCAACTCATTGCTTCTCTCACCAAAGTTTATGTACCTGACTGCAACAATTGACCATTTACCATAACTTCTACATGTCTTTTTTATTATTGTTAATAGAAATAAGAATATTTGATGTATATTATTACTTACCACATATATTTCATTTTTTATTTTAATGTTTGTTGTCTTTGCATCTATGTTAATTATTTAATTCTTATCCTGTTTTATGTTCAAGATGTGCTAAGACCTCGTTCCACCTTTTGTAAGGCAAAATGGCAATTAAGATGGACTTCAGTGATTGCATGAAAAGCAAAATCTGTGAATGATACAGACATGATTTTTGTCCTTTTTTATCATCTTCTTTGAAATGATCATCCATTAACATCTAAGCTGAAGTCAAAGAGAATATTTTTATATTTTATAAATGAGCCCTCAGGCTATTTGCTGTGGCTATGCAGCCTGCCTGTCTCAGCCCCTAGAATGTAGTGTAGTGCTGTAATCTTGTCAGTATAATACAGGCGTTTAAGACAGGATCAGGCTGTCACCACTGGCAGCACAATCCCCTTTACCTGAGGCTGTGGGAGCTCGCACAAGTCTGGATCTCTGAGCTCAAACGCGAGCTACTGGAAAGCCCCACTTTTCAAACATGCCCACTCAAACCCTTTAGGTTTTACCACTAATACCCACACCCCATAACAACATACCTCACTCACGCACACAGCAGTGTAAAAGGAGCTATGGAAAGAATCCATTAACATTAAAGATTTTTCAGTCCTCTTTCTTACGGAGCCGTTCGTGCCTCGGTGGGGCCAATCTGACTCCTAAAACAGGTGGAGCATCTGCGAAACAGAAAATGCTGAGGCTGAGTTTACTTTTTTTGTCTGTGCATAGGAAGTCCGGGAGATGGTGGCACCTGTTCTCAAGAGTTTCCAGGCCCAGGTGAGTCACACGTCTGCATGCGTTCCACAGATAAATCAAACATTTACAAGAATCTGAAGAATAAAACACATAGAGCCTGGAAAATATCAGAGTAGTTGCAGCATTTAATAACCAAAGCGTTTTCTGCTTCACATAATAATTTACTGCTGGATATTGTATATATATTGACCAGAGCAGATGACTGTGCCTCTGCAATGAATGATTTGATAGATAGGCTGAGGAATCTATAACATGCTTTTTTGTCTCATGCTCATCTGGTGCTTATTGACTGATGCCTTTTCTGTCAAAGTGAAGTAGCATCTATCTGCCATTAGATGATCAGATATCTTGCTTCTCATATTTTCTTGGCCGAGACAAGCCCTCATTTCCTGTTGTGATGGTGCATTCACCGTGCCCCCTCTGACGTCGCCATATTGAAAAAGTCATCTGATACCTACCAAGACTCTGCTCCAGCCATTAAACCAAGGTCATAAATCACATTTGTAAGCTGCGTTATGGTCCGCAAAGCAGAGGCTCATGGAAATGATACCACAAATATGTTTTCAGTGCCGCTCTCCCCCTCGAAACTCCCGCTCAGCGCTAACCTGAAAGCCCCATCATCGGTAAACATGAGAACACTCAGCATAGATTGTTCAGTTCTCTTGAAAGTGATTATTGGCAGATTCTTTTTAATGCTTTATAATTGACTATGCCCAAGCAGCCGTGTTCCCTGGCAGGAGCTATCACATTCTTCAATACGAGGCTCCGCTATACTCTGTGGTTGATTGGTGTGCTAATTCAATTACTCCACTGTAAAGTCGCACAAATATCAGAAGCACCCTTCCATATCTTCATTGTGCAAACAGAACCCACAGGATTAATTTAAGCACCATTGATGTCTGACAACTGGGAGTCTAGAGATGTTTCATAGTAGATAAAATAGATGGCTGATAATGAGCGATGATTTTTTTTCTTGTTAGCTGCAGGCCTCTCTGGGTACCTCTTGGTCTCTCTTGTGTAACTTCCACAGGCTTATGTTCTGCGCATTGATAAGTAAGGCAGCTCGCGGTGGAAGAAAAAGCTTCGGCTATTTTTTTTTTTTTTTTTTTTGATCTCGAGGTGCAGCGAGCAACTCGACACACCATAATAGTATAATCCTCTGGTGTTTTCTGATACACTTTGACCTTATTGGTAATGTCAAACAGCTTGCGGAGGCTTGTGAACTTTACCCAGCGGTAGTCCTCGCGACCTCAGTGTAAGCTGTGGGACCTCGACCTGCTGCTGCAGGGGGAGAATGTGAGGAGAAGGTGGAGTTGGATGTGCTTGTTTGGCTGTGTGGTTTGGGATAGACTAAAGCTCCCCTGCAGCTGCACTGTACAGGTGGTGAGCGATAGAAAAGTCCTGGCGTGTGTGTGTGTGTGTGTGTGTGTGTGTGTTTTGTGAGGATGCATATGTGAGAAAGGAACTGGGTCCTCGCTTCCAACCCCCCCTCCACCCCACCCCACCAACCTTCCCCTCCTCTCACTTCGGAGGCCCAGAGGAGTGCCTCGTGGTATTTGGACCCTCATCTTGCCACTTCTAAAGGAGAAGTCGACTCCTTTGAAGTGTTTGCGACATGACAGGTTCTCTTTCTTTTCTTTTTCATTTCAATGTTCCCCACCCACTTTCTCTCTCTTCTCCCGTCCAATCTCGCCTTCTAATTATCGCTAACCAGGCGACTGATTAGAAACACGTTGCCGACCTAGTTTTTTCCGAGGAGCTGGAGGAGGAGAAAGGGTTAATCCCAGAGCTGGTGGCTGTCATTGGTCGCTTCCCTCCTTCTTCTCCTCTTTTTCGTTCTGCTCTCCTCTTTCTTTCCCTGGAAGTTTGCTAATGAGGTCCCGTCAGAGCTGAGGAGAGGTGTTAATTTGGCCTTGTGAAGTAGGAAGGAGATTAAGGACAGTGAGGAGCTGAGTTTACGGCTTAAAATACACCGCTGTCCTTATTAATCCACGGGGCCCTGGGAGACCGGCGTTTTTGGTTTTATAATGAACACTGTCTTATAATGAAGGTAATTTTAATAAAAATTTACGGCGAAGCGCAGGAGATGGTACATGTCTCCATGGTCTCAGGCACACCTTTGGGGCCGAGGGATATGACAGTTATTTCTCAAATAACCGATCGCTGGAGAGACGGGCCCGCTGGACCACACCGTTCACACGACTTTCACACAAGATCTGGCTGCCATCGGAACGTACAGGAAGCAGTCTTCACCAAGTCACACCAAGACTATGTGAGCTTCTCAATGCAATTTACACCTCCCTCTCAGTTTAGAGTGTAAACTCCCCTCAGGAAAAACCTTTTGTGAGGCGGAAAAAAAACCCCAAAACACTGTGACGGATTTCTGTTTCTGTTTGTAGCCTTTTTTTAATTTCTTCAGCAGCGACAGATTCCTCTTTACATCCGGCCTGTACCAATCTGAATATCAGGCCCAAATTAACCAGTCATTCTATTTTTCTCCTCTCCTCTTGATGTCATTTGGTGCTCTCAGAAAAAGAAAACAGCAGTATGGGTCCCTAATTACTGAAACTTGCTTTACAATGATAATCCGTGGAGTAATTTAGCGTGCACAATGAGAGTTGTGGTGCTTGTGCAGATGGAGATTCTGATAAATAGTTTGTAACGTGTAATTAGCAGCTCTGCCGGTTACATACCATTAACCCCTCAAGCTCAGGAATCATTATTGGCCCTCATTATCAAGCAGCAAGGTACGATCGAGCTGACTAGACATCAAAAACATCAAACAGCTATTAAAGCGCTGCAAATTGGGGGCCGGTGGACACCTGTTTATGAGTCTAACTGTGCCATTTCTTCCCCTGAGGTTGGGAAGTGATGATGTGGGGGGAAGACAATGTTTTTATGTATGTTGTTGTTCCTTGTTTTCTATGAGAGCACGGGAGGTATTTTTGACTATGCAGCAGCTTTTTCAACTCTGTGAAACTGAGTAAAGAGGTCTCAAAATGGCTGCTGCTTCTCCCCTATCCAACAGAAGTGTCATGTTTGGGAAAGGTAGAGAGGAGGCAATTTGAAAGCAAATTTTGTGAGCTCGCACTACCACGTTTTATACGTCTTCTTGTTGCACGGAGCTGATAGTGTAACCATTATGTTTGTCAGGCGGCATGTTGTAGGATGACAGAGAAACAAGGGATAATGTACAACAAAAGTCGGAGTGGCTGTTTGGATTGTCATATCCATTTACCTCTCATTTATCTGGAAAATCTGCAGCTGTGTTTTCAAGCCGTTGTGTACAGCGCCATGAAAGATGATTTGACCGGAGTGGTGGAATAGGAGAGCAGAGTGTTTCAGTGTTTTCAGAGACCTTGCCCACATTGCCTTGCCCTGAGCTCGCCCGCCATGCGAGGAGGTAGACAAACACCTTCTTTGATCATCCATCGAGAGACGACCAGTTCTTCCTCCTTTTGATTAATTCCTGAAGGAAATGATAATTTCTCTTGAATGTATGAATATGTTATGAATAGTGGAATGAATCAAAGAGTAAAGGATGATAATTAATTACAGCGCTATGATAAAAGGCTGTGGGTGTTATGACGCAAGCTTCCTCCATGTCATTATGAGAGGCTCCGTAATTACCTTTCTGCACGAGCCAGCGCTCCTGGCGGTGCTGGCGGTGAGAGTGCCGCTCACTGAGTGAGTCTAACGGTCATAAAGCTTTTCCCTGCCTAATTGTCTGAGGGGCTCTATGGCACTTTCATAGATGAGGGACTGCGCTGTTAGGAAAAATGCTCGGCGACGCTACAGCTTTTCCAGCTCAATGAAGACAGATCTTTATCATGGGCTAAACCTTGCGGTTATTAGGTACAGATTGCTTGAATGGATGGCTAACTTGGGAAGGTGGAGTCGGAAACAAGCGAGCAGCAGATTCATACAGTGTGCTGCAAAAGCCGCTTCCAGACTGCATACAGTTTTCAAATCAAGTTAGTGTTGATTTCTATGTATATTGTACATTATTGGCCCATATTTCTTTACCAATAAACCAAAGCCCTGCCTTACAGTTACCTCTGAATATTCCCTTTGTGTTATTATTCAAGCCCTACCTTATGTAAGGGACATCCTCCTACTCCTCTCTCTCGCTTCCACTCTCCCATTCTTCCCCGCTTCCCCCTCATCCCCCTCGGCTATGACCAGACTGCTCCACACTGGGCTGACGAGGTATCTCTAATGCCTGTCTCCTGCTCGGCTGTCTCAGGCTCATTGAGCAGCAGGCCAGGCCCGGGATCTCCAGGCCATTACCTATTCACAGCACGTCCAGGCCTCCAGCCTATTGTGAGGAACATAATGGGCTCCAGGGCCATGTAAACCATGGGCTCTCTGCTCCTGGTTTATCACTTGTGTCCTCTTCATACTGAGGAGAGGGGGGGAAAGTGGGAGGCAGAAAGGTAGGGAGAGGGGTGAGAGAGACAGAGAGGAGGATGTGATGGTGGTGGTAAGGGGGTTTAATTGGACGTTAGATAATACCTTCCTTGAGTTTTTAACATCCGCTGCATCTCCAGAGGGTGAATGTTCTCGCCTGGTCTCTACATCAGTGCGGAAAAGCTGCTTTGACCAAAACTTAATGCACTTCTGTTCACCAACCGTTTCAGTTTGTTATAAAGTTAACTTTTAAGCATTAAGATTAGTTAGAAACCAATAAGTTTATGTATTTATAATTGATTGAATAATGTCAATAGAACAAAAAAAAAAAAAATCAACTAATAGCCCAGTAAAAGGCTTTTTAGCCTTATTTTTAAAGTAGCTGCGTCTTGGTTGAGAGGCAAGCTCATTCAATTTTACAAATCCATTTTACCTCAGAAAGCCATTTAGCAGACCGTCTATAGTTAGCTCCTTTTAATATACACCTAGGTGCTTTTTTAAATGTTAATTGACCCAGTCTGTTTTCAGCCCCTTTAAAGTGAGCCTATGTAACGCCTGCTGAAAAGTGGCCTCTGTGACCACAAGTGACAAATATAGAATATCAATGAATGCAAAAACATGATGTGGACTGAACACAAAGGGAGTGTTGTGATCACCTGCAATTTAAAATTGTATTATTATTTGTTTCCATTTCAATGTAAAATTTCAAAATAAGACAAAATGACTCTAATGCACTCAGCTGGCATGTTGCTTACATAGCTTATCTGAATAGTTGGCACATTTTTACAAATAAAATATAAATTGGGCTAGAGTTAGGTTTACAACACCTTAAAAGAGAATTTATAAAGTTGGCTAACACACTAAACACCATTTACCACAAGCTGCTAGTCATAGCAAATAGGGCTGTAGCAGAAAACCCTTCATTGTGTTAATGTTGCTTTCAGCTTATTGTTTTTTCAAATGTTACAAGCTGTTTTTCTTGTTGTAGAGCTTTAAATTGAACTGAAAAATACAACATCTCTTGACTAGCCTGTTTAAACAGCAAAAAAAGTCATTTCTGTCCCGACTGTTTGCAAACTTTATAAAAATCAGCAATTTTTTTACCCCAACACAAAAGTTGCCTATAACTCATGAATTCCTGCAAAATGTCATCAGTCTGTTTCTCACGAGTTCAGACAGTCACATTTAAAATGAAATATCATCAATTCAGTAAATGACTGCATAAAAAAAAAGCAGTGGTTGGGTGGCAGTATTTCACCAGTGGTTTCGCCACATTTCAGATCGGGCCTTTTGAAGAAGTTTAATATATCTGACTGCCCTTGTTTGTTTCCTGTGTGGTGACTGATTGTTGCGATTCTGCTGGGTGTTTTTAATGCTGAGACGCCTCAACCTTTCCATCAGCCATCCTAGTGTCAGTCTTATCCCTCCTCTGCTATGCTGTGATCTGATGGTGTGTGTGTGTGTGTGTGTGTGTTGGCGTGTTTGTTTTCCTGTCCTGACTGATGCCCTGTCGGAGCGTCCCAGTTGGGTGTATTCATCATTATGGATGCGTGTTTAGAGCCAGGGATGCACACCAGGTAAAGAAGGGGGGTTGTGTGTGTTATAAATAGGCACTTGGCTCTCTAGCCATGTGGAATTGATGAGTTTCAGCACATTCTGCTCTGCAGTGCCAGGTTTAATTTCTACCGTCCTGACAGCACAAACCTCAGAGCCCGGAGACGTCACGCCTGACTGCCGCTGCTGTGCAAATGTTAGCCATGTTTGAGGATGGACGCACGCATAGCGCCGGCTGCACCGCTCCTATTTGGCGTCTGACTGGGTGTACATCCTCTCCTCTAAACCCCTGTCACCTTAAGAGACAGGCAATCACATTCCCCTTCTGACCCCGCACCAAACAGACACTCACCAGCAGCAGACAGTAACTAATCTCGGAGGCAGTTTCTAAGACCGAGCTCGGCCCAGTCTAACATGGTCAACTACTTGTTATGAGACAGGTGAGAGCCTCCCTCTCCTCCTCTGCTCCCTCCAGGCACCCTATGCCAGAGAGAGCAGCAGCACTAGCAGTAGCAGTAGCACTGTCTCTGAGGATCTCTGACTCCTGGCTCACTCTCAGCTGCTGGCAAGAGCACAGTCAAATTAGCCAATAAAAATGTGTGAAATCGGTGGCTCAGCGCCGGCGAGGACATGCCAGGAGAAATAAACATCAGCACTCGCACAACCAGGAAAAGCTCATGCGAGGAGGAAGAGGCGGAACGAGGGAGAGCAGCACCGCCAATTCTACGGCGCGATTCTCTGATTTCAGGCGCAGAATCAGAGCTGCACAGACAGTCAGAGAGCAAAGTTGTTTTTTCGCTGCTCCACTGAACACTGAACACTGAGACCCAGCCTCAGATCAAGCCAGTGGCAGCCCAAGTCAGAGGAACATGAGCTTCTGTCAGAGGATACACAGCCCACATGTGCTCAAGTGATTTAATTCCCTCTGTTCATCTGGGGTGTTTCCCCCCCTGCTGAAAGCCTGGGAATACCAGTCTTCATTTCACATGATGCTCGGCTGTGAAGTTTAATTTCAGCAAAATCTAAACACGCTAATTAAATATCATAACTTTCTGAAGAAGACTCTTGTAAAGGCACCTGAAATTTTAATTTAGACTTCAAAAGAGAGAAGACTTTAAAGCAAATCTATTGTTTTTCATTTAGACTTGCAATTTTCTTTTCTCTGCAGTGCTGCAGTACGTAGTTATGATTGATCTGGTAATTAAAATATGCAGAGAGGGAAAAATATTAACTGCTCCTTTTTTCGCTTTTTTTTTGTTTTAGAAAACAGTCGACACATTTTCCCTCTCTTTCCAGCACAGATAATTAAATTTTGCACATTGATGTTCTTTACACAGCATTCATCGGCCTCATTATTTTTCCATTTTCATCTTTCTGGTGGGAGATCGATAGATTGATAAAATGATGGAGCCTATCTTAAATAATGCAAGCAGAGAAAAGTTACACTTACTTTGCTGCTGGCTAAGTGTTTGAACTTTTATTCTTCTTTCAAATTGTATTTAATATCCCATGAAGGTAGATCTTGCAGTTTTACATGCTAGTGTAAATCATTTATTCCCATTTTTGCTGTCCCTCTGCAAAAAAAAAAAAACTCCCCAAAACAGAGTCTGCAGCTCTCTGCTCTAAGTGGGCCTATGCTATATGGGATGATGCTTGTCAAGGCTAATATCCTAAATGATAAAGAAAGTGGCAATTCAAAGAAAGACAGCGTAAAGTAGGCCAATTAGTACCTAGGGAACATTTTGCTAGAAGAGATAGCAGCTCCAAATGTCACATGCACGAACATTAGGACCGATTGTTTATAATATGACCTGACAGTTTGGGTCTCTCTAATATGGGATTAACTACAATACTAATTAACATGTGGCTCTATTAAAACAAGCAGCTGCAAGTGAAGTAACTCTCTTACCAGGGAGGGGAGCAACTCTTCTGATGCAGACCCCACATTAAAGTGTTGCTCTTTCATCACGAATCAAATGTGTTTTTACACTTTAAAGAGATCTGCTTGTTTTATTCTTATTTTACACTGGAAATGCGACGTCCTAAATCACACCCACCGCCTTTAAATATCTAAGCCTACAGATCAGAGTGTTCTTTGCCTTTGTCACAAACAGATATATGTTTTAAAGTCCCACTGCAGGGCTCTGTGTTTCATCCTCGACATAAAGTGGCCACGGTGGCCTGAGGAGAGTGTTCAACACATCCTCAATTAAAGCAAAGTAACTTTGCATCTCGTCGTGAGTTCTCCTGCAGTCCCTGTAATTGGGTCTCAGTGGATTTAGTGGGAGAGCTCCGGCTCTTCCTCTGGAGTGAAGGGCCCAGCCCAGAGTGGGGCTGAAGGGACGACCAGAGGGAAAAGGACTGTTGGTCAGCAGGCCCAGTATGCTACCAGCTGGTAGGATGGAGCGGCTGCAGCCGAATGGGTGGACAGGTGAACTCAACCATGCTGGAGTCCACACAGAGAAGCACTATTAGTCAGTATACAGGAGAGATGGGGGTCCAGCAGCTCCCTGTGTGAAATAAACATGCAGGAAATTGTAGTACTGTTATTTTAGGCTACTTAAATACCACATTTTAGAGGAATATTAATGAAGTAGTTTAATAGTATGAAGAATTTAATGATGTGATATGCATTAATATATCACTCAAAGCGTCATTTTTCTTCATTAGGATTATTTTTACTTTGATACTACTAGTACCTTTGTAATCACTTGTAATGAAGTATTCAGAAACGTTTATATTGTAACTTTTCCTTAAATTTAGAATCTAAGTACTTCCTCCACCACTGTTGGCTCCTGAAGCAGGATTTGCATTATTTTTATGTCTTTTAGACAACTGAGAAGTAAATTGTGTATAAGTGTCCATGAAAATGTTAATATTGTATCAGTGCCAGTGGTCATAAATATAAATAAATGGACTGTGGGCAAATAACTGAAAAAGCAATATTTGTTTCATGGTTTTCTTCAAAATAGCAAACCTTGGAGGCCTCCTCGGGTCGGGTGTATGTGTGTGTCTGTGTGGCAGCGTGTGTGGTTGTGTGTTTGTGGGTGTGTGTCTTCCTCTGGCGAGACATGTGAAGGACAGCCGAAGGTGCGATGAGATCCAGTGATGGGCTTGTTTTATTACATCTCATATTGAGACCAATCTCTGTCCATTCACCTGAAGGACAGCCAGCTATTCCCTAACTAAATTAGCCAGCCGCTGTGGTGTGAGAGGGCCTCTGCAGACACACACACACACACACATACACACACTACAATCAGAGTGGTAGGTACAGGCAGTCACGCAATAGGATGTGTTTTTTCTCCCTCCCTCCTCTTCTCATAACAGAACTCACACTTACATGCATAATCGCATGTCCTGTCCCTCACTTTCGCTCCCTCACACTCACACACACTGTTCCCTGCTGAAGGCGGTGGATGTGGGGTAATTGCAGTCGTTGTGGCAGGTTGCGTGTTTGTGCCCCTGTCAGCGAGGCCTGCAGACCTCCTCCACGTGGGATCATGTGACACAGATCTCAGCACCGTAGCCTACCTGGCTGCACTTCACAATGCATCCACCCATAACGTAGCAAACGCATGGAGTTTTTGTGCTGGGAGGGTGACCGTTCTATTCATGCTCTCTCTTCCCTAATGAAATGTCTTTTGTACAGTCTGTTTTTTTTTTCCTCTCCTCTCACGGTGGATGTTCTAATGAGGCAGAGCCTGAAATAGCAGTGGGGCTAGCACTGCAGAACTATGACATCCCATGTGAGAACTTGCCCAAATCACAGTGGCTGCAGCCGTGCGTCAGGTTTCTTTATTTATAACTCGTATAGAATTGTCCTACACTCTAAGCATATGGAGAGTTATGTAACGCTTAGCATCCAATAGCTAACCCCTAAAGTCAGGTCCTATATATAAAGCTTGCTGAAGAGTTGTTTCTGAGGCTGCTTACGATTGATTTAGCGTTCCTGAATGTGTGCTTTACAGATTTGGTTTAACTGGCCCAGGTTTTGAAATGTATATCTTAGATTTTCTGACATTTCTGCCTCCACCTCAATACGAGAGATGAAATATTGTCAGCGGTGCTCACGGCAGCTAAAAATATATGCATTTTATTTTAAATTAAGAAACAGCATATGAAGGGATTGTAAGATAAATCACTGGGGTAAAAACAAGCTCCCTTATATAAGACTGGGACTGTCACAATATCAGATTTTCACTGCATCATTATTGTCAGGTAATGATTTCACAAAAAATAATATTTCACAATATCTATAAAAAATTATTTTAAGGACAGTGTAAAAATGCTGTCATTGAAACACCTCTTTAACTTTGTCTATGGTGTGGTTTGTCTCTTCTCTTTTTGAAAATTAGTCTCACTCAAAATATGAATGTAGGAACCGAAGAGAGTCGTTAACCATAACTAATATAAGGAACTATTACACAGGTTTTCTTTTCTGTCAAAGGTGGCAACCAGCATTAAGGTGCATTACTGCACTACTGTGCATTACCTTCTATTACAAAGTGAGAACACAAAGAAACAGAAATTATTAGTTAATTAGCATTAAGATGCTGTAACATTCATTCATGATATTATCATATATGTATTATTGCCATGATACCAATATTTCATTTTTTAAATGCCACAATCATTGTCAATGCAATTTATTACCAACACCACTTAATAAAGACTTTTTCCTGATATTTGCTTCTGTTTTCTAAACTACTGTATAGCGTTACCTCTCAAGCCCCTAAAATGTATTCAAATAAAACAGTCTTTGAAGTGAAAGACACTCTGATTAAACCACTCACCCTTCATAGACATGTGCCATGCAACAAAAGGTCACAGGCAGACATGGCTTTTTATCAGGGGCTCACAAGCCAAAAATGTTTGGGACTGCTGTACAACCACTGAATTTTAAATATGTATAATTACACTAGTTCAATACGGTAAATGGACTGCATTTTACACAACACTCTTGAGTTTTTTTAAGACTCAAAAGCGCTTTTTACAATACTAGTCACCTTGTCATGATTCATGCACATATTCAGAAATTTAATGTCAAGGGTTTCTGTCAAGTTTGGATTCCTTATAATGCAGCACAAATGGCATTTCATTTACTTTCAATTTTACTAGGAAGGCAGTAGAAAATTTTTAGCTGGATAAAATAAAAATAAACTATTCTATATAGCACATATATGATTAAAATGTTTTTTCAGTGAACTGACCCTTTAAGAAATATTTACCAATACATTCTGAACGCTCCTGGGTTTTGTCAATCGTGGCTACTGTATGTGTTTGAAAACATCAGCTCCAGCTGTCGTTGGAATCTCGTCTGATTAGCTCTCATTCCCTCAAACTGAAATGCCACCTCGCGCCTGTCACATTGTATATGAGAGATCAGGCAGGAAAGCTGGTCATTACAATCATGACATCAAATGCCTGGCAGCAGAGGTCAATCAGCGTACATTAACCAAACAGAGCTCATTTGTTTTACAGCTTTTAGTGGCGTGTTGGCACCAGCGTACATGAGCTTTAGGCTGGCATCCAGCGGGCATGGAGGACCTCCCTGTAGAGCTGGAGGATGGGAAGAGGGAAGATGGGCCTCGGCCAGCCCTCTGACAGAGGAATATGAAGGAGACAGAGAGTGGGGCGTTAATGTGTCCCCTTACCCCCCAGTGTTCAACCACTCAGCTGATTTATGCTGCTGAAATGAACTCCTTTACACGAGGCTTTCATAAATACCTAAAAGGTTTTAAAATGATGATGCAGCCACTGCCAGAGAGGCGTTGTGCACTGTTTTTTGTGCGTAAACCAGTTTTGGGGAAAATCTTCCCTTCTTCTCTCTTTTTGCTTGCCAGAGTTTTTGACTTTAGGTGTTGACCTGTCATGGCACTGATGCATTAGTGTATGAGTGTTGTACAGACAAATGCATACACACACACAGGCAGCCCAAAGATCACTCTTAACCTTCACCTGGTCCTAATTATAGCAGTTGAAGACACATTTCAGTGGCGCTCTGGTGATCTGTCATCGACAGGTCCTCTTCAGTCTGGCTGGGAGTGATATCTCTCTGTAAAATATGTATGACATCAAAAAGCCTTAAAGGTTATTACAAATTAATAATGACTAGTGGGCCGAGGGCAGTAAAAAATAGCCTTCCCTTGGTGTCGTGTTTAAATGTTTAATTTAACATGCTCCAGTATAAATGTGGACTGCCTCCCAGCAATTCGTGCAAGGCCCCGAGGCCTCAGCAGACCGCTGGTGGTCTGGAACATACAAACCTCGACCACCCGGCTCATGTGTATTAAGATCGACATTCAGATTAAACTGATTCTCACAGACATGAATGATCATCCGTCTGGAGCCGTCAACCGTTATCTTGAAAAGGCAGCGCTCTTCTTTTTCCGCGCATCTCCAACAGCATACAGAATTATAAAAACACTAAAGGAAGCAGTTTTACTCGGATCAAGCGCAAATTCTCTGCAGACTCCGAGACATAGAAAAGCTCTTTCTGAGTGTTTCTCTGAAGCATGTCGAATCACTGGCCCTGAACCCCCCTCACAGTAATGTCTGAAGACACTGTACAAAATTGCCTTATTTATGCCTGTAATGTAAGCTGTCTGTTCTGGTGTCGCTCATTCTCTGTGGAACCGACGACGGTGGCAGCCGAGTCTGGAGTGAATTTGCCGGGCGACTACCTGGGAAACATCAACAGTCATTAATTATGTAAAAGTCTTCTCACAGTGGGAGCAGGGAGAGCTGCTCACAACTGCAGCGCCCGCTCCTATTAGACTCAATGTACTCTACAATGAGCCCCCACTGCCTGGGGGCGTGGAGGGATTATCAGCCGACCGCCACGACCCCCCGTCGCAGAACACACGCAGAACAGTGCACACACACTAAATGTGACGTTCTATTAAGTTTTGCGCCAATATGTGCATGTGTTAAGCTCAGGAGGAGAATAACGGGAATCTCGGCGCTGTCTCTCCTCCCTAGTCATCCCATCATTCACTTCTCTCCTTCGCAGGTCCTGTTCGGTCTTTTTTCTCTCCCCCTCTCTAGCAATTGTCTCCTTTCCGGCTTTCTCACTACAATGGATGAAATCGGCAAATCTGACAGGACAAATGATATGCCATGTTTGTCTGGAACGCTGGGTAAGGGGGCTGTTTCATTGTTGATGGTGCTGCCACCAACGCTGTGATGGTCCCCGCTACTTGGAACCAAATTACCCGCAGAGCCGTCCTATGCAGGCCTACCTGAGATCTTCCTCCGAGCAACTGCGATTGACAACAGCAGATTTATCAAGCAAATAATGGACCTAATTTTTGCACCATGTGTTTCCAATCCATCTTCGCTTAGCAGCAGACGCGGGATTGTTTGGCAGGCTTCAAGTCGTCTCCACAGCGATCCGTTCCTCCGTCAGCTGCGCTCCTCCAGCAATGGTTCAAGGCTCGTTCATCAGTGCTGCTCTTTTTAGCGGATGCGGCTTTGGCATGATGTTTCTCCATGCTGAAACAAAGGCAGGCCTGACACCTGTAATTAATTAGGCTATTATGCATTCCGCAATGATAATTGCCTCACTGGAAAGTCACCAGCCTTCTAAGAGGGAGAGAGAGGAGAGGTGGATGAAGAACGCTATCCATCATAGCGGAGCGCTCTCTCCCTCTCTCTGCCTCTCTCTCCCCTTGTGTCATGCTGTCTCACCTTGACTAGTGTAGGCAGGGCTAGTGAAACACTGTCAACATGTGTCTGAGGGCGAGATATGCAGCTGTGCCTCCCCCTCGCCAGGGCTGCTTCAGTAGCACCCTGCCAGGGTCCATCCACTCCAGGGCTTTGGCTCACATTGGCACAGTTACCCATGACACCTCATCTGTTTTAGCTTTGTTCACTAGGGCAGTACAGCACAGGGATAATGGGGGCACTTTATTTTTGTAATTAGCCCTTACCTACACTTCTCCTCTCTCTTCTCCTCTTAACAGTTCTCCCGGCTCTGAAATCTAGCCCAGGTGCACTCATTGCTACTTTTCACAGCCCTCCCTTTCAGCACATCAACCGGTGCCTTCATCTTAGCCTCAGCACGCCCCCGCTCCCTCCCATCGTGCCATGATAGATACTTTTCAGCAGACACACTCTCCTCAAGGTTTAGGTCATCCACTGCATCAAACATTTGAAAGCACAAGCTCAAAGAAAATGACAACTCCTGTCTTTTGAACTACAAAGACATTCAGAAAAGACTTGTTTTCTTCCCCCCGTTTGTCTCTCACAGGCTCTTGACTTTGACTTTGCCGTGACTTTGAGATGTTAGCGTCGAGGCGGGCGCTTTTGAGTTTTGTCGAGAGGGCGGGTAACACAACGCTCCTGCCGCCTGTTGATGGTTAGGGGGACCCAGAAGGCACCTGCTGCGTAGTGGAGACAGCAGGCCCTTTGATCTGGGTTTAATGTCGTGCCATGTTCTGTCTCTCATGCTGCTCTGTGTGTCACGTCCGTTGGGATTACGTCAGCTCCACCTTGATCTATAGAGATCTGCTTTCCTCTGAGCCTGGGTCATTATCGCCATTCTCCAGCGGGGCAATGACCCAAGGCCTCACTCATTTTGTCCTTCCTCATATTCATGTGAAAAGCCTTACGTCATATATCTTGCTGTGCCTCTTTAGCCATGCTAACGGCGTCACTCTGAGGAAACAATGTAAGAATGTCACAGTCTATCAGCAAACCATTTTGGTCCCGTTTGAAATATCTAAGCAACTATTTCATAGATTGCAAGACAAGTTAGACAATAATGGTCAACAGTGAGTGAATCTTTATGGTTTTGACAATCCTTTGACTTTTCATCTAGTGCCAGGTTAGCATTAGTGTCTTGCCAGCTGTGGGACAGATTGCCATGAATTTGGTATATGAATGCACACTCTCCTCATGATGAATTGTAATATCTTATGTGATCCAGACTTTTCATCTTTGCACCATGATTAGGTTGAGAATATTTTTCCACTGCTCTGGTTTAGTACCAAATATGTATAAAACTAACAATATTCACATAAGCCTCAGCTGCTCTATGTTTTCACTATGATAACATAGTAACATGCTAGCATGCTAAGCAAAAATTAGTGAACATGGTCAATAGTATAAATGCCAATTACCATTGTTAATGTTAACAAATTACCATGTAAACAGTATTTAGCTGAAACAGCTAGCATTTCTGTAGACTCCTCATCTTTTTTAATTACTAAAAATGCAAAAGCTCTTAATACATATTAAGTACTTATTCCTGACTTTTTTATGGCTTAATGGAGTCTTGAAACTTGTCTTCAAGCCTGTATTGGAAGTTTTCTGCTACCCACTCTGTAACTGCTTTAATTTAAATTGCAAGTGAGCCTTTCCCGTAAGGCTTCCATGAATCGAGTTGTATTTTCACTCTGCATTTGTAACAGCATCATTGCAGCATGTTTTAGCATCAGGAGCAGGATAAGTGGTACAAAACAATATTGGTCAGCTTTGGCCATTTATTTGGCTGAGACAGCAGCTCTGCAGTGGCAGAGTGATGGTGGCGTCAGTCCGTTGTGAGCCCAGCATGTTGACTGACAGGCACCGCTGATTGGAATTGACGTGGCGACGAGATGTGTGCCAGTGCTCTGACTGCTCATCTCGCCAGGCATCCAGCGACGGTCACAGCCACCGCTATGCTGCTACCACCACTCTGAGATGGGTGTCACCATGATTAAATCTTCCTTCAAACACAGCCCGTGTGTAGTGTGCATCTGTGTAAGTGTGATGTGACGTGTATGTGTTTTCCTGATCTCGAGTTCAAGTGAATGTGTGTGTGCGTGGGTGTACTTGTGTGGGTGAACATGGGTTCCTCACCGTCCAGACTGTATTGCAATAGTGTTTACCTCTGCCCCTCTCCTCCACCCACTCATCAGTCACTCCACACCAACTCATCTCTCTCCTCCCGCCTTTCCTCTGAACCTGCACTCAACACAAAACAAACGCCAGCAGTGACAGCTACAAAAGTGCTGGGTGGCACAGCTAAAATATGATCTTTTCCCCGCTTCTGAAGGGAAAATTGTGGTTTTGCATTTGCTTTTTTTGACATACATATCACATATAAAAGAAATGGAAAGCACATAAGTGAGCTACAGTCATGTTTCTGCCCCGCGTTGTTTATACAATGTTAAAACAGCTAAATCTTGTTGTGCTCTGTAAGTGATGCAGGCATTCATGTGGTCAGTCAACCATTAAGATGCATCTCTTTATTTTCCTTCAAAATCAGATTAGAAAAAAATTCCATCAGTTTTACATTTTGACCTTTATGCAATGGCTCTTCAGTAAACATTAGAAGATCATTTTGGGCAAGATCTGGAATCATTTGCTGATTGAGAAACACTTTAGACTAGTCCAGGAGGAGGAAAAGGAAGATTTAGAGTGCTAAGTGCATAATCACAAATTGTGATTATTGAGACTGATGACTGCATATTTGCTAATTAAAATATCAGTTGAGTGAAATACATTCCAGCTAGGGTTTCTAGATATTCAAGTTTTAAGTTATTGGCAGAATTAACAACATGCCTTTTTCTTTTTGTTTTGACTTTTTGTTGGGTGTGATGGTAATTTAATGTTAATTGTGGGTGGCCGGTTGTTGCCAACCATAATACAAACATGCATTTAGTAGAATTGTTTTTTTTTTTGCTGGTAATTGTTAAAGAAAAAAAGCTTTCTACAAAAGATAAATGAACTGAAATGAACACTATGCAAAGCTCAAAATGGCGGCACTGGAAATCAGAAGACAGTTAAAGTCAGCTGATGGAAATATTTTACCAATAGCAGTTAAACTGAAAAATAAACCCATTTTCACCTCTAGATTTTAGTGCAACTTAACGGCGTAATAATAGAACATTAACTGCGTTTTGCCCTATTTTTTCAACACTTACATCAACACCATGGACCAATCGTTTGTCAGGAATCCAGTGGATTCTTCTGGAAGGTGTTGTGACAAGTGGTGTTGCGGTGGTGGTGGGCTTCCCACTGTTTTGTTCTAATAAGCATGGAGCAGGATAGGGGTTGTTGTGACATCCTGTCAGCCTGTGGGCTGGACTGGCTCTCAGTAAGCAGCACAGTAGGATGGACTCCCTATGATTGTGCACTGACCTTTGCATCATGGGAAAGATGACAGGTAATTTAGAGGCCTCAGGGACTGTGGAACCATACATTTGCTGTCCCCAAACCACCCACAACACCAACCACAGTCTCCTTCAGATGGGAGCAGTGTATCCATGAACACTGG
>JAPZDY010000022.1:4821288-4864427 GCA_029783645.1 Ctenochaetus hawaiiensis
ACACGCACAGTGCAAGATCTGCCTCGACACCCGCCCAACACACCCATCATCGTCACACACTCTAATCACCTGCATCATCACAACCCGTCCTCAAACAACCAAATCACAGGGGGTGGCAAACTGGTAAGGCATAGGGGGAAAACGATGATTTAGAGTGATAATTACATAATCACCAGTTGTGATAATTGTAATTGATGACTGCATAATTGCTAATTGCGCTCTTTATGGGAACCTCTCTTTTCCGTTGTCTCTCCGTCTCTCTCTGTATGAAGCTCAGTAGCCCTTCACTCCGCTTCCTCTACTTCATTCTAGATTTGTTCTCTCCTCCTTCATTTATTTCTCTCTCCTAAACACATGCTAGCTTGTTCTCATACACACACACACACACTCTCAAGCACACACAGAGCCTCACTAGCGGGTACTGTAAGTATTCTCAACGGCTTATCAGTAAGTATTTCCCAGCAGCCTTGTCCCAGAGGCTGTGTTCTGCCCACTCTGTTGCCGCGTGAAGAGTTATGGAGGAGCGCTAACAGGTTTCCTTTGTCTCTCTCTCTTGCTACTCTGCCCCAGGCTTTACTCCTGCTTGTAAAATCAACCTGTGGCCAAGCCCATTCCCTCAGTAGCATATCCTTTATCACAAAAAAACAAAGAATGCTCTGTGAGCTGAAGCAAGGGCCAGAGCCATGCTGTATCCTGCATCCAAAAGAGGAGAGGAGATTTGCCTGCTGTAGTCCTTCCTCTAGCCGTACCTCACTTTAAAACGGCACTATATGCTCGTATCTTTTAAATAAGACTTCTGGCTCTGAAATCCAAAATGCTTGGCTGGAAGCGCATTACCATGGAGATGAAGATGACTCCCAGATCAGCCTATATTATGCACGACACCTTGGAGTGCTTTGATGATAGCAAGGGTGGGTTTTTTTTGGAGGTGGGGGGTATCTATGCACATTGCGGGCGCTAACGTGAGAAGGCGTCAGGCAGGCGTGTGATTGATGTCTCTGCTAGCGTCTGTGGGCAGGTTAATGGTGTGATTGTGGAGGTAATCTCCGTGTTCTCTCGTTAAAGGATGATGGAGAGCCAGGAGACCCTGCATGACTCTGGAAGAAGGAGTCCTTGCTGTTGCCTTCACAGGATCCCAGGCTTTTCACATATGCAGTTGGAACCTCATTTGATGTGTGCGCTTCAGAGAAAGCCAGACAAGCTAGCAAACTGTCAGTGAAGAGTTGATGACTAGCGGTGGGTTCAGCCACCCCGCTGTGGTGGCCATCTAAGTTTGGGTATAGGCTAGTTTGCTGATAGTTTGTTTGTCTGAATGTCACCAAGTGCTGTTGTTGCTTTGCTCATTGTCCCGTTGTTTATTATTGGCTCATAGTCACGATATTGCTTCAGAAAACGAAGCAAACATGAAAACAGTCTCTCATCAGTGGGGATAAAGCCGAACCTTAGCTGAGCCAACACTGGTTGTTGATGTACTCATAACCCACATATAAAGCTGGAAACAGTGATCATGGGGCCGGAGTGCTTCACATGTTTTCACTGTTTGTGAGCAAATATGCCAACATCAACGTCATGTACTGAAAGGAGAAAAGGGGGAGGTGGGTGGCTGGGGGGAGCAGTTGGAGGTTGGGGGGCTTAAATTGGGGTATAGCTGAGTGAAACAACAACATAGTGTTGCAGGGAGCTGGCTGCAGACTATTGCATCTGTATTGATTGGGCTCCAGCCTTTTCCATTTTCCATGAACTCCTCTGAGCTGCTCCAAGTGGGAGTGATGGGGGGGATTTGCTTGATCTTTATGATATTTCTTTAAACAGGATGCTGTCGTTATGCCCCCCCAGGGAAGATGCCAGCCATTTCCAGTAAATCAAAGGCTCTCCCTCTCCCTCATGGATTTCCACACACCTGATTTACAACCCTGCTAAATAGCCCAACACACCACCACTGCCACCTCAGCCACCACCATTCTCATAAGTGTTTTCAGCCTTTGTGAAATTAATGTTTTTCAAGTGTAGTCATACCGATGAGGAACAGCCTGGCTCAGCCATAGCATGCACTTGACCCTCGCTGGTGAAGTCCATTGAGCTGATCCGACAGAAGCTGTAATCAACAGTGACAGAAATGACACGGACAATAGATGACAATAATTTGAGTTCAGTCTACTCTTTGAGTGGGGGGTCATTTGGATGAGACTGATCAGATTTACTGTTGCAGACAGGAGGACGTTGAGAGGCAGCTACGGCGTGTCCTCGGCCTCACACACAGGCCCCAGGTCTTAGCGGGAGCTGGGAGCAAAGTAACCCACATACCCACTAGTGCAGGTGCCCTCTCCATGGGGCCAGGTGGTGGCTAATTTGCTTTCTTTGTCCCTCCTAATGAATCGTTAATTGGTTTGCATCACCCGCCGAGTTGAGGATAGCAGGTGCCGAGTGCTGCTGGTGATGGAGGCCACCGTCACTGGCGAGCCCTCTTGTGCACGCCCGCACCTTCACTTCACAGGGCCAAATGTCACCTCGCAACATGCTGCAGCTTGCCAGATAAACAGGATGAACATGGTCATAGTTTATGCATTGTTTCTTAAGTATGAGCGCTCATGTGGGACCACACAGTTTGAGTTTGTTTATCTATGCACAAGCTTTGCACTGCAGAATATTCCTCTGCTATACAGGGGTTATACAGTGCATATACAAGGCACGCAGGAATGTTTGTTTCATTTATTGGAAGGATGCAGTGAGGATGACCTTTGCTCTGTTTACTATTGATTCCTTGTAAACTATTTAAGATTTTAAGCGTTTTCTGCTCTGTGTAAAAGCATCAATTGAATGCATGAAATGTAAATATGCTGTGCATTGTGAGTAAGACATATGCCAGGATTACATCCGTCCATATTTACCTCAATGGCATCCTCTCCCTTGCAGGTGGTTGCTCTGAACAAGCGCAGTAAGGAGGCCGAGTCTGCGTTCCTGGGAATCTACAAACAGCTTATCGAGGCCCCAGGTGAGTCTCCCACTAAGACCAGAGATGTGCATCTGAACAAACAACAGCAGCAGCAGCAGTGCAAGTACCACACTCACACACATTACTCCTAGAATTATCTTTCCCCCTTCAAAGCTCACTCCCTGGAGATCCATTCCCCATCAAACCTCCACTACTATCACTGGACCAGCCCTGCAAGTATACACACAGAGACGTATCATGTATATATGAAGCAACATACACAAACCAAAAAGTCATTTTCTTGCCATAGATAGATATGGTGCAACAGCACATGGATTTAAGACACATAAAACCCCAGCCCTGTGGCTCTTATCTATTTTTCAAAGTCTCTGCTCTCAGAGTGGTTTCCAAAACTCTGCGTGAGGCCACTTCAAAACCCAGCGCTGGTCCTTGAGTGTAGCCTGGCTGAGGAGCGAACACATCCTTGAGGAGCTCTGCTGTTGATTGTGGAGGGCCAATTAAAATCCCAACTGAAGTCTGGCTTCATGTGGAACGCAGGCCTGATGAGGCCAATGGGAGGAAGAGGGAGAGAGGGGCTCAGACAGTAAGTTAGAGCGGAGGAAAGACATGGTGTGTGTTTATTCGGTTGTTATTTCAGTGCCAGGGCACATGTACTGTGTTGCTCTTTGTTGCAGTAGACGGCAGCAAAACGCAGCCCAATCTCAGTCTAGATCAGAGAAACACTTGTGGCAGGAGTAGAGAATGCTGTTTACAGATTCAATGAATACAAGATAAAAGTCTGCGTCAGTGAAATAGCGACGGCAGCAACTGACTTTTAAAGGTCTCCATTTTTCCTTGAAGTCCCCCTGCTTGAAATTGCACTACTACACACGCATGCACGCACGCACACACACACACACACACACACACACACACAAAAACTCAGTTATTTCCTTGATAAGAAATACCGCTCTTTGAAGATGTATTCAGTTTGATTTTCTGACCTATACCTTTTATATCAAGGCCTTAATTCAAGCCCAGGAGCGTCTTGTGGGATTTATTTTGTCACAGTCCTCTCTCAAGTAGAGAATAGAGTTAACTAAGAGGTGTTGCGTTCAAGAACAAAGACTTAAAAATAAAAAGAAAGGCCGATGTCAACCAACATCAAGCTCTCATATGTGAGAAAAAATTACAGTAGTTTTTGTTTCAAAGGTACCTAATCACTTTTTTCTCTTTGCCTCTTTATATACAGAGTTGTTATTGAAACAGGGTCTGTGCATGGTCATTATATTGAGCATACAATAGTAGACTGTTTCAGGTTACATCAGGTGACATAACACAGTCAGCCGCCTACCTGCATTTGACCTTACCTTTACAAATGGAGGCTGTTTCACTGTATCACTAGGACAAAGTGAAGCTGTTTCTTTCACAGCAAAAGACAGAAAGAGCTAAATAGTGCTGGGCTAGTAGCCTTAGAATGTAGTAACACTTTTATTCAGAGAAAATATAGTTGTATAGCTTTTCCAGTGTAATAGTTTTTCAGTGGAAAAAGTCAAAGAATTGCTTAAAAAATTACTTAAAGTAGATGAAGTTACACTAGTTGTTTATTACTTTTCCTTACTCACCCAAGCTACATTGAAGGTGCCTTCCTTTAAACTTGCCACTCTCGCTTCTGTGTTCAACATGAGTAGAAATAAAAAACAAGGCATTAAAGTTTAACAAACTGTCAGCCTCCTGTTTTCTTGTATTTACAGAGCTAGATTGTTAGATTTGCCACACTTTGCCACAGTTACAAAGTTTCACACTCTGCACAATACCAGCTGATTCCCGAATATTCCTAAATACAAGATTATCGTTCGCTAAAACAGATTAGCTAGCTAAGAGATTCCTTCTCTTTTGGCTTTGACTAGACTCCATAATCCTTCAGCCTCTGTGCTAAGCAAACATGTACAAGACAAGTCTATTGAATATGGTTTACCAAATGGGCACAGTTACCAAATTCCCCTTTTTTAGAGGCCCTGAAAGTCCCAGATTCACTGCACTGAAATGGGATTTTGGTCATTAATGCCCAAATTAAACATTACGATTAACCACCCTCCCAATCACCAATGCAACGAGCAGTCCGTCACATCATTCATCCAAGTCACAGCTAGAATCTGTGATGCAGTGAGTGCCTAATCTGAGACGGTGACAATCTGGAAAGGCAGAAACAGAGTGCTGACTCGTCTCGGTATTAGGCGCCTTCAGTTCCAGATGCTCCTCCTCCTCTCTGACTGCAGCCAAACAGAGGCCAGTCCTCTGAGAGAGTTTCCGTGTCGAGCCCTTGCAGTACCTGCCATCTGTGAGGAGGGTCTACACTTTCCTGTGCCTGTTTGTCACTGTACATCTTGCTGCCGGTGTCCAAGGTCACTACTCCCCCGCTCCCCACTCTCCTGCCCACCTCGAGCCAGAATGGATGACTCCAGGTAGACCGGAGGACAGTCATTTGGCCGTGGCCCCACTTCATTTCTCTCTGCCCCTCAAACACAACAGTGAGCTTCCCGACCGTTCCCCCAACAAATGCTACAGCTCATGTATTTTTAATCTTTTGACAGATGCAATTATTCTTTACACGCCGTGCTCGTTAATCTTAATGCAGTTATTACTATTCATTGCAGGATGTTTTTTTTTTTTCCCCTCCTATTATTTCATTTGAAAGTGGCTCTCTCTCACTCTGTGTGTGTGTGTGTGTGTGTGTGTGCGCGTGCTCATTTGTGTGCCCGGCACCAAGGCCTTCAGTCCAATCAGAACAGGCCAGCAGAAGAGTTAATGAATGCAAGAGGCGAACCAGGAAAGGAGGAGGAGGGGCACGGGCGCAGTGGCAGCTCAATATGTGACCTGTTGTATCTGGCTATCATTAACATCTGGTCACATATCAGTTATCCACTTTGCTGTACCCACTATTGAATACAAATAACACATTGGTTACATGTGTGAGATTGCAGCATGATAATGTTACGCTTTGTTGATGCAAACTAATGCTCCTCTTCAATGCCAACTAGAATGCAACATTAAACTCAGAACAGAAATAACTTTCTTGATGCAAGCGATTGAAGTCATTTTTTTCCTCTCTCCTCGTGCCTTTTATGAGGCCCCTAAGCCGAGATGTCAATCCACAAGAGTGTTTCATTAGCGTTCTATATTTTGATTTGCCTGTGACATCTCCCCATGCTGTGCACTGCAACTCCCACCCAGTCTGGGTCTTGAAAGAGGCCTGTTAACAGTGTTTCCCTAACAATGTTTATATCACCTCCGCACGGTTTTGATCAGTGCACATAAACACGTCCTGATCACTGAACGCTAAAAAAGCAGTGGCAGCTTCTGCCCGAACTCATCGGTTTCCCAGAGATGCACCTAACTTCCTTCCTCTCTTTTTCTTCCTCTCCTCCTCCTCCTCGCCAGCTCATTGCGCTCTTCTCTCCTGGAGTGTGTGTGAGTGTGTGGCGTTTGAACGTCAGCGTTTGTTGCCACCTCTGTGAGAGCAGCAAGGCCCTGTCGCCAGGGGCGTAGCCCTGAGACTGACGCTCCAGGTGTTTGCTCTTCCCTGCCTCCTCTCAGTACACACACTCATCCCTCTGGATCCACCCCGCTCTCTCTCTCCTTTAGAACACAGCTCCTTTTATCTGAGCGGGGAGCTCAGTAAGAGTTTGTGAAGATTCTGATCTGAATACACCCCTCTAAGTGTATGTGTGTGCGCCGGGCCTAAGGCATGTCTGAGGTGTGTGTGTGTGTGTGTTTGTCTCTATGCATGTGTGTATGTGTGTTAGTGAGAATGTTATGGCAACAGTGCTTGCTAGTGGTGACCACTGGTACTGCAGAGCAGAGGACAAGCAGCTTTTTGTCTCATGAAGTTGCATGTGTGTCTGTGAAATGAGATGGTTATAAGTGCCTTACATATTCACATCGGATGTTTCCCTGGGCTGTGAGATTATCAGAAGAGAACACCCTGACCTTAGTAATTCAGAGTCATTCAAATGCATAAAGAGTAGTTGTCCTTCTTCAACCCTTCATATACATTAGCAAGCACCAGCGAGAGAGGCCTGCAAGGCACAGCAAGCCGGCTTTATTGTAATTTTGTAGCTGAGTACCTACAGTCAGGAGGAGAGCGAAGGAGTGCCGTGTGCGTTTGTGGCAGTCTGTTGGAAAATAACGACGTATAAAAGCTGATGGAAAATGAAAGCACTCTGGGCGGGACGAGATTATGCACAAGTGATTAATAAGAGCAGTAATAAACAAAGGCCCAGGAGATGTTTGAGGTGCTTAATAATGCATTATGTTCATAAAAGAGCTGGGCCTCTTCAACTGATCCCTGTGGAGTAGGAGACCCCAGAGGGACCAGGAGAGAGTGTGCTCTTAAAAGACAGCTACTGCGTGTGTGTGGGAATTTATGTGTGTGCGCCTGAGAGCAGATAAGATGTAACCATGGGATTCAAAAAAATGTAAAGGCAATAGAACCGTGTATTTGATGAGGTTAATTAATTGTGATTTGGACTTCATGTCTCATAAATAAGAGTGTGTGGTAGGTTGTTTTATTTTTTGTGTAATTTCAAGTGAAGTTCGGTCTGTGTCTCATTAGCACTTGCTGCAGTATTAATTTGAAATGCTATCTAGCTCTGGCACAGCTCTTTGTTCAGAGCTTTAAAATGTGTTGGTATTGATGTCATTCCTTCTCTGTCCTTCAGTCTATCAGACAAAGACATGGAACAGCAGTGAAAAAAAGAACAGGTTAAGAAGTTTCTCTTTCAGCTTTGTTTTGTTCACACACAAAAGCCGCCGCTTCCCACAATCATTTTTTTTTCATTCCAGCTATCTTTTAATGTTAGTATTTTCTCACTCCTTTTGCACATCAAGGTAAAGCGAGACTTCGGTTTGCTATCCGAATATCAAATGCTCGTTGGTTTACAATGCGCCACAAACACGAAAGTCATGTTTATGAATTTTGTTGCAAACAGTTTGTGCTTTTTGTAATCGGAACTAATCCTTGACAGGTTAAAAAAAAAAGAGGCAACAATTTATCCTACATACTTTATATCACTTAACATTGTGTGTGAAGGTGAAAGTAAAGATAAGTGTTCTCTCAACCTAGTTTTTGGTTCTTGACAACAACATTACAGCAGTGTTACTGTTTGTTGCAGCAGCGGCAGAGCATGTTTATGGACCTTGAAGTCCACTCAGAGGAAAAAAAAACAAGACTGTTTTGAATGAAAAGAAAAAAACCTTGGAGCACAGCCTTGTAAATTAATTTGTTCGTGTTGTATGATGGGAACACAGCTGGCCTCATTAACATGCGCACAACAAATAATTATAGCGTTTTTTTTCTCTCTTCAGCCAGCCAATGCTTGGCTAATGGGCTTGCTGGGTTAATTATGTCAGAGCGTAATTACACAGGGCCCAGGGAGACATAATGGTGCACCCTGCTGCGCCCACACCGCCTAATGATGGTGTATCGCTGACAGGGCCAAGACGGACCGCCCCGACGCACCTGCTTGTCTTGGCGCACGCCGCCCTGGTCCACCCCCACCCACCTAGACACACATCCTGAACCTGTGCACCGTCCTCCCCAGTGCCACCTGCAATCCGCTGAGCCATCCAGCTTATGACGGGCATGGGGTCCTGGACCGAAGGCTCATCCAGATACAGTCACTGCCTCCTACTTTGAGATGTGCAATAGCAGAGAAACAGCAACGCAGAGACCACTAGGAAGCGGCTACAGGGTGGCAGCCTCATTACGGCTCAGCCAGTGTGATGAAACTCGGCATCAATGCTGCTGAAAATGTGAAATAACAATTAAAGTCAAGCTAACTGCGTTAGCAAGTTAGAGTTTATCACAACTTGGTCTTATTTTTGTGCTTTTGCCCATCTCCTCTTTAACTTTGTATTTTTCTAATTTTCTAACTTTGAGAACACAAACACTCGTATGCGCGCGCACACACACAGACAGACAATGACCACTGTAAGCTTCATTATCAGACTTTTAGAATGTGAACTCCGTTATTCACTTTCATTGCCTTGCATTAATCTAGTCTCCTTATATGCTGCCCATGACCTGGATCAGTCACGTATAGATTACCATGGATATTACCTATTTAAAATATAATTTTATTTTTTATATATTTGAAAAAAAAACAATATTGCCTCCCAGTGGATGCAGAAAAATAACAAGTGTCATAACAAAATGTAAAATGAAAAAAGCATAAATTAAAAACATGCAATACTGGACCTCAGTTTTTAAATAAAAGGTAGGAATATATTCATATATATAAAATGTCATTTTTCAAACTTTTTTCTTGAAACAAAACCTTTTTCCTCCTCCATCTCTGCACATGGATGTAGATGGAAACCTGCCATTGGGCCACTGTTTCGGTCGGCACTGCTCCCCTTCTGCTGTGTGCTTGTTGCTCGTTTGCAAGGTTACCATCCTTTTGTTAGGCTTAACCCCACCTAAGATGATTGAGACAGTGTGATGGGTTTAAAGAAAAAAAGCAAGCTAGCATGCTCTTTTTTTCCAAATAGCAGAGTGTTAATTGGTTCAGTCTAACTTTTCTCCAGTGCTGACACAGTGCTGTAGAGATAGTAACAGCTTTGTGAGACTGGGTTTGCTTTAAAACATCTGTTAATTTTGTTTAATATAATTAATAATTTATAGTTTTATTGTAATTTTTTTTTCAGTGACTTTGTTAAGACCAGGTCAGCTAGAGCAGTGAACTCACGCTAAGAGACAAATTCATAGCAAACCTCCAGGTTGGCTTAACTTACTAAAGAACAAAAACAAAGGATCCCATATTTTTTTGTCCCAGACTATCAATAAAAATCCATCCCACTAAGCTGCCGCATTGTCACCATATTCCCAGATAACAGATAATTTGGTGAACGATGTTATTGTAACTGAAGAAAATGTCAGAGCTGCAGAAATATGACCAATTTATTATTAGCCAGAATCATGCTTTTAACTTAAGACAGCTTCTTGTTTTAACTGAACGGATACATTTGAGTTTTCAAAATGATGCTGTTGAACCTCATTCACGCGCTCTGCTCCTCTCCGTGGCTGTGACGCCTGCAGAGCCGGACCTGTGTTCGCCAGAGAAAATGCTGTATTCAATACCTTGTGACTTATCGGTTTAAACAAGCTACAGTTGTCCTATCAGTTATCAGAGAAGACATCCAATTATCTATGATTACGATAAGGGATGAATTAAAAATTTAACCGTTTAGACTCACCTGATGTACATAATATCTCATCAGCTCTGTCATATTTCTTGATTAACAGGAAAGGGAGCGTTCAGGTTAGCGTTGAATCTGTCTTCTATTCCAGGTTTGATTAGGTGGATTTTCCATCAGAGCTGCTCTCAAAAGAAGCTCTAGTGCTTCTTATTAGCGGCATCAATTAGCAGCTCTATTTTCCAAACTTATCAGCAGTCTTTCTGGACTCTCCTTTAGTAGCTGCAGATCCAGGGTCCTCAGAGAGTAGCCCTGCTGCTCTACTTTGACGGGGGTTAATTTTGTATACAGACTTAAGTTATATCCCTTCATTTTAAGTTTGACTTTACTTTACTCCCTTTCCACTGATTGATAATCCTGGCTTGTCCATGTGTGAGAGATCCCTTACTATAATCTCTGTCCTTTGATCATTAAAAGTTGAAAGGATATATGGGAAAGAGGCTGATAAAGTGATTTCTGTGACAGTGGGTCGATGGAATAGCAGTGCTTTAAGTCATCCTGTTTGTCTTAGAAGAGCTGTGCTCTTAATAGTGATGTCCCTTGTGACTGATGCAATATCTCCGCAGTCGGTGTAACAATGAATGCAGACAATGTTTGACTGTAAACAGTCCTGGGAAGAGTAGTTCAATCAATTAAATGGCCCAAAATGTTTGTCTGATGAAAATGCAGATATGGCGAGCTGCAACGTATGGCCAGGATTTCAACAAATTGCACATTGCAGAAGTTTTGGCCCTCAGATGAGCATTTAGTATTTTGTGGTCCGTCAGCTCAGAGTTCGCATTCTCTCTGTGGCGTCTGGCAAAGTTTAAACGTCTGTGGCTCCAACTTCTTATGAAAAGTCACTTCAGTCAGTGCCCATACTGAAGAAGGGATCCAATTGGGTTCCACACAGAAGTGTAAGATGAGTGGATGAAAGCTGCGGGAGAAAAGTTTGTGCAGCAAAGCAGCGATTTTCCTCCTCTTTTAGAGTTTTGAAGGGTTGCAGTGTGTGTGTGTGTGTGTGCATTAAGTGTGTGTGTGTGTGTGTGTGTGTGCATGTGTGTGTTAGAGCGTGCATGAGTGTGCACGTGGCTCTACATCTTGCCTCCCCCCTTGTCAAGGAGCTCCCCTGAGCTTCTCTCTCTGTGCTTTGGCACTAGAAGTCACCTCCTTTGGTGTTCAGCAGGCAGGTACACAACAGGAGCAGCTCTCTCTCTCTGAGCTGTTGAACTTTTCGGGAGGGGAAGAAAGGGAAGGGGAAGATTAAAAACAGCCCTGTGATGTGGAGTGCCGAGCTGCCTCCTGAGAATTCCTGGCATAATAATTTAAATGATCAAATGATACAGAGGAGACTTGTTAGCTGAGAAACAGCCTCCTAGTTGGCCCCATGGGCCCGGTGCTGCCGCGCATGCATTGCAAAACAGCTCCTCTGTTGTGCTAAAGAATCCCGTTTTTTTTTTTTTTTTTACCCCCTTTTCAGGAGCACACTTTTTATACACTTTGCCTAGGTGTATACTTGGGACTTAAGACTCTGTCACATATTCATGGCAATCTTTTTGTCTTCTTTGCCATTCATCAGTACGTGAGAAGACTCATTAGATTTGATTTCTGCACATGTGAAGGGTCGCAACAGCCCTTGTGTCATTAGGTCCAGCCTGCGAAATTTTCAAAGGCGTCTGAGTGGGTAAAGTCTAAGAGTCACTCTTTGGAAAGAAGTCTCAGTGGAATAGTCGACTTCTGTTGAAACTACGATGCAGAAAGCTCTGTAATGTGCTTTACAGGCAGCGCACACAGTAATTTTGCTATTTTGCTTTGCTTTTTTTTTTTTTTTTTTTGAAAAAGTAGGAGTATATGGATATCATGTGAATCTTACGAGTTCTTTTTACAGAGATTTGTTTGTCTGTTTTCACAGATCCAGCTCCTGTGCTGGAGGCCTCACACACCCTGGAGGGAAGGCTGCAGCAGCTTCAGAGTTTGGCCCCAGACAGCGAGGCTCTGGTACGAGAGATCAGCGGGCACTGGAGGAAACACCTGGAGTGCCTTGAAAAGACAGGTCAGGCAAAATTCAGCTCCGTCACAGTGTAAATGTATTTGAATTCTATTTTTTTATTTCCAAGCTGAAAAGGATGTTCATGTACATTTGTAAAATTGCCGGGAGGTTAATTTAAATGCAAAAACTTTTATAAATATGTGATGAAATATTAAAAATATTCACCTCAAGATGACCATTTCTAATGAATATAATCGATCAGATATATTGTTTTAAGATGGGATCATTTAGCTTGCAATGGGGAACTCACACCAGCACTTTTCTTCCACACAGAACCCATCGAGGACGGTCCAGCAGTCTCGGGGGCAGCAGAGACAGAGGAGAGCCCAGAATCCAGCTCCCCAGCCTCCTTGATGACACCCAACAGCACCCCGGCTCCCGGGGCCCCTGGCTCCCCACAGCAGAACTACCAGGACCAGACAGAAGGCCGAGGGTGAGAACAGTGAACCACACGGTCGCCTGAGTGACTGTCATTACAGATTTATATGAGGTTTATATTGCCCACATTAAACGAGACGAAAGAACCCTCTTAACCTCCCATGACACCCAGTTCCTACAGCACAGACCGCTGCTTACATTCACCTAAGTGATTATTTTAGGTCTTTAAGGCATTTTTATGCTCATTAAGTCAACATTATTCAACTTTAATGATATAAGAATAGATTAGAGGGTCATTTGTCTTCTGTCTGTGACCCTCCTCAAAAAAGCTTAAATGCCCCCATTTAGCTTGCCCTGGGGACAGTTTTTGGTTTTAGTAAAACATCTGCAACAACAGCGATGGTGAAAGGTGTTTAAAAAAGAAAAACAATACTGAATGTGCATTAAATTAGGCTCCAGCGCTCATCTGAATGTAGTCGAAATCTGGATTAACACCTTTTTTTTTGTGTCAGTGCAGAAAGTTACATGAAGCATATTGTAGCTTTTATGTGTGACCATGATGAGGTGAAGTGACAGACAGAGTTTTTCCCTCTCAGGGAGGAGGAGGAGGAGGAGGAGGAGGAGAGTGCTGATGTTAGTTTGGCTGGCAGACTCTCAGAGGCCGAGGAGAAGATCAAGGTTCTGCATTCATGTAAGTGGTTTAAACACTGGCACCTACTGAAGCTGTAAATTTAATTCAAACTAGTCAAGAGCCAGTGCATGTCTGCCTGCTGTCTGGTGCCCCCTGCTGCAATACATGCACTGCTGCTGCTTTGTTGTCGTAAATATAATTTAATAGTAATATAGATTGGTATTTATTTTCAGTGAATACTGAAAAGTGTTAATGGTGGCCCCATTTTTAACTTAAAGCTGACCAGTGTTTATAGTATTTAATGTTTCCTAAAAGTGTAGACACAGATGTAATTATTAAGTAGCTTAGGGATAAAAGTTTATGTGTTGTTTTTTTTTAGTAAATATCTCACATGCTTTGCCTGCCTCTCACCAGCTTTGAACACTGCACAGACTGAGCTGCTGGACCTGCGGTGTAAATACAACCAGGAGATGACCAACAAGTAAGAGTCTGACTCAGATTTTTTTACAGTCAGGGCTTACTTTTCCACAGAGTTCTGACAAACTTTAACAGCCACCCACAATCGTGGTGGTTACACGTTGCCACCTCTGTGGCCTTCCTCGCTGCAGCTCTTTGTATCGTGTGAAGTGCTGTAGCGGCTCTTCTTCGTTTTGCCTGCATAAACTCATGTCCAGTGTAGAGCTGAGGAATGCCATTGTAAAGGCGGAGAGCGAGAGTGACTCAGCCACTAATGCAGGTCGATGAGAAAGGTCTGTGTTTGCCTTCACTGGCAGCTGGGCCTTGACAGCCCTCAAGAAGAATTGCTCCATTTAAAGATTGCTTCAGAAAACACTCTACCTTGTCCTGGTCTTTGAGCGCAATGTATCCACCGCACGCCTGAAATGAATCTGAGCTTGTATGAAGGATGTCGATAGACATTCAAAGTAAACACTCCTTTGTTTGGGTTGTGCTCCAGAGCACAGTCAGCCGCTTCTAATGGATTTTCTCCCAGGCTTAATCCATGGCACAATTGAACTGATGTTTCTCGACCCACTGCCATCCATTTTGTTGGATTGGACACATTTTCAGTTTGGCCTTACCTTTGGTGTGCAGCTGCAGTTTGAAAGACTATCTCTGTTATTTGGTTTGTCATAGAGTGTGAGCGCGCGTATGTGTGTGTGTGTGTGTAGGTGTCGTCCTGGTCACAATCCGCTGACAGTAGCAACACTGACCCCAGTGCAGTCATCCCTCCCTGACCCTAAGCCTCTGAACAGCGAACCAGCCTCTATTACTCTCACTGACTGTTTCCTCAATGTTGATAAGAAAGACTATTTGTCTGCTTCGGCTTGAGTAGCTGAGCAGGTAATCAATACAAAACATTTTCCGTACTGCACAAGTTCATTAAACGTGGAGCTGACACCTGTTAGTGTTTGCTGTCAGCAGGGCGCCATCTATCCCGGCCTTATTGATAGCACCAGGGCATGGCCGAGACCCCCTGAAACCAGGGCTGCACCACACAACACTGATGATCATTAGTGCCCAGAATAGGTTTGGTTAGAGACAGTCCAAGTATCTGACTGATTCCGCAGCTCACTGTAAAAATATTGAAGTCTTGTCTTTTGCCTTGGAGTACTCACGACACACTGATTCTATTGAATTACTAATATTTTAGGTAAATACGCAGCCTGTTAGGAGACAATGGGAGCAGCTAAGTGCAAACATGAAAGAGAATGAAGGTTTCAACTGAATGTAGTTTGATTAATGTGGATTAAAAAAAGTCTAATATGTTCTCTGAGCACATTTCTCTTTTGGTATAAAGGCCTGCTGTGTCCCGAAACTTGAGAGAAACCTGTGCGCTTATTTAAATCAATCACAGCATCCTCGTTAATTCATCCCTCTCTACCTTTTGAAAATCAGGTCCCATGTGTGCAAAATGAAACTGTTGAACTTCAAACAAACCTCATGAATAATCCTGCAGAGCTTCTGTTTAAATTAGACTACTCTGATTGTGAGATGTATGGAGGCAAGTTGGAGTTCAGTCTCAGAAGAGTTTTGAGTAAATCCCTGATGTACTCTGCATCCTCTGACCACAGCTGAGGGTGAGAACACAGAGGTCAGGTTTGTAAGTGTTAATGAGATGTGAAGGAATTTGTAACCTTTTACGCACAAATTATACTTTTATGGTCCCTTAAAGCAAATGATGTAATTTGCTTGGTACCTTATTGTGACTATTTGGCAATTTTGGATTTAATGTTTATTTGTGACAATATTTTTGCATTTTGGACAAGGCTTTGAACCAGCATCCTGTAAAGAAAGTGTGATTGCAAAAAAATTAAAGGAATTAATTAGAAATTAAAATATTTACTTTTCATCGACCAGTGAAAGTGCATTCATTCATTTTGACTCATTATTTAATTATTCCAAAATCAGACAACAGTCTCACAATAAGTCCTACCGTTATTAAAGTTAAAATAATCAGGTTTTGGTTCATTCAAGAGAGGTGTTGATCTAATCATGCAATCGTTTTGGGGGATGTAGTTTTTGGTGCTGTTGAACTGTACTGTTCAGAGAGTTTTTTCTACTATTCAGTCTGCCCTCACTAGGTGTAAATATTTGCAATATTGTCTAGCTATGAGTGGTGTAAGATGATGTGTTTATAGCCGAGTATAAACCTGTGATGAGTATTGCCATATTTTACTATTAGACTTAATGTGCTGGTTGAGGGATGAGCAGTGTTGCCCTGTAGTCACCAAACCTGGTTAGTTATTCTTAACTGGGGCACTGAAGCAAAAAACTATATGGAGCAGTACAACTACAAACCCATATCTTCACTTTAAAGAAATCCAGAGCGGTTCATTTCATTTACAGCCAAAGTGGCTACTAGAACTAGCCTGCATGTTCTGGTCGCTCTTGCAGAACTGCACAGAACAAGTGGATCATTAACTCTTTCTTTATTTTTTTGGCCTTTTTTTGTTTTTTCATCTTGTTTTGTTGTGTGTCAGTTATTGTAAAGTGTGGTTCAAGGCTTAAAACACTTAGTATTTCAATTTCCTGAAATGCATAAAGAGGAAAAAAAAAGACATTTGTTTTCTAAGAATTTTCCCCTTTAACAAAGTGTGCGTGTCGTGCTTTTTTTTTTTTTTTACAGGAATAGAGTTTAATAATAATGACAAGAGTACAGTAAATAAAATGAATAATATAAATTCAGCAGTAACAACAGTCGTGTTTGGTTTTTTACATGCTTGCTGTTTTTGGAGGGTGGGAGTGTCTCCTCAGTAATCCTGTCGCTCTCTTTCTGTGTGTGTGTGTGTGTGTTCAGGGCAGAGGAGGTCAACACCATCATGGCAAATCTCGAGAAGGCAAACCAGGTGAGTTCAGCCTTTCTCCGCACTTCTCTGATTGAGATGCTCCTTCGTTAAGGTAATCATTCCTGTAATCAAGCCTTGGCTTTAATTAGACACCCTCCGTCCTGTCCCCCACACCTCCTCCTCCTACTTCCACCTCCCCCTCCCCTGAGCGTGTGATTAGCGATTGTGAACCTGAGCCACCGTTGGTGGGTGCGCTCTGGCAGCACGGCTCCGCTCAGAAGAGAACGGGAGACTGCAGAGCGCGACTGATGCCAGAGTGCTGAACGCCGGGGTTCTTAGTTATCTCACTGCCTTGATTGCTTCCTATCCTGGTGATGGCTCTTTTCTTCTGCTGCTTTCTTCTCCCATCTGCTTTCTCTCTCTTATGCTCTTTTCCTCACTCTGCTGCTCTCTGCCAGCAGCTCCAAGATAAATGTTCGCAAAATGAATCATTAATTAGCAGGCCGGGTGTGACAGAGCAGGTAAACAGTTTGGGGAATAAAGTGGGCCGACTAAACAGCCCTCTCAGCAGAATAGGCCGTGGTTGCACTCGTCTGCTCGGGCCCCTGCTCAGGTGTACACGTGGCCCGAAAATCTCTGAGCCTTCTTTGATTTATGTGTATGCTGTCACCTTGATCATCTCGTAAGCCGGTGATGTAGCTGGTGTATGAAAACTGTAACGCTGTGTTCCCTCGTCTGCACACAGAGAGCTGAGATGGCCCAGAGGGAAGTGGAGAGGCTAAAGGAGCAGTTAGCCAGTGGCCAGAGTGCCACCACAGGGAGCTGCCATCCAGCAGAGGGCAGCAGCAGGGTAAGAATAATGTGAATCCTTCTATGCTGTGGTCTCTCTATTTTGCCATATCTGGGCAGAGTTAGGTATATTACTATTTGCAAGTATGCTTTACTTAGCTTGAATACCTCCATTCTAGGGTGTACCACTTTGTATGTCTACTCCACTACAATTATCTAACTCTGCAGATTTTACATACAAGCTTTGAACACTTTGTATCGTTCAAAGTAACCTTCCTAACGGTGTGTAACATTGTTAATCATAGTAATCATATTAAAAGCCTGCTTACATGTTAATACATCACTGATAATAATAAAATAAAGTGCATTAAAATAATTCTTAAGGGAAAATTTTCTTCATCATAAGTTTTAAATTTTGACCCTTTAAGTACATTTTGATAATAATTCTGCTTAGTTCTGCTTAGAGTTTGAGTGCAGGACTTTTACTCATATGAGAGTATTTTTAATTTGCAGTAAAGTTACTTTTACTATATGTATACCTCTTCCACTGTTTGGATGCTTGTTTTATTTTGTAGGTCCATATATGTTAAAAAAAAATAATAATTAAAGTTGCAGTGACTGCTTGGTACCTGACATCACGATATATAATATAATGGACAAATAAACTCTGGAATATTATCAGTAACTTATTAAATGTAGCCATTATATTTTAACAAATCTCATTAAATTGCATAGCTTGTTTTCAATAGTTTTTAAATTTTACAGTACTTAGTTTAACATAGTTTTTTAAATACTGTAGGTTTTTTTTGTCTTAATCAAAGTAAGATAGAACTAATATATTAATGTACTGATCACCTGCAAAGATCATAAAGTCTTAAAACATAATTATAAAAACAACTTTTCTTTTACAGACGAACCTGTATTTGTTCTGTATAAACGATCAACTCACAAAATCACTCGCAGAGAGCTGCAAAATAGTTTGAACTGGTCTGGAAATTTTTGTGGAAAAATACATCAATTGAAAAATGAGAATACAGTTTTAAATGTTACCTCATCACCTCTGCTTTGCTCTCTGACTTTACAACTATCTGAATAATATCAGCATTGCAGAGGCTTTAATTTAAAGGCTCTTACTTATTCTCCACTCCTCACTCCTTTCATCACTTTATCTCCTCCTCATGCTCTTTGTCACGTCTCCTTCTCGGCCCATCAGGAGAAGAATGAAAAGGATGGGCTGCTGCCCTCCAAGCTGGAGGCCGCCTTGCTGGTTAAAGACCGCGAAATCCTCCGTCTTCTTGAAAACATCCAGAGGCTGCAGTTCACACTGCAGGAAGTTCAAGAGACCTCAGCCAATCAGATCTTAGAGCTGGAACGCCAGCTGGCCTATAAGACAGAAGCTATTGAGGTGAGTAACGCTGATGCGCGAGAAGTGACTGAACGTGACGAACAGCTTGTCAGTGCTCAGTGGCTCTGATGACTAATCACTCTTAATTAAGATGAAATAAAATATGCTGCTCTGCCTTTTTTTCATTTCAGAGATTAGAAGCTAAACTGCAATCCCAGATGGACTATGAAGAGATTAAAACTGAACTCAGGTGATCATGTTAGTGTAGACAAAGAGTGCAACTGTTTCATAAGGATGTTAATTTAAATCCAACAGTCTGACTTTCTCTACATGTTTGTTTGTGTCTGTAGCATCCTAAAGGTCATGAAGCTGGCTTCAGCAAATGGCAGCTCATCTCAGGTACATATGCTCCCGCTCCATCCTCCTGTTCGTCAGCCAAGTAGCCCTTTGGTTTCCTTTTTATGTTCCCTCACTGTCAGGACAGAAAAATTCAGCAGTGCCATTGTATGCTTCACTGACTGTCTTCTATTATAGGTATATTTACAGCAGCTGTAATTGATTAATCGAAAAATTAACAGCTTTTATGTTTGTGTGTGTGTGTGTGTCTGCGTCTGTGTATGAATAGGATTCTGCCAAGGCTGCAGAGGCTCTATTGCTGGATAAAGAGGCCTTTCTTCCATCTCACAAATACCTGGTGGATAAGGCCCGAATTTTGCACAGCATTGGTAAAATATATGGCTCTCTTGTTTCATTTTTCTTCGCATTGAAGTCTATTTCAAATAGTTCATCATAAGATTCCTAAATGATTAGCACGAAAAGCAGTGAGTTTTGCCATTTTCCAAAAATTCCTCACAGTTCGCTTTATGCTGAATACTTGTTGGTCAGGTTTAAACACTCTGTGTCTGTTTCTGAGACTTAACTCTCAGCATAAACTGAGCCTTGATATAGTGAGTTTACAAGGCCAGAAAGCAAGTGAGTTAATTCAAGAAAAGTCTGTTATCAGATTGATAGTGATGGGTCTGATTGTACTTGTGCCAAAGCCATGCAGCTCTTACACATGAGCATAGTTGATGAGCTTGTGTTCTTTGTATCAGATGATGACCAGTCTGAGGATGGAGGCAGGGAGACAGGCAGGCTGCCCAGCTCCCACTCGTCCTCCTCTCAGGCGGATGGCCGTGCCTCCCCCAGCCCTGGCCCCCCCACCCTGGACAGCTCCTCCTCCAGCCACGAGCTCCCGCGTCCCTTCTCCCTGTCACCTTGCTCTGGAGACAGACTGTCAGGTGACCACATCCATCACAAGCAGCTACTCTCCCCTCACTTTAAAAAGGAGGGCCTCATGGCCTTCCCCACCGCCCTCTATGCAGCCAAGGTCGCCCTCATGTCAGCCACCCAAGGGTCTGCAGGGGCGTGCAGTGCAGACGCAGGCTTGCCCAGCGACCAGTCGGAAAGCGGCAGCTCGACTGCAGGAGATGAGGACCAACTGGACACGGCGGAGATCGCCTTCCAGGTGAAGGAGCAGCTGCTGAAGCATAACATTGGCCAGCGTGTGTTTGGCCACTATGTGCTCGGTCTCTCCCAGGGCTCGGTCAGTGAGATTCTGGCAAGACCCAAACCCTGGAGAAAGCTGACTGTGAAAGGAAAAGAGCCTTTCATTAAGATGAAGCAGTTCCTCTCTGATGAACAGAACATCCTGGCACTCAGGACCATCCAGGTCCGCCAGAGAGGTGAGTGGGAAAGACATGACAGAATATTTTAGAACAACAATCAGGCTCAGGTGGGAATGACCAACACACTCTATTTGTATTTGTAGTTTTGGCCACTAATTCAAGATATACGGCTTTATTACAAAGACCAATAGGGGGAAAATGAACTAGCAATCAAAACAGAAGTGTAGTTTATCCATTCGCAATAATGGTTTAAGGAAAGGGCTGGTGATATTCAACATTTTTCTGTCAACAAATCTATGAAAAGTGGTATCAGAGTATTTGTAGTTAAATCTTACTCCTTTGTGCTCCATTGTTGTGCAGAAGCACATCAATGAGCCACACCGACACAGTGAGTGACATGCTCTTTATTTTATATGAATACAAGCACTGTAGTTTCTATTTAGTCAGTCACACACACATTGTCCTTTTGTTGGAAATACCCACTAAAACAAATTTACATTTATCCACATCTGAGAACAGTCCCCAATAAATCCACTCTTTACTCCTGTTTGAGTTATATTTGCTAAAACCTTTTTTTCAAATTGTAAGAAAAGAAAATACTAAATGATACAGATCTGTAGTAGGAGTGAATGGCTAAATCAAACCCTCATACCTGTTTGTTCTTGAAAATAGAAGTTTTAGATGTAATGGTTAAACAGATGGCCAGAGCTGCCAAAACAAGAGCAAGGTTATAAAATTAGTGTTTAGAGTCTTTCAGAGATTACCGAGTGTATGAAGTTATGATGTACCATACGTTTTTAGAGCAGATGTTATCATGCCATCTTGTTTTGGTGGCTTAGCTTCCGGACCTGTGTTCGTTTAAACCTTCTAATCTACTTGGACCTCATCCTTGACTTGTTTGCGGCTTCCTCTGCCATGTTTGTAGTGTTACTTTAAAACTTTGTTTTCTCCCTAGATTCACAGCTTTTGAAAGTTGAGCTTCCCGTATACTGCAACCTCAGACAGCACGCGCTCAAAGGCAGCCATTGATCTACCAGTCAAAAGCAAAGCCTTGGAACTGCTCTCTGATCAACCATCCCACTCACCCCCCTCCTCTCTCCTCTATCTCTTTCTGTTACCCTCTGTGGCAGGGAGCATCACTCCGCGCATCCGAACTCCTGAAACTGGGTCAGACGACGCCATTAGGAATATCCTGGAGCAGGCCAAGAAAGAGATCCAGTCCCAGAGGGGAGGTGAGGATGGAGCTACTGATGTAGTCATAGTTTATACCATATTGATTTATTGTTATTTGTTTATTTATGGACAATTATTTCAACTGATTTTATTTTTGATCAGAACTTTATTGCGTCTTAATTAAAAACTTGATCTAAGGATGTGTTCTGTTTTTTTGTTTTTGATTTGTTTTTGTATTTGTGGATTTGTGGATCTTTCCTGTTCAGGTGACGGGAAATCATCTCTGAACAGCTCATCAGGCAGAAGCAGTAACGGGCCAGGCAGCAGCTCTGATGAAACCATAAAGAACATCTTAGAACAAGCCAGGAGGGAGATGGAGGCCCAGCAACACGCCCTGATGGCGATGGAGGCCTGCGGCAGGGCCCCGTCTGCCAGCTCAGGAGCTCAGGTAGAGCGTCCGGGGCCCCCGGAGCGCTCTAGGGGCCTGCCTTTACCCATCTCCATCAAACAGGAGGAAGGTGGCTGCGTCACAGTCTGCATGGCAAACACCACCAGCAGCCCCCAGACACCCCTCAGCGTCCTCTCCCCAGCTGCCTTCGTCCAGAACATCATCCGCAAAGTCAAGTCAGAGATCGGTGAAGCGGGCACCTATTTCGACCAGCACTGGTCTCAGGAGCGGGGCGCGATGGTGCTTGGAGTTGGAGGAAGCTCTCGGCCCTTCAATTCAGTCTCTCCCTCCTTGTCTTCCTCCTCCTCCGGGCCGTCCACCTTGCCCCGGCCCTGGCCCCGTTTGGAGAACGGCGAGTGTCTCCCCAACAGCGAGGAGGCGTCCGCTGCCGAAGACGAGCTGGGGCTCGGCCGGCCGGTGGAGGTGAAAGTGGAGTCGGACACATCAATAAGCGGAGAGTCACCCGGCCCTGGTCCAGGAAGGCTTTCCTACTATCCAGCGTACATTCCCCGTGCCCTCAAGCCCACCGTGCCACCGCTGACTCCCGAGCAGTATGAGATGTATATGTACCGTGAGGTGGACACCATTGAGCTGACCAGGCAGGTGAAGGAGAAGCTGGCAAAGAACGGCATCTGTCAGAGGATCTTTGGTGAAAAGGTCAGCTGTTTCTTTTACTTATTATTACAGAGAAAATACATGCATGCTGCAATACAAGCAGATTGATAATATGCGAAACTATGCCATGAGACAGTATTTGCACTCTTCCTGTTTCCCTGTTATTTGCACATTTGTTACACTTCATGCCTTCAGTCTCCATGTAATATCAAATAGCGTAAACTGACCAAACACAAAATACATTTCTGCATTTATCTTATTCAAGGAAACAAAGTAATCAAACAATCAAATCATCCATGTAGGGGGTAGCAGCCACCATTATAGGTAAAAACAGACAGCACCACTTTGCAGCAATAACCACAGCCCCACTTTTTTTCTCATTTCATGTCAGTATTTCACTTTGCAGTAGAGGATTTTTAGTCATATTTGAAGCTCTTTATTCAAACTCCTGTGTCTCTGTTGAGTTCATATTAGGACAGTGTCAAGGCCACTCCAGACTTTTTTGATTTTCACCCTTAGATCTGCTTATGTGGTTTGGATTATTGCCTTATGGCACAGCTCGCAGACAGATGACTGATTTCTGCTCAGTAAGAATGTTTTGGCAGTGAGCAAAGTTAATGCTTCCTTTAATAAAAGCAAGTCCTGAGCCTCCCCACACCATTACGTTTGACTGTTTCTTCAGGTAGCTCTGCATAATATCCCAGCCTTATAAGTAACTGGCATTAGTCTGAAATGCTGCATTTGCTTTACACCAGGTGCCGGTAGAACCTGCGCTGTCTGAAAAGTTTTACTTTTTCAAACTCTCTGAGTAGAACATTTTACCAAAAGCCTTCAGGAGCTTTTCTGCAAATGAATGAATGAGAAGAGAGCAGTGGTTTCCACTTTGCTGCTCTCCATCGAGTTGTGTTTTTCCAATCATATTGTGTGCTCATCAGCACTGTCCTTAGCTGAGAGGTCTGCATTTCTGTGGACATCCTACTGTGATCTTTTGTGACTTCCTGGCTTGTCGTTGTGCCCTTGGAGAACCTAAGGGTGCTGGAGATGAATTTACCCATATACCTGTGTTCTCCGTGTAACAAACCCTCTCTGTGGTTTAGTGGCGTTGTAAGCTTTTACACACAGATAGATTTCAACAACTCATCTCCTCTGGAATTTCCTTCGTGGCTCAGTGTGCTTGCAGCACTTTTGTGGTATCTTTCTGTATTCAATTATCTAAATCTGGTTACCAGTCAGTTGTGGCTGGTTGAGCAACAAATTCAAGTATTAATTTTTTGAAATGGCTCATAAAAGTGTAAGAGAAGTCTGTTTTTACATGAATTAATTTCAAGATTTTAACAGTTATCTTTTCGGCAAATATGACATTTCACTTAGAAGTGTGGGATAACCAATGTGGTAGATAGAGGAATCAAGGAAATGAAAAAAGGATTAAACATGTATTCACAACACTGTATTTTATTGGGTTTTTTTCCCTAGAAGCTACCATGTGTTTTATGTCAGTTTTTTTAGTTCAGCCCGAGAAAATACGACTGTATTTCCAGAAAATCCCCCTGGGTGTTTTCCAAAGCAACTTTATCATTTGTCACAGTTCAGCCTCTGCGGAGTAGATAACACATTTAGGTTTCATGGTGCAGGTTTTACATTTTGATGATATTATAGGTTCCAGTATTGACTCTCCAGCTGGGGTCTTTCCCTGAGCGGTAATCATATTTGTAAATACTAAACTGTCAATATGACTGTTGTAAAATGTTTTTAAACTAGGTTCCACTTTATGTAAACCGATTTTTCTGGCACATGCAAGTGTGTGTTGAGATTTTATTAATATTTTAAAAAGAAAAAAAGGGTGAAGACAGAAAAATATTGCATCACTTTTAAAAACATTTGTTGTTGTTTTATGACCGCAAATAATCCAGATGAATTCATGATCAATGATACAAATCAAACTCCAGCTGATAAAAACGATCAGTTCTCTGCTTCACTGTGCATTTGTCTTATATAAGCTCTTTGCAATGTGCTTCCGTTGTAAGTCAAATGAGTGCATTAAAATAGACTTTTCATTCAGATATTTATGGTGCATTGCTTCCCTCTAGTGGTTATTTGCTGAAAGTGTATCACTGGGGCCATATTTCAAAAGCAAACTGAGAGAATTATTTTTTTTAAAATAATTATTTGGAAAATCAGCAATGGCCAGTACATCAATTGTCAGTCTTGTTACAGATGACAGGTGTAGACATAATATACTAACATGTGCTTTGTGGTTCAGGTGCTGGGGCTCTCTCAGGGCAGTGTGAGCGACATGCTGTCTCGGCCCAAACCGTGGAGCAAGCTAACCCAGAAAGGCAGGGAGCCCTTCATCCGTATGCAGCTGTGGCTGCTGGACCAGCTAGGCCAGAGCCTCAGCCAGCCCCCCAACCAAGGCCACACTCAGGGTGAGAGTGCAGCTCACACACACACACACACACACACAAACACACACACACATCAACTGGGGTAGACAAGCGAGAAATTCAGCTGAGATGCTTAAATGTTAATGTATCAAACCTGAGAGAGTAAAATTTAAAAATATAAATCTTAGAAGTGTTAGGCTATATGTTAAATTTTTTTGTGATGCCTCCCTCCTCTAGAAAAAAGCCCAGTGACGGCCCAATCCTCACCCTCCCCACCTCCAAGCCCGGCAGAGAGCCACCCAAGTCCTCTGGTTGAGCCTGTAAGTCTGTCCTTGGAAAGCAGCAAGGAGAATCAGCAGCCTGAGAACCTTGGCCTGGGGTTGCCCCCTCACCCAGAAGGAGGGAAATCAACTCCCAGCCTCATGGCCCTGCATCAGCCCACAAACCCCCTGGGTATCCAGGAGCTGGTGGCCATGTCCCCAGAGCTAGACACTTATGCCATCACCAAGAAGGTCAAGGAGGTGCTAACAGACAACAACCTAGGTGGGTTGAAGTTCACGCTGTGGGGTTCGGCTGATAAACGCAGACACAGGTCCTACATATGCTTTTGTTTGTTTGTTTCCCACAGGCCAGCGTCTTTTTGGGGAGACCATCCTGGGTCTGACTCAAGGCTCAGTGTCCGACCTGCTCTCCAGGCCCAAACCATGGCACAAACTCAGCCTGAAAGGCAGGGAGCCGTTTGTCCGTATGCAGCTGTGGCTTAATGATCCTCACAATGTAGACAAGCTGAGGGCCATGAAGAAGATGGAAAAGAAAGGTGGGGGGCCCAGTGTGTATACTGTAATAATTTTGCTGTACAATTTTGAGACTTTGTTGGTGTTTTGTAATCCCCTCACGCTGTATATCTCTCTCTTCCCTGCAGCCTATCTAAAACGGCGGTATGGGCTGTTGAGCACGGGCTCAGACAGTGACTCACCCAGCACTCGTTCTGAGTGTGTGAGTCCAAACTTGGCCTCACTTGACCTGTGCCCTTACAGCCAGGTGAAGAAGCCTCGAGTGGTGCTTGGAGCTGAGGAGAAAGAAGCCCTGAGGAAGGCCTACCTCCTGGAGCCCTATCCCTCTCAGAACACCATTGAGATACTGGCCTCCCAGCTCAAACTCAAAACCAACACCGTCATCAACTGGTTCCACAACTACAGGCCAGTCCAGTGATCTTTTTGAACTTTGCTAATGGCTGCCTCTGTTGTTTTCATCACCGCAGCTGAGTATCTGAAATCTAAATTGTTTGATGTCATGTGACTGTCTAACAGCAGTGTTTGTGTGCAGGTCCAGGATGCGGCGGGAGGTGCTGATGGAGGGTCTGCCAGACAATGACACAGATGCTGAGCATCACAGCTACTCCCCTTCAGTGACGCGGAGCCCCCACTCTGATGGAGAGGAGAGGAGGCTGCAGCAGCCCTCAGGACACATCCACTCCAGCCTCTCTCTCAGCGCCAACACAGCACTGCCTCATGTCAAACAAGAGGCGATAGACAGGGAAGACGAGGGGGAGGAGGGAAGGGAGGGCTCGGTGAAACAGTCAAGAGCTCAGTGTTTTTCCACAGCAGGGCAGTTCCCGCTGCTGAAAAGCGAACACGAGGACTCCATCGCTGGCTGTCCGGAGCCCCACTCGGCTGGCCAGAGCCTGAGGCAGGAGGAGGGGATGAGTAGCCAGGCTCAGGGGCTCTACCATGTTGCAGTCTCAGTGGACGGCCCCCAGAGGAACAACCAATCCAGGCACGAGGGGGAAGACTCTGGGAAGTCTTCAGTTGACCCCGTCAGCTTCAAGGCTTCATCAGAGCCCTGCCGCAGCAGCCTGGAGGTCTCTCTCAACTCCCCCTCTGCTGCATCCTCACCCGGCCTCATGATGTCAGTCTCCCCAGTCCCTTCCTCCTCTGCACCCATATCGCCCTCGCTGCCAAACCCGCCCTCGACAAGCACCAATCACAGCCTAGACCCTAATCCACTCCCTCCCTTTCAAAGCCCCAAACTCAACAGAAGCACTCAGAGACGCAATGAGAAAATGGCCAACCTCAATAACATCATCCACAGGCTCGAGAGAGCGGCCAATCGAGAAGAAACACTGGAATGGGAGTTTTAAATCCCCTTTTTACTTGTATCCAGTCCTGAAGACCCTGGCGGCACACAGGGGAGTCTCTCATAGAAGCTTCCTGAAGACTTGGAACGGAGCCTGGCTCCCGACGGCTTGTCCTCTCAGACTGATAACTCATAGGAAACTGGAACGCAGAGCTAAACATATGGCTGAATGCCCTACAAGAACTTTAAAAGTTGAAAAAAAAAAAAGTATAATTGTGTATTTGTTTTATGTTTGTTTGTTTTTTTTCTTTTGATAATGCATACTACTTTTAAATCTATGTGACAGCACTAGCTGTTGTTTTACCTATTGGACTTGACATGAAGACTTTTGCAGCTATGGTGTCATAAAATGTACACTGATGTTCTGTAGATTGCCACTGGGTGAGATTAAAAAAAGACCCCTGTCTTAAGCCATTAAAAGCACTATAACTATTTGAAAAGAGACTTTGACCAAATTTGCTACTTTTTGAATAGCAATTTTTCAGATTTTGTCTGTAAGACTGGACAGTTTAAGTCAAGTAACATGAAATCCTATTACTGACTGAGGGATAGTCCTTTAAGACTCTAAATATTCAACATCTTGTATGTACTTAGTTTCTTGGTGATATGTTTTGAAATATTTGTAACTCACACGTATAAAATGTGGTTGTACATGTTGTAGAATTGTCTGCAATAGCCTTCTCTAAACCTGATGTAGCATGGTACTCACCTGACCCTGTTATCCTCTGTAGTTAGTCACCTGTGATTATACTTGAGCGAAAACAAGAGAAAAAAAAAGTCGAAAACCCTTCCAAAAAATAAGAAAAAAGGAAACTTTAAATCTAATGAGTAGAGTACTTATAGTGTTTTGTTTTCTTTTTTCTTTGAATAATCCTTAAGGTTTACAGTTTAGGGCCCTTGTGCTTTTGGTAGTAGGTGAAACATTCACTACACATGAGCACAGTTTACATGATTTCTTTCAGACTTACCTCTCAGACCCTCTAAGGCACTGCTTCTCAGACTGTAACAGGCCAAGACACAGGACACCTGGTTTACCTCAGATTATGTTGATGCACATCATGCTATGACCATGCGTTTCATTCTTACACATAAACATGACCAACGCTTATTTGAATCAATGGAGGGAAAGTTCTTTGTATCATGCCTCAGACATGCAGAGATCGAACAAGTTTTAATGAAAGAAATCTGTCTTTTACAAAAAAAAAATGCTGCTGTTTAAGGAGACGGGGAACCAACAATTCCTTTTATGATGTGTGAACGTATTATGATCCTCCTCACAGGTAACACCTGACTTTGTGCACTTTCTCAAAACTGGTTCTTTCACTGTAGCTAGAACAGTGTTTGCTCGATCAAACATCTTAACCTCTACGCACTGAGATGATTTAAAGCTGGACAGTTTGATGCAAAAAGATTGGCTTGAGCAACACTTCAGTGCTGTGAATTGATCTCTCTAGGGGCTAAAGCTCACAGATTGTGAGCGCATGATACAGTATGACCTCTCATCAACAAGAAAACATCCAATCTGTAAGTACAGTACGAGGTTACAGGTATCCCCTCATATTATCTTTGACCACTTGTGTATTGTGTCTGTAGAAGTTTCTTTGTCATGCTTGCAAGATGTTCTTTATGTATTTTGCCTCTATTTTATACTCAGAACAGTTAACTAGATATTCAATACCTCGTGTATGAACTACTTACAGCACTTAGATTTTGATAATTGTGAGGACTCAAGTAAATTTCGAATATCAACATTATCCTAACCTAGTGTCCACAAGTCTTTGCCTTTCCTGTATCGTTGAAGTTGGTAGTAAACACTTGCACATGTCTACATAGTTGAGAGGACTCGGATTGTATTATGTAGAGATATATATTACACAATGACTTAAAAAAAATATCTTACATTCTTGGAACAAAATGTGCTGATTATATTGAAATAGAGTGTACAGATTTAATAAACCAAACCCATTCAAGCCAGTTCTGGTCTGGCAAGCTTGCCCAAGTTTTAGACCTTCTCTCAGGGTAGTCTTGCTTTTTAAAGCTTTACTGAAACAGTTGCTCTCATCAGTGGTGGTGACTATGATAAACATTACATGGTGTTGAGAATGACTCCGTTATATATTACATGGACCTGTGGAAGTTGTGTGTGTATTGGAAATGCAACTTTCACAGAAAAGCAGTGGTTTGTAAGAGAGCTGTTTTGTAATTCATTACACAGATGTGTCAAAGTACAGTGTAGATTGGAACCACCGGGATGAAGCTAATGGGTGCATTTTTTAAGATCAGTAGACTTTGCTCTCTAAAATACTGTTTTTGTTTTCTCTCGGAGCCACAGAAGATTTTTCTCTGATTTTCGTACCACCATTTTTTGTGCATAATCTACTGTATGATTAGAAGTGGCATTTCTTATGTGGAAATTTCATTGTCTTTCATGGTAACATGGACATATGACTGAAAAAGAAATGTATTTACCCAGACCTTTATCTCTTCATGTAAAGCCCATCTCATTGTTTTGCATGCAAATCCATTCTAGTCACATGACAAGGGATAGACTGTGTTTTTGTGTTGTTGTTTTTGCACAGGGACATTGAATCAGCACTTAAAATTTTGTTACATTAGTGAAGTCCATGCATGGTGCAGCTGATCATTTTGGCTCTCACAAAGTCATCATGAATGCAGTCAAATCAGAAACCAATAACAACCCAGAAAACATAACTTCTAGTTGAATATTCAAATCAAGATTATTTTGTGCCATATCACATGCCTCATGGATTATCCTCATAGGAGTAATGCCTTGTGGTAAAGCATGATTTGAGAGGGGTGTAGGGATTTTTGTAACCCAGTAAGGAAAAAGCAAAGCTTTTTTGTGACAAAAGCCCTACACATTAGATGGTTTTATTTTGTAATTGACATCTGTCACTAAATAATGAGGTAATTGGTCAGCAAAATTTGAATAATTGTGCTCAGAGTTGTTACTATAGAAACAATATGTACAACTCTGAGAATGGGGGTTTGTCACGAAGAATTTTTTTCATTTGAAAGTCAGCTGTGGGCCAATAAAGAGAAGTGTTCTGTAGGCTTATATACTATCTAAATGCCTCACATGTCAGGCTATTAAATGTTAAAGAATGGAAAAAGGTATACCAAGCGTCTTGGGATTAAATCTACATATGTAAGCCATCATTCAATACATAATTGTTTAAGATCCTGCTGTGTTGTGTTTTTATTTCTTAATGCTGAGGAATTACCCTAGCTTGAGATGCCTGACCATCTGTCAGAGCGAATAAACCATGAGCTCTGCAGATTCGTCTGCTTCCCGGGTCAAAACGACCCCTCAAGGGGTACATGAATGCACACGCGTAAATACAAACACATTTCTAAACATACATACATAAAAAAACATGCTCTAACCTGTCACTTATTGTAATGTGTACCCATAATAAATCACCGCATTATTGCCACATTGTTTCTTCACTGAAAAAATAATAAGGATGTATTTAGATCATCTTTCGATGTTCCGAATACATACTTATTCTGATTTATTTCAAAACGATTAAGGTCCCTGATATTCAGATGTTTGGGGAGTGCAGTGTTTACATGATCGTACCGCATGGTATGTTTGAGCCCCTCCCCCGAACATAGTTCTGACGCGATTACGTCACACGCCCACGTAGGTTGTTGGGCTGGAGAGTTTGCGACGATGGCGACGACGGCTCGGTGCTGGAAGGGGACGCAGTGAAGCTGGCCTCGGCACGGATATGACTAATGTTTATTTGGTCGAGCTCTGTTTGCTGCTAAGTAATTGCACGGGCTTCGGATGAATCTTTGGCTTCTAACTTCTCATCGCTCCTTTCCGTGGTGAGTCCGCCGGTTGTAGCCGTTCCTCGGTGTGTTTTGACAGAGGCCTCCGTTTTGGGTTCCGCCCTCCATCTCATAACAACAAAAACAGTTCCAGAGAGCTATGCTAGCTCAACCAGCTAATGTTAGCTTCACAGCTTACTGACTGGTCTTTGGCACAGATACTAATTGCTAACATTGAGTACCATGAGATTGCAACACCACAACACACTGTTTATTTACAACGTAAATGTTAATGACGGCTGTTATCCAAAACATCAACTCTGGACAAAGCGGTAGTTTGCAAACATTAATGCTACTTTGCGGACGTGTTATTTTTCAGCTGGTCTAGCTAACCATTGAGGTTAGCTAGCTGCAGAAAATCTAACGTAGCTTAACGTTTCCCAAAGAGGAGGGAGTACTGTTACCGCAAGCTAGCTAGTTAGTTTTTTCTATAGACATGGGTAGTTATCTACGAGACCCGTTAGCATAACTGCAGTTAGCTACCCACTTTCGCTTAGTAACGTAATAAACTGTCTCTGCATAGTTGTTTACGTGATGTTGTACGGCATTTCGCTTTCTAACACACATCAAACTGCGATTCAGAAGTGTTTGTGTATGTTTTAAATTGGCTGTAGCATATTTTTAACTGCAAGCGTTACGATTTTCCACAGGTCAAGCTAACTTAGCTACTTGAAAAAAGTGAAAAATTTAGCTTATGCTTGTTAATTAACACTTAAATCGGAAACTGACAACATAACCTTAACACTGGGTTGGATATATTTTTTCACATTGAAATAACACGTCGAAATATGCTGATTTGTATTTATTTTCAAGTCGACTCCTTTTAGTGCCGCTTTTAAGTTTAGTGTTACTGTCTGATCATCAACGTAGTCAAGCTAACTGTGCAGTTCAGTCATTGCAGTTCATCGCCACCGTCTATATTTCTTTTCCTGATCAGAATATTGTGGCTTTTTGCTTGATAATGTTGCAGTCTATGATGCATGCTGGCATGTCACGGGATAAGTGTAACGTTAAGGCTCTAAGGGGCTTAGCCTTCCCTGTGTGACTCTGAACTCGGAACCAGACTGAGCCGTAGCCACGGGTCATGAGCCCGCTGCAGTAAACAGAGCTCTGTGTGTGTGGCAGATATGCTTTATCAGGTAGCACCAGCAGCAAAAGCTGGACTCCGTCAGTGAGGTAATGACCTCCCGTGGCCTCTTCACAGCAATCTCAACGACCAGGCGGTGCTGATGTCCTCTTCAGCCGCTTGTGCATCGGAATTTTTGTCTTATTTCTGATCTCAGGCACCTTGAATGTTCCTGAGAAAGTGTTTAGGTCCTTCTCATTTACTGACCTTCTCATATCAGATTTCAGTGTCTGAAAGAGTAGCTGACCTTTGCAACTATTTGTGGGCCTGAATGCTAAGAGATCCCTAACAGTTTACTTGTTTTGAAAAGACGTGTCAGAACGGAAACTAATTATTATATTTTCAGCATCAGTCAATCTGTCAGTTGTTTTCATGATTATTGAATTATCATTTTTTCCACAAAACAGTCCAAAACCCCATGACTTTTCATTTACAGACGTGACAAAAGAAAATAGCAAATTATCTCATTAAGAGAAACCAAAAAAAGAAACTGTATTATTTTTCTCTTTTTTATGACAATGAAAACAATTCACTGATTATAGACATATACATAGACATGGGTCAGCTTTAATCAATTAACTGACTAATGGTTGCAGCTCTAATTATAGTTATCACTTTAAGGTTACTCTTGGTAAATATACTTAACATTACCTGAGCAAAAAGCTGGAATCTTTTTATGTGAATGTTGAATGGTATTCTTGATGAATGGTATTTTTCAGATAAACACTGGGTAAGAAATTAATACCAGCCACCTGCCAAGCGCTTTCAAGCGTCTGGTTCTGCCAAGTATGTGTACATGACCAGTTATTCGGGCAGGTGACCAACCATTGTTGGGTGGTTTAACCACTAATATTGTTTCTTTTAAGCTAACACATCTGCAATGCCCAACATAAAGTGCCTTTAAGCTTTAAACATGGTAAGGAAAGTACTGTAATTTTAAATCCTCTTGAGGCAACTAATTTTGTACACTCTGTTTTCTCTGTTGTTGTCTCAAATACAAATTAAGTGTGTTTGTGTATTTATGGAATGGGAACACTGAATGAGCAGTTCACGTGACTCAGTCATGTCTATATGCTGGTTAAACTGTCGACTAAGTGCATCCAGTTGGCCTTTTTCCATTCCACTACTGAGTTTAAGTGGTATCTCTGAGCTCAAATTCAAGCCACTGTGACCACCAGTACAGCTATATTTACTAGTGAATCAAAGAGCTTCTGTAACTTGAATGTCTCTGTGAGAAAGGCTGATGTTTGCAAAATATGGACAAGTTAGCAAGAAAAAACATTTGCTTATTATTCAGGTGCAAATTTACCTTAATTTCCACAGATTTCCATGTCTTACTTGTGAGAGTTTCCAAACAAGATCTTCAGGACTGCTCATCGTCCGTTACTGATTGTGTGTGGTAAGTCTGAAAGATATATTGCATAACTAACTGGCCTTTTTAGCCATCTGGTGTGTCTTTGAGTGTGGTACTTCACTACATTTGATGCAACTGACTGAATATGAGCATTACTTAAGGCCTAAATCCTACTACTGCTGGTAAGCCTTCTCTTGTTGTACCATTTCATGTTGAATTGATTTGCTATTGAACATCTCACTGCCTAACCAGGGACTCACAATCTCAAGGTGAATCATGAGCCTCAATAAGCGCATTGTTTAAACCCAATTTCTGTTTAAGGTATTTAGACATCCTGATATGTAAATATAACATCAGCAGTGCTATAGAGAATCTGTTTTACTGACTATCAAAATTCATCCACTCCCTGCCATGACTTTCTATTGGGTGCCTTGAAAATCCATCCATGTGAAACCTAAATAATTCCAGCAAAATCTCAGAAAATTTTTATTAAAAAAATGGTAATTTGATGCTTCATTCAGACAGTCATTTCTTACTAAGACTAAATAAGTAAATAGAAAGTTAGGACTGTAAATATTCTTTTATGGGGCAAGCTAACAAGACATTGATTTTAAAAAACAGTACTCTTGATATATTTTTTTTTAATTGATAAACAAATATATGCATATATTTTGGGGCATTTTGTGCCATGTGAAAGTGGACAGCAAAGCAATGACAGGAAATGAGTGTTTGGTGCCTTAACTCCATAGCCCTGATAAGCATGCATTTACATCACAAGATACTTACCCTCTCCTGGAACAACGATTTAAATGTTAGAACTAATAAAGTGTAAGGTTCATATTTAATATCAGCAAATTGACTGTTCAAGCTTCTTTTATGAGATAAACCTGTCAGATCAAATGGTGACCTACTGATTGGAAAATTGAACCTTGAACATTTTCAACATTGGATTTAAAAAACAATCATTAATATTGATGCCCTCCCAAAATAAGCTTTGTCGGAACAAAATGCAGTTTCACAATGTTCCTAACTGACCTAAATTAGTGCTATCAGTACAATGAGCATGAGACTGACAATAAAAAGACACTGTTGTAGTTTGATCATGTCCTCTGTTTCTCTTAATACTGGAGTAAAAGAAAGATCTAAATTCGAAAAGCACATTAGAATATGATATCTACTTTCATTATATGTTTAAAAGATAATGGCCTAAAATTTTCAGATATAGTTTACACATTTTCTGTCAGCAATGCTAATAAACTTTGTGTGCTTCTTGTGTAGACTGATCCAGGCCGGAGTTCCTTGTTGGTTGACCCACACTCCTTCACAGGGGCCATGGTAAAGTACCTTCAGCTCATGCTTGCTTTGGACAATAACTGCTGGGTGCAGTGGAGTGCAGTGTGCAGAACTGGAAACTATCCATTGATTTTAACTTTTAATCAGCACTGTTATCAGGAAGTAGACACTCAGCTGCAGCAATGTCAAAGGTCCCCTATAGTTGCTTTGTGAGCAGAGAAGGTTTTGCAAGGTTCCCACATGTCCTGGCAAAAAAATGACAATTTTTCTAGTCATGGAAAATGTATGGAAGATGAGAAGAAAATAAAATGTCATTGAAAAAGCATTCTTCTTCTTAATCTGAGAATGAACCACTGGCAGCTCTATCATACCTCTCCAAAAAAGATAACATCACCAATGTCCAAAGGTAGGTTGTAAACCAGAGTATTTTTTAATAGGCTGCTCTGGTAATGTTGTGGAAACACTGTAAACACGCCCCAAAGTCATGCCACATGTGGGTTGGGTGACATTTAACTTCAGTAATCAAAACTCTGAAAAACAAAAAATGAATAATACTTCAATTGTAAGTGCTCGTCACTGCTGGCTGGTAATTTTGGTAGATATTATGATGTTTACAGACTTTTGTCATCAGCAAAATACAGGCAATTAGTCCTTTTTTAGTTTGCTAGCATTGTGCCCTTAAATGTGGTGTTGCTTTGTTCAGGTAAAATGTGCCGTGACATGGCTTTAAATGTATTCCTCTTTTAATAAGTTGCTAACAGTCGGTATGATTAGCCATGTTGAAGACTTCACTTCATATTGCTAGAAGAGGAGCTACAGGAGCGGGTGTGACTAACTGATAAGAGTCAGTGGCACTTATTAATCCTAGCTAACTTGACCCTTACATTTACATTTAGGTATGTAAAGTTCAGTCTACATTTGTCTGAAGGCAAATTATAGGCTACTATCTTTGTTACTGGTGTTCAGGATATTTAGTAATTAATGGTTAGGGAGGCAATATAATTTCATAAGATAAAAGGAATTCAGGTTATAAGTTAATAGTCATGATAATCATTTTTATATGTATAGCACTTGCTAAACATCTAGCACAAATCCAAAAGATTGTGATCCAAGATCCAAATTTAAAAGAAGGTAAAATACACTGACTAAATACAGGAAAAAATGTACAACAATTTTAAAATAAAGCATTTAATTACATTTTTAGTATATGGCACAAACCCTATTTGTCAAGCTGTGATATCATTGATTATGTCCTGGAGAAGTCCTGGAGAAGTCCTGGAAAGAGATGTCTAGCGAAGAATGGAAACCTTGTTTCAGTTTTCACTGCAGAAATATGTTTTGTATGGTTGCATCATGACATAACCACTGGATTGGTTGTCTGTTAGATGGTTGGTGAGTTTTTTGGCATGCTGCTGTGTGGCGGCTGCCCCCTGGCTGGCCTCAGTATACTGCTCCTCAAGCCATGGTGACTGTGCGTATCAGCTAGGCTCATGCTGAGCCAGCAGCCAAAGGGATGTGCCATCACTGCCGTTATCTACCATCTCTTTCGACCACCTTAATCTATCTTTGCTCGCTGTTTCGGACCAAACTCTGCTCCTGACTAAACACAGCCCATAGATTCCTGTCGATCTCTGTCTGGACAAGGCCAGACATTTTTTTCCACTAGTTTGCCCTTGAGAAAAAAATTCCCTGACTCTGCTTGTATATCCATGGCTCACATTCCCTACTGATAGGCATCCTCTAAAATATGTTCATCTAGCATAAAACTGCTTTGACCTCAGACATTCAGCCCTCATGAAAGCCTACAGACTGCTAGTGATGAAAACTTCCATAAAATATGTTCATAAATTGATTTTGCCAACCAAATATTAGATTTAGACTCTCCTTTCTTTTCAGACTCTTGGGTAAATGAATTACCACGTCTATTTCCAGTTTTAGAGCCTTGTAAGTTACTATCATCTGTTATATTATGGCCTGTTGCACAAGAGCTTATTATAGTTATTTAGCCTTGGTCACACATTACAGTGTGTATGAGAGGGAGAAAACAGCCATGCAAAGCAGAATAATTGCAGCACTGTCTAGCTGGTTTTAAATCAACTCTGTCTCATGATAGCAGTGACTCTCCTTTCCCCCCCAAAACTACTATTAAGATGTTCTGGAGCAAGGCTTTTAACTTCTCAAACATTTCCTGCAGAGCAGCTCAAGGATGCCACAGTGAGGGTATTTTCCCTACCAGTTTGTAAACCTGTGACAGCACCAGCATTAGAGGTTGCACCAGATACAATCTGTAGGGAATCGTATTAGGTTAGAGCAAAAGCACATGCACACTTCCTTTGGTTCAACTTCACATTAAAAGCATTTAACTGGGGAAACTTAAGTTGGCTGCAATTATTTCATTAAACAAACATTTAAACGCCCTGTCAAAACAAAAACAAGTATGTGACTGAAACATGTTTGTGTAAAGCTGATAGTAGTTAACATAAGGCTAGTTAACAGTCCTTTACTTTGCAGGAGGAGGAGGGACAGCAGAGCTTGGAGTGTGTCCAGGCCAATCAGATCTTTCCTAAGAAGTCTCCCATCCTAGAGGAGGAAAATATGCAGGTGAGGAAGCTTCTGCTTTTGCTGTTCATCTTGTGCCGTTGAGAATCCATTTAACCAAACAGCAGTTGTGTGTTCATATGTGTGGGGGGTGTTACTGGTTACATAAGCACCATAAAGTCACATGTTACTTGACCAGTCTTAGGAGAAAAGTCTTACAAGTCTGGTGATATCTAATACCCCTTGATCTGAAAATAGAACCCAACGTAATTTACTGTCTATGTTGAACAAAATAAAGGTTTCATATGAATACATGCTTTGATAACTTGCCAAGTGCTTTAATAAGCTTCAAGATAGCACCTAGTCATTGGCTAGTTGGTCACTCAAACCATTGATGTGGTCCCTTCATTAATATTTTTCTTTGCTGCCTCTTAAAACTGCTATGGTTTGAATCATCTGGTGTCTGATATTCTTAAGTTGTACCTTGTAACTTGAAAAATGTACATTTAATCATTATTGCTCAATGTCACAGACACTAACAGCTCTCTGCCCACTGAAAATACCAGATACAGTCAGTTTTAATTGGAAATGTGGCAACGTTCCATAAAAAGTTCTGGCATTGGAGAAAGTGTGTAATCGACAATTTAAAACAATAGATTGCCCTTAAAACACCTCATTTTACTTGACTGAGATAAAAAGATCTGTCAACATAGGGACAGAAGTTGCAAAAGTCATGATGATCATATCTAGTGCAATTATCAATTGTATCAAATCCCTCTGTGCATCTGACATTATCATTTGTGATCCGCTTGACTCTACAGTTTGTGGATTGAAATGGTTTATCTCTTGCTGTTGCTAGGTGCCCTTTCCTGAGCTCCACGGGGAGTTCACCGAGTATGTTGGGAGAGCGGAGGATGCCATCATTGCAATGTCCAACTACCGCCTACACATCAAGTTCAAAGAGTCCATCGTCAATGTAAGTATTTTTTGGAAATTAAATATTACTTTGACGTCAGATATGATTTAAAAAAATGCTAAAATAGCTGAAGAATGAGTGACAGTGTCTCTACTCAGCTGTGTGAAAGTGTATTAATGTTTTGTGAATGGACAGAGTAGGGGCCATTATGCCAGTGGTGTGGTGACCAGGCCATTCAGAGCTGAGCTCGTGACTCTTCATCACCTCTGTTTCTACACCCGTCTGGCTGCTCCGCTTTCTCTCTGCACTTGCCGTTGCCTTGGTAGCAGCTGTCCCAGAGGCAATGCATAACAGTCACTCTGTCTCTCTCTCACTCTCTCCCTTTCCACAGGGATGAGAAAGAGAGACTAGCTATAGCCTTTTTGCACAGAGCTCGCACTATACCCCCATAATGATGTCCCTTCTTCACACTGTCTTTGTTTTTGTACACTGTACTGAACATTGCTGGCATAAAGTGAATTTAGATAGCATGCCAGTGTTGTTGAACATAGTAAGTTTTCACATGTGTGACACACACACCAAAGTGTAGGCGTCAAGTCTAACAAGTAACATGTGCATCAGACAACCCAATATCAATGGAATCAAACAGCTAAAATAAATCATTTACCAAGCCTGTCATATGGTGGTTGATCTTATCCTCTGGCGGATGGTAAAGAGCTCCAGAACCTTATTGTCTTTCCAAGTTGCATTTCCCCTTTGAGATGGCTGCTAACAACTGCTAAACATTTTTAATTCTCTTCTATTGAGGTGCCACTTTACACGCCGTCCAAACATCACACCTTGCCGATGCGTTCTGCTATTAACTCAGACACAGACATAGGTGATGTCACTACCTCTGCTGCCAACCCAGAGGTAGAACAGCCATAAAACCTCCTTCTGCCTTCAAACCTCTCATACACAACGGTGCTGCAAAAAATTCCTGCTGTGTAAAAGGGCTCATGTTAGCCAAGTGATGTTTTTTAGAATAAAAAAATTGCCTCAGTTGCTACCACAAAGATATTCACTGCACTGAAGTTTGAGTGAACTTAAGTTTAAACTGATTTTTTTAAGCTACTGATAATTGACTGGCTTATTAAATGTGCAGTCAAGCCACATTTTAAGATATACCTTATCTAAATCTCTATATCAATATGTATAAATACATATGCATCCATAATGTGGACTGTAGTGTTAAACAGCACAGTGATACTATGTTGTTATGTTAAGAGCACCATTTTTCATAATGTTATTTTGTGCATTTCTATAAATGGCTTTAACTTACAAATTAAAGTATTTTCCACAGTTTGACTAAGACAGCTCACTCTAAATGCTTTAGGAAAAGCATATGCTGTGTTCAGATCACCAAGCTGCTCTGCTGCTAATATGTGAGAGCTGGAAGTTGTGCAATCACAAATCATGTGCTACAGGGAAAGCTCTTGTTTCACTTCCTTCTCTTGAAAATTTATCTAAACAATTTTTAGGGTTTTTTTTGGGGTGATATTTTTGTTGACAAAAAAGCTCATTGAAAAACCCATTTATTAACAAGGATTGTCTAATTTGTTTGAGCTTTTAAAAACACATTAGTGAGCCATGCAGTTGCACAGGGCAACATGTTCCCAGTTTCTCCCTCTCTCCCCCCCGGCCAGTGTTGTTTATATGAAGTCAATCCTGTGTGCTCTTTCCTACTGCCGTAAATACTCCAAAGTGCACAAAATCTTCAGCTCAGAAAAAAACTCTTGTTTCTGTATTGGTACCAAAACTCAGGTATGATGTAAACAATAGATTCTAAAATAAATCAAATGACACCTAACTTTACTGAAAACCTATTAATTAATTAATTAATTAATTAATTAATTACTCTGCATTGTTTGTAAGCGAGTGCAGTAATAGTGGGACTTAAAAACTGATGGCTTCACATAACCATGTGTCATTGTTTAGTTAATCAAACCTCCTTTATGTGTATGATTTATTCTGCGGTTCTGGCAGTTCATTCATCTGGTGGTTTCTGCTGCCTGCTTGTCACATGCGGCCGGGGTTAATTGAACCTCAATGAGCCTCTGGTTCTTGGCTCACGCGCCACCTCTCTGTGCTTGCATCAGACAGAGCAGAACGTTCTATTTGGACGGGTTGACAAGGCATGTGCAACACGTGGCAGAGTTTTTAGAGCTCACAAATCAGGGATAGGAGGTGCTGCAAGAGAGCAAGAGGCTGTTGATAAGCAGCCTAGGAATTTTGATAGCGGCCAGATTAGGGATGTAGATGAGAGAGCAGGAATTATATTGTAGCAGCAGGATGTTTGGACATCAGGAATGTTTTGCATCACTTTCATTATTGTTCCCTCTCTTTTGCTCTTGGATAGAGTTGTTGTTGTGAAGTGTCAGTAAGTACCCAGCAGAGCTGCACGGCGTGGAGTGTTTAACTTGAGTGTATAATTTGTGTGTGCTTGTCTTTTAACTGGCTGGTGTTTTGAGGACTAGAATCCTGCTTGTTCTTCCTGTTCAACACCAGGTGCTGGATTAAGGTAGACACGAAGAAAAAAAATGAAAGGGAATAATCTATCTACTCAAAGCATTCAAGCTGCCAATCTTTTGATGCAACTTTTCCAGCAAATTGCCATCAGGCAGTACCCTTGTCATTTGCACTGATGTATTTGAAGCTCAACCTGCTCATGACTGGCTGCCGATCGTGCATGGCTTCTGACTGTGTGTGAACAGCAGCTTGAGCCACACCTTTTACAAGAAGCCTACTGTTCTCCCAAAAAGTGTCTCTTTACTAATTAATTTAGCTTAGTTAAAAGCAGCCTAAGTATTTCCCTGCAGTATTCAAAGTATGCTCTTAAGTCATAAGCACGTAGCAGTTCTGTACTCTGGATGGTATTTGCCTATAAAGATAAGACTGGCTCTGGGCTAAAAGGGGACAGAGACAGTTATTTAAGAGCTGGCATGGAGTGTTTTTGTGCTCCCATATTCAAAGTTAAGGAGATTATGCATATTAGAAGGGCTCAGGGAGATGTGATGTGATGAGGAAAATTAATGGAAAATGTACCTGTACAGGTAATCAGTATGACTTGGATATTTTTAGCACCGTGTGACAAAAGGTGGTTTAATTTATACACATTATACATATTATAAATTTTAAGTTCAATATATTAAATATTTGAACTAAACACAAACTAAAGGTTAACTGTGTTGACCACCACTAATTTGCTAAATGGATTGTCATTTGCAGTCTGCCACACTACTGGTACTGACTGCATGTGTTTGGTTGGTATATTTTCAAAGTGCTCAATATGCAATTTAAATTGTGCAGCGTACTTTGACTGAGTGAAGAGTTGATGTTCCTTCTCTTCTTTGCAGGTTCCCCTTCAGCTCATAGAGTGCGCAGAGTGTCGGGATATGTTCCAGCTTCATGTCACCTGTAAGGACTGCAAAGTTGTCAGGTATGCTCAGTGATTCACCAGTATCACCTAATCACTTTCCAACTGTTAGCTTCTTGATGTTAAAAGTAAAGGAAACATGCTTTAAAATTTTGAAACAGAAGGAAATTCATCAAAGCTTTTAAATGGTTTTTTTTTGTGACCAAAAGCTGCAACAATAAAAAATAGTATCACTGCCATACGACATGCAATTAGGAAAAAACTCAACACGTTCACCTCACAACTTTCAAACAAGAGTGCTATTGCACTGGGTCCTGTCTCAAGCTCACTTAGTTTTTTTGTAACCTGGTTGAAATTCACACTGCAAACATCCTTTTTCTCTGTCACTTGGAATAATTATTGAGGAAAAATTCAGCCAAATGTAAAGGTTTACCCTCCGGCATGCCACTTTCTGTCAGCACTGATACAGTAGATTAATGATGTCAATCAGACCTCAGATGAGAGTCACTGCCAGACCCAAAATAAAGATTGTACAATAATACTGAAGAAACATCATTTTAGTAAATTACATCCAAGAGCGCATTCTAAACCACATTCCTATCTATTTAGGTGTTCTACCTGTTTCAACAAGTATTAAAAAAACATTTCTAGATGATGGGTTTTCTTTACCTTTTAGCACCACCATGAGTATGAGAGTGTTTGATGTTATTGTTAATATCACACTCTCTGTATAGCCTGCACATAAAAAGCTCAACACAAATAGTAATTAACTCTCTGGTGAGGAAATATGTGCTTTTTACAAACAGAGGGTAACAAGAAGGCAAGTGTTGGCTTGATTCTAAATTCATTTAGAGATGTCAATACTGAGTACTACTCGTGCACCTCAACCATATTTTGTTGCATTTTGAAGGTGTAACATTGGCTTTTGTGTGTTTCCCTAGGTGTCAGTTTTCCACCTTTGAGCAGTGTCAGGAATGGTTGAAACGCCTTAATATGGTAGTGCGGCCTCCCTCTCGCCTAGAGGACCTGTTTTCCTTTGCTTTCCATGCATGGTGCATGGATGTGTATGCGGGCGAGAAGGAGCAGCACGGTGAGCTTTGCAGACCAGGTACCCTACCGCCTCTCACATGTCCTCACATAACCACAGCAGTAGCTCCCCTCCTCTTTGGACTTATCGGACATCTCTGCTCTGTCCACAGGAGAACATGTGACCTCGTGGTTCAAGAACGAAGTGGAGAGGATGGGCTTTGACACTCAGAATGCCTGGAGGATATCTGACATCAACAGCAAGTTCAGGTAATGGTGGGTTTTAATTCAGGATACCTGCTGCTCTGTTGATTTCCATCACTCACTGTGAGAAGATAGATCCAAGCCTCGCTTTCACCACAGCCAGGATAAGTCAGTGTGTGAGTCTGTGCATGTCTGTGTGTTAGACAGTGGGTGGTTGTGTTATTTTACTCCACTGGTGCTGAGCCCTGAGCAGATAAGAGCCCAGCCCAGGATTAGATGTCTGTAGACACAGACCTTTGTTGAGCCATCACAGCCCGATGGTGCTGCTCTCTCTCTCT
>JAPZDY010000022.1:4864646-4878138 GCA_029783645.1 Ctenochaetus hawaiiensis
TGTTTGCGGAAGACATGAAACCAGGGTCAGATAATATCTTCTTGGAGTTTACTTTGGGTTGGAAGACCACAACATCCAGCTAATTAATAACGGATAACTCCTTCTAGGAAATATTTGCCTCTATTCGGAGTTTGTTAACATGGCCAAGACCACTGGCTAAACCAATGACATACGCTGCGTCATGGCTTAGCTTGTGGTTGTTGCTTTTAATTAACAGCACTTGGGAGTGTTTGGACTTTGTGTTTTTGGAAAAGTACTCCAACCAGAAATGGCAGCTTACATGCCCATGTTGTGAGTCACAGCACCTGAAAAAAATATGAGACAAAAGTATGCTTTGTTAGCTGAAAACTGACTAAAGCCAGCAGTTCCTAGCCTTTTCAGCTTGTGGAACTTTAGCAAGTTTACTTTCGATCACTCATAGATCAAGCAAGTTTAGAGCAGCTCAACCGAGAATCAAACATCATTCATAGTTTATTCTACTTTACTGTTTTTCAGAGCTGGAATCATTATTCAAATAGTCGATCCACAAATTATTTGGTATTGAATTTTCTGCCTATTTAAGCAAAAAAAAAAAATTAAAATCAATAAATCCAGCTTGTCACTTGAAATATATGCAGGTTTACTTAGCATTGTCAAATGACAAACAAATAACTTTTGTGGTTTATACTGTCGATCAAGTAAAATGTGCAATTCAGTATGTTAATATGAACCTAAGGAAACTGAGATTTTTTCCCCCACAGTTTCCCACATGCTGTAAACGGTCTGTGTGTGATTACACATATGTGTTAAACAATAAAATGAGTAATCAAAAAATTAATTTAGTATGGGAATAATTATTTGTAAAATAAAAAAAATAGACAGTAGTTAAAAAAAATCAAACATACTGTGGGGATTTAACTAATGGGTTGATAGAAAATGCTCTTTGTTTCATTGTGTTCTGGCAAATTCTGCCTCACATAGGCACCAGACCACCGGGGCTGTGATTGCTCGCTGTGGTCAGCCAGAGGTCAGCTGGTGGGGCTGGAGGAATGCAGATGATGAGCACCTGGTCCAATCCATCGCCAAAGCCTGCGCTGTGGACAGCAGCTCTCGCAAACACCTTTCCAACGGCAGCTGCACCAACGGCTCTGACCTGCCTGATACCGACTTTGGTAGGAGCTCACTCTCTCCACCTTCTCTCTGGCTCACTTGCGTACTGTACACATCCACATGCAAACACACGCCTCCAGCAGAAACACACACCCCACACCGTCAGATATTTGCCTGTTTAGATCCTCCTGTCTGCCTGAACAGCAGATGTTTTGCAGTCTGTTCTGTTTGAGCTTGACTGAAGCCGCAGTTTCACACAACCACACACAGGTTTCTTCTTATGTCTAACAGATTATGATGGATGTGCCAAAATGTAATATATTTACACTTTCATGATTCATTCTGACTTTTTTATTGTGATAGTAATCTTAAATGTACCCCTCAGGCCGAGCTTCATATCACCTGAGTTGTACTAATAGAAAATTTTACTGTTTTGTGTCTGCATCAGAGTCCTCCATGACCAACAACTCAGAGGTGGAGACGCTGGCAATCCAGCCCCAAAAGTTACTGATTCTGGATGCCAGGTCCTACGCTGCTGCTGTAGCTAACAGGGCCAAAGGGGGAGGCTGCGAATGCCCCGGTAGGTCTTCTCAGCTCTGTCAATTAATACAGGCAAAATTAGCTGTAATTTTAGATGCTCAGCTAACAACAATGCAGTTGTCTTGCATGTGAAAATTAAGACAGGTTTCTCATTTTTCAACAACTGCTTTCCTCCTGTTTCAGAATACTATCCCAACTGTGAGGTGGTGTTTATGGGCATGGCCAACATCCACTCCATCCGCAAGAGTTTCCAGTCCCTGCGTTTCCTCTGCACTCAGATGCCTGATCCAGCCAAGTAGGTTTATTGTGCCTCCAGCAGAGCCTCCAATTTCCCCTAGTTCACTCTACAGGCTGAAACTGTTAAATCTATGGCTTTAAAGCTTTGACGAGTTATCTACAGTTACTAAGGAGTAGGGCCACTGTGGTTCAACCCCTGGTTCTTGTGTCTTTGGGCAAGATACTGAACCCCTAATTACTCGCAATTGCTGTAAATGGGTGAATGTGGACTTGTGTTGTAAGCACTTAAAGTGATCGGTGGGACTAGAAAATCACTGTATAAATGCAGTCCATTTAACTAGTAAACACAGCTGTGTTTTGGCCTTGGCTATACATCTGTGCCTGATTTAGACAGTCTGGCCCAACCCCAAGCATAGAATCTCTTTCCGTCTCCACTTCCAGACTCAATGTTACAAAGATGTGTAATTGAATCACGCCGGCTTAAGAGAACGTTGCTGAAATCAGTTAGTTCCAATCATAAGACACTAGATCCCAGAACAACATGTGTGACTGTATCATATAGTGGGCCTCTTTAAATGAAAATTTCTTGAAAAGTATTTCTTTTAAAAACATACCTGTAAATTATCACTTGAAAATATTGTTTTTAAGTAAGAGTGTGTAACATTTCCACTTTAAAATGTCAAAACAACTATATCATAGTTGTATATTTAGTCGTGTTTGTGAGTTATCCCAAGTGATTCCATCAAAGATCAATCCCTAATCTGTAATTTTCTATAACTCTGAAAAAAAAAATCACTCTTACTATCCAAACAATGGTGTGTTCCAGCTGGGACTGTTGCTAACTTTTTAGGTAATACCAGTTAGAGTCAACAACTTCAGTGATCTGTGATTTCAGCATAACACTGGCATAAAGATAAATGAATTAACATATAAATAAAAAAAAGTGTTTTAAGGACATGTGAAACATTAGCTATAGAGCAATGCACAAAAGGCCAGTGAATCCATCACAGAGATGGATAACCTGTTAAACTGATAGGGGAGAGGTGGAGCATTCTGCCTATTTGGTACCGTAACTGCGCTGAGAACTTTCATGTGTGTTACCAATATCTGCTTATGGCCCACACAGTGACTTAATGGCCCTTCCTTTTTTTTGTTGTTTTCTTTGTTTATTCAACAAAAAGGCCAGTTTCTACAGTTTCCCATAATTTCTTTGATTTGTCAAAAGCAAAACCCAATATGTATGGAGGCACTATAGCTGATACACTTCACTGGTTGACTTCAAAAGTAAAAAGTCTGTCAGAGAGTTTTCTCTTTCACAGATGCTGCAGGTTTATAGCCAAACAAAACACAGATAAGATAAGACAAGTGAAACATTTACTCATAATTGTCGGTCAAGGTCTGCGGCTGTCTCCTCTGGCCATGTAATGTTTTGAATGATTACATAACAATTATCCAAACTTGCAAATTATTAGGCTAAATGTGACCAAACACTGATTGCATCAATCTGTTTGTGGCCACTAGGGGCAGAAAATCACCTTAACAACCCAGCTGCCACCATATACTTGGCATGTAAAAGTTGTTTTTGCCAGCAAAAAATGAGTCTGATATTTGCTCTGCTCTTGGCTCTTTTTTGATCGATTCACCAATTCATGAAATTCTCTGCTGCACCTCATCTAATCATCAGCTAACTGGATCAGAGGTTTGACTCTGAACAGGAAGTGTACAGTAGGGTTGTTGGAACTGCTTGTTTGAAATGGTTGTTAAATTTGCTGTTTGTGTAACAACATTTTATCAAATGACGATATAAAAACAATGTGAAAGGGGCTGCTAACAGTGGGTAATCCCGTAAACTTTATATCACTTTATAAAGAGATGCTGCTCATTGTTAAGCTGAACAGCTTGTAAACATAAAGAGCATAGCAGCTCAAGAGCTGGATATTTTCGCAAAGAGTTGGTGGGGGGGAAAAAAAGAAAGAAAAAAAACCCCTAAAAAATAGTGACTTCAGGACTTTAATTTATCAGGTGGTCAAAAACACAAACCGAAAGCAGCAATTAAGTTGCTAATAACTGCTGAATTTGTAAATTAGCCACAGTTGCCATATAACATATACACAGCTTGTTTCTGCTGTCCCTAGGTGTCATAAAAATTAGTTATTGAAGGATAAAAACATAAATGTGCTTGAATATATATTATTTTTATGCAGGTTTAATTTTGGTTAACTGGATCAATTGCACAATAATCAATTTCACTTATCAGTTGTTCATTTCTTCACCCCTACTGAATTTTGTTTAAGATGGAACATCTTTAGAAAGTTAAAAGACATAACACATTTACTCTCAACCATGATTGTGCTCTTGGCCGTACAGAGTCATAGAGAAGCTGTTGAAAGTACTCCAAACCATCTGAGGCTATTAATGCTCTAGTATGTGGCACCTGTCCATGCTATGTAATGTACTTGTCCTTATTTAACATGTGTTATAGCACTTAGTGTCCAGGGCATATGAGGTCCTCTGATATATTTGCTGTCTGTGTGTCCACAGCTGGCTCTCTGCACTGGAGAGCACCAAGTGGTTGCAGCATCTTTCCCTGCTGCTGAAGGCGGCACTGCTGGTGGTCAACGCTGTGGACCGGGACCACAGGCCTGTCCTTGTGCACTGCTCTGACGGCTGGGATCGCACACCTCAGATTGTTGCTTTGTCCAAGCTGCTGCTGGACCCTTACTACCGCACTATTGAGGTACAGATCAAGGCAGAGCTTCTTTTAGTCCAAGTCCTGACCTTGCCTGTTAATATTTTTATATTCATTTTGGATACGTATTTCTTTTAAAACTCTGGGCTGTTCAAAGCTGTTGTTTAAAGGCATCTTGCTTGAAGCCAGTTTTCCTCCATTTTCTTTTTTACCTTTGCTTAGCATTTTACTGGGGGGCCCTTTTTTTACATTTCTTCGTAGTAACTGTTGTTAATGCTGAAATTTATGCTACAGTTGATTTTAATTAACTGTTATATTTATCCTGCTAGGATTAAAAATATTTTATCACTTTAACATTTAATTTGAAGATTGAAATAAAATATTCTTGCTATTGTGAAGCAATATATTCTTGAATCTAAAATCCTGTGACGTCTAATTGCAGGGCTTCCAGGTTTTGGTGGAGACTGAGTGGCTGGACTTTGGCCATAAGTTTGCTGACCGCTGCGGCCATGGAGAAAACTCTGAGGACCTGAACGAGCGCTGCCCCGTCTTCCTGCAGTGGCTGGACTGTGTTCATCAACTGCAGAGGCAGTTCCCATGCTCCTTTGAGTTTAATGAGGCCTTTCTGGTGCGTACAAGTGTTGTGGTTGAACTGAAACACAACTTAGTCTGGACTCTGCTCAGATCTTTAGATTAAACGCTTCAGAATATTTTCATACAAAATGTGGAACTGGCATGCCTCTGATGAAGTTTGTGATTGTAAGCCAGTGATATTCAGTGGAAATGTAGGTGTGCTGATAAGTTGAACAAGACAGCTACTGTCATCTCTGCTTATTCACATACCTAAAGCGGGTGTATGCAAGCCTCTGCATGTCAGTATGTGTGTTTCTGTGTGCAGGTGAAACTGGTACAGCACACCTACTCTTGTCTTTTCGGGACCTTCCTGTGTAACAGCGGCAAGGAGAGGGAGGACCGTCGTGTCCAGGAGAGGACCTGCTCAGTCTGGTCACTGCTGAGACCGGCCAACCGCACACTGAGGAACATGCTGTACTCCTCACACTCCGAGACTGTACGTCCACTATCTGCTCATGTGTTTAGTACTGAGTCCTATAGAAAATGGAGCACCGCTCTATGAATGTAACCTGATAAACTGCAGAATAATTCACCAAAAACAATTTTTTTAAAGTATGTTTGTTAAGGAGGAAAACATCAAGTGTAGCCTTTCAGGGCCTCAAGTTTTCAGATCCTAGTCTGGGATAAGGATGGGGTTTCTAATCTAATTAACATACCACCAAACCAAAGTCCATTCTCTAGTGTAAAACCTAAAAAAATATTTGCTTATAAGCCAATGTAGACTTACTGATGAGTGTTTATCAGCTACTTTTCAACCACTCTTTTGTTGGCGCAAAATTGATTCTTCACACTATACTTATTTAAAAAATTAGACTGTGTGTGAAAGCTGCAGAGTTAAAAAAAAGTGAAAAAAAAACATTAATAACTGGTTTCCCTGTTGATCACATTAGTTCTCCTTCATCCAAAACAGTAATCAAGAAAACCAGGAGCAAATGTCATGAGGGAAGCTTTCATTAAAACAAAGTTATGGCTGGTGTGTCTGACTACATGGCACATATATCAGAGGACACAAGGCCAGATTGCCTGCTGAGTTATCATATGACCAGTCGATGACAAGCAGTGTTGCATTTTAACGACTTTTTTTTTTTCAAAGGAGTCCAGCACTGTGCTCACTCCACATGTGACACACTGGATCTACATTAATGCATCTGTTCCAGTTAACTCAGTGAGGACAAAACAGCATTACTGATTGGTTTAAGTGAATATTCTCTGGTCCGGCTCAGCTATAACATTAAAACACAGAAGCCGTCACCATGTTGGCTTGTTGTTCTCTGCTAAACCTGTTTGGGATCAATAACAGAGTTATCGTCATGCTAGCTGTTTTCCTTTTATGTATCCATGTAGAGAGGCAGGGGAAAGACAGGTTTTAGCATGAGTTATGAGGCTTGATTGTGAATAACACAATGACATGCTGATGAGTTTGTGTTTTTGTGTCTACAACTGAGTTAAACCAGAGAATATTTAGATAAAAAAATAGATTGGTAATGCTGTCTTGCTCTTAGTGTCTCTTCTACCCTGTCCTGTCATTTCGTTTACATTTTAGACTTTTTGATTCCAGATTATTTTCTTCTATTATTTCTTCCTTGTTAAATGTTCAGCTGTTGTTGCAGGTTCTCCACCCAGTGTGTCACGTACGCAACCTGATGCTATGGACAGCGGTGTATCTGCCCAGCTCCTCCCCCACCACCCCCTCCGATGACTCCTGCGCCCCTTACCCTGTGCCTGGTGGCAACCCTGAGGACACGCCCCTGGCCAGGTGAGCCTGGCACGCTGGCACCCGACCCACTCTCTCTTCCTCCCTCATGTAAGATAAACATGGGTCAAGGACTCCAAAAGCCAGAAAGGCCCGGCTTTTTCAACTCTGCCGCTCAGTTATTTTGCACTGCCCGTGTCTTTACAGTCACAGATGCTGTTTTATGCTCTGCTTATCTCATGTCTCATGACTGTCATGCCATCAAGAAAGAGCAACAGGAAGTTGTTTCATTTTATTGACATATTTTATGACTGCTAGTCTGACTTCAGAGAGCAAGTCTAAATGCTTCTCTTTAATTATGTTTGTGCTGCAGTGTTCTTATTTTAATCACTGTCTGTCCACATACAGATTGAATCAAACACACTGAACTATTGTCATGTAATGACATGCTGTGTCCCTGCTCTGAACTCCATTTGTTTCCTCTTCAGATGTACCAAGACTCGCTCCTTCGACAATTTGCCTAGTGCATGTGAGCTGGGGAGCTCCCTGGCCCCTAACCGGCGCTCCAGTGACCCAAGCCTCAATGAGAAATGGCAGGACCACCGGCGGTCTCTAGAGCTCAACATGGCAGTGGGGCCCGAGGGAGGGGGGAACCCAGATCAGGAGACGCGGCCCAATGGAATAGGGCCTTACCCAGATGGAGTGGACTCTGAACTGGACGACAGTCCGCAGCCCCGGGGCTCACAAGCTGAACCTGGGCAAGGGGCCTCATTGGGCCAACCAGAAACAGGAGAGGAAGCAGAAGAGGCGGAGCTTTCTGTTGCGGTAGGTGTGGCTGAGGGCCAAATGGAGAACATCCTTCAGGAAGCCACTAAGGAGGAGGCAGGAACAGATGCTCAGAGAGATGGAAGCACTGGTGTCACACAGGTCAGTAACACTGTTGACACAGAGGTGGAGGAAGAGGCAACATATGAGGAGAGTGATCAGTGTGTTAAAGTGAATGGGACTGAGATAAGTCAAGAAGCATTTGTTAATGGTCACCACCATCCAGAAAATGGTGTAATGGAGGCAGAAGAGGACGGTGAGTCCCCCTCTATGCTTGCGCAGAAGGCAGAGGGGCTGGATCAACAAGCAGCTGAGGCGACTCAGACACAAGTAGATCTGATAAAGCAGGAACTAGAGATCTCATCTGTGCAAGAGGAGCTTGCACATGGACCAAGTGAGTCCGGCTCAGGTGAGCAGGAGCAGCCTGCAGCCAATAGAACTGTAACTAATGGCTTTGTGGACAGTTCACCTGAGAATCCAGCTGTTGATGAGGAGACCTGCCCTGACTGCAAGCTTGGCCCCGATGTCTCAGGGCTGGGGGAGCAGTTGGATAAAAGGCCGTCCCTGATGGAAAGCTCCACAGAGACTTTAACTGAAGAGGCCTGCAGCAGGTTGGAGCTACCAGCTCAGCCGCCTATTGGCTCGAGTCGTCAGCCCTGCAGTGATGGCAGGCGCCAACTGCCCTGCGCCAGAAAAGAGAAAGGACAGGAGACAGGCGACCCTAGCTTTATCAGAACTTTAAACGGGGGCAGCAAGCGGCCCTCTGTCAGTGCCTTTCAGTCTGTGAGTGCTGACCTCAGCAGGGACGGGGTTTGTAATGGCGACAGTTCTGAGGGGGAGCCCTGCGGAGGACCTCACTGGACCAAAGGGAACGGGGAGAGGGCCCCTCTCAGTCGACAGTTGTCCCTAGCAAGTTGCAACTCCCTGATCCTTCACCCTCGGGGCAGCTGCTCCCAGCACCGCTGGTGCCACGCCCAGCTGAGCAGGGCCGTCATTAGCCCAGAACAGCCGTCCCGCAGCCATCTGGACGACGATGGGCTGACGCTGCATGCAGACGCCATCCAGCAGAGGCTGAGGCAGATCGAGGCGGGACACCAAATGGAGGTGGAGACTCTGAAAAAGCAGGTGCAGGAGCTGTGGAGCCGCCTGGAGAATCAGCAGCACGCTGGCTCCCACAGGATCAATGGAGACATAGGAGACGAAGTGGTAAGATGCTGACAGTGTTTACTGTGAAACTACTGTGAAACTAACTGACCAGCTGATCTCTTTGCCGCTTTGATTTTTCTTCTGATTGCCTCTGATTGTGTCTCCTTCGATGTAGACCTCAATGACAGATTCTGAGTACAACCTGGACGCCAACTGTTTGTCACGCTGCAGCACAGAGCTCTTCTCCGAGGCGAGCTGGGAGCAGGTGGATAAGCAGGACACTGAGGTGAGCTGCCAGGCTTAAGAACACGGGCTGTATTTGCTTGTGTATATATACTTTAGAACTCCTCAGAAAGGGCATGTACATGAGCTGAGATGGCTGTGTACATTACAGGTGACTCGTTGGTACCCAGACCATTTAGCAGCCCAGTGTTACGGCTGTGAGAGCAGGTTCTGGCTCGCCGCCAGGAAGCATCACTGCAGGTAAGAACTGAAAGGTTGTCAGTCTACAGAGTCTCAAACCTTTAGTCACTATCCTTGTCATCCACCACTCCTGTCAGTCCTGCTGAGGCTTAAAGAGGTATTTTCTCTGTTTAAGCTCATCCCCTTCTGTTCAGATTGTTTTATGTATCCAGACACAGTCAGACAGTGTCCAGATAACGCTCAGGCAGCTTCTACTTTCCTCAGCATCTAAAGAGTCTGGAGTTCACCTTGAGAGACTTTATGTACAATTTCTAGATGGATGCAGAGACTAAAAATCTTGACTTCTAGGTTCAACTATTCGTCCGAAATGCTGATCACTACATTTTCCATAATGCAATGTGGTTGCGTGGTTTAGTTACACCCTGCCTGGTAAACATCCATTGCTTTTAAACTCCAGACCTGCAGTTTGTAACACAGACAGTCTGGAATAGATTTTCAGTATCTAGCTTAAACTGAGATAACCTTAATGACATCATAAGGGTGATGATGTCACCCAGATTTATTTCTCAGATCAGAAAAAGCTCTCAAAGCTGCTAAAGACATAATTTAGCTGTGTGACAAGCAGCTACAGCTCTCTGTTACAGGTCCATTCAAATATTCTCCATAACTGACCTACTTTATAGATCAATAACTTGATTGATTGATCTTGTCAGATAGGGTGTCCGCCCTGTGCTGATGTGCACAGACATAGGCCTGAGTGTTTGGAAAAAGAGACAGATTGGATGTCCATTCAGAGTTTTCTGGGAAGTAATGTGATATCTTTGGTTGTTTGATGTGGATAAGATTAATTTGGTGCATTTTAGTTTTCACTGTCATTCTACCAGTCAGTGGCATTTCCGCTGGTGTTATCATTTCCTCATATCACTGTGGTCTCCCTTCTCTTTGAGGAGAGTCAGATCAAGTTAAGCACTTAGTTGGAAATTCGAGTAAGATTCATTGTGGATGTCCACTTGCTTGTACAGCGTCGTCTGGATTTCAGACAGAGTTGTGTAAAATAATCCGTAGTTATTTCAGACAAAATTTAAATTATAGAACTATCAGTGCAGAATTGTAGTCGTTTTATTGAAGCAGCTGTCACAGATTGCCTTTCTTCGTAACACACATCTTTAGCAGGAAGTGTGTCGTGTGTGTTGAGTGTTCTCCACTGTTCAGGCAGGTCTTATCCATTGTCTGCCCCTCTCCTCTACAGTGGCAGGGAGCCTGTCCAGGAGGTCTGGTGAGATCCGGCTCCCCTGTCCTTCCCCTCCACTACCCCCACCTTTCACCTTTTTGACTTGGCATTGCTGCACCCTAATCTTTCCCCAACCCCCCCCCCCGCTCCCTCCCTTTTCCTCACCTGCCGCATCTGGTTTCCCATCATCCTGTTGTAGTTGTCAGCAAATTCTCAGGGAAATATCTGTTAATAAGATGTACTGACTTGCGTCCTGTGTGTGTTCTGCAGCGCCACTCTGTTTCCATTTCAGGGGGTTTCTAACCGGCTGTGGCAGTAAGCACGGTGCTGTCAGTGGGAAAACTGGGATTTGTGGAGGGTTGACTTTTTTTTTTCTTTTTTTTTTTAACCTAAAAATTTAAAGTCTAAAAAACAACAAAACCAAAACCAAACATGGTCTTCCTCAACCCCTAACTCTGTATCTGTACCACATCAGCACCCTGCCCTCCCTCCGCCCTTGACACACACCCCGGCAGCATGCTGCCCCAAACCACCCCTCTGCATCTCACCTCCTAGCAGCGCTGCATGGTACTGGAGATCACTCCCACTTTGTGGTGTAAAAAACTAGAGACTCAGAATGAATTAGTTGTTTTTTTAATTATTTCTGCTCAGGTGAGTACAGGCAGGTAGAAGGGAACACTGTGTGTGTAAGTGTGTGAGCATGGCCTTATATCTGGAGCTGAGCATGGGTATCTGAAGCCTCCAGTGTTACCTGCCTCCCTGTGTAGTCATCATAACATGTTTTTCATTGGGCTGAATAATGAAGTCAGCACACCTGAGTGATAAAGCACCTTTTCTAACCCGGCATGTAGTGCAACTTCACAGTGGAACCAAACTGAAATCAGGATGAATGGAGTCGGTCAGAGCTCTTTTATGTTCTTTTGACCTGTTTCATCATGTGTCCCAGCCAGAGACAGACAGAGAAACAAGAAGTCCTTTTCTTTTATTCAGTTTGCTCACAGTAGGGCCCTTCAATTTCTGTGATGCAGAAAACTCAGATGGAATTGCGTAATTTGATTATAAAAGTCAAAACAAGTTGTAAAGCAGAATGTCAATTGCTAAAATGTGAATGCAATTAATATAAATCAGGATTTCCCTACCATTAGCTGAATGAAGAGGACCAAGTGTGCTCTGTGCTGTCACGCACACAGTCATGTGGAAGAAAACCTCTAAGAGAGAGGAAGCGCTAACAAGCACTCAGCACTTTAATGAACTTTCAGAAGTGCAAGAACCAAGAAGCAGAAGTTTGAAAATTAAGAGTTTGTTAAAAAAATAAATAAATCTTTGTCTCTGTACGTGCAGAGTCAGATATTCTGTTGCACGATTTAAAAGGTACATCAGTTTTTGGTTAAAGTTAACAAGGGGAGCAGTTCCTCAGTACCATAGAACCATCTGCAGAGGATCATTTCAGTGTTGTGTTTCATCAAATTCAGTGAAATCTACTCATGTTTTAGAAATTTTACTCATCCACCACATGGTCAGACACTCTTTCCCTTGACAAAACAAAAAAAATCTCTATTTTAGTTGAGTAAATTTTTTTCCTCTAGGCTTTTCTAAGGATGTACGTTGTGTGTGAAAAGTTAATATTTGAGGTTTATTTAAAAAATACACCAATAATAAATACACCATAAATCATTCAGAAACATCAATGAGCCGGCATATTTGCATGACTGATCTGAAACCAGCATCATAGTCTTAAGTCAGTTGAATAAATCAGTGACCCAGACCTTGAGCAACAATTATAAACAGTCAGATCAATCTAACGTAGATTGGCTGCACAGACAACAGGGTTGTGATTCACATGTAATGGAGCCGAGTCGTTAGCAAAGGAGACACATGGTAGCTGTAGGTGTGAAGAGGCTCCATCTGAGTCCGGCAGTGACCCGTCTGTTTTCTCCCTGCAGGAACTGCGGTAACGTCTTCTGTGCCAGCTGCTGCGACCAGAAGATCCCAGTGCCAAGCCAGCAGCTGTTTGAGCCCAGCCGCGTCTGTAAGACCTGCTACAGCAGCCTCCAGCTCAGCCCGGCTCCCCTGGACCTGGAGCTGGAGAAACCCATCACAGCCAGCTCCAACTGAGCGTCAGAGGACCGGAGCGGAGTCGGGCTGCAGCCGCCAGCCGCTGACCCAACAGGTGCACTGCTGAAGAAGAGCACAGGAGTTACACAGAATGTTCCAATGTACTTTGTGTGTGTACGTGTGTGTGTGTGCGTGTGTGTGCGCGCTGCCGGTGTGGATTTAAGGTGTATATACAGAGAATGATGCAGCAGAGGAGCTGAATGCCGTGTGCTCTGACAGTGGGGTGTGCACAGGGATGGGTGGTGTGTGTGAGTGTGCGTGTGAGAGGAAATCACACACATGGACCACACAGAGGGTCTGTGGCAGTGACGGGACTGCACTCCAGACTGGAGGAGTGAGAATGGACATCCTGGTGCCTTGGACCAGGCAGGCAGACAAGGTCGTCTCAACATGTTGCTGGAGTCTCTCGGAGGGCTTTTTTCATTTCCCTGCCCATCCACACTTCTCATCAGGATTCTGCAGACCAACACCTCCCAGCTTGGACTTCTTCTTACCTGGAGTGATGTGGAAAAATTCCTGGCAATCATGAGACAGCCCCTCAGCTTTAAAAATGTCCGGACAGCTAAAGCTCACGAATGTTCAGGGAAAAAAGTTTAAATGATCAGTTCACCTAAATTATCTAAAAGCACACTTTATCAGTAACATCTAGTGGTGCTACACCATGCATTTAAATGCAGTTTTATTTGCTAAGGTTTTGAAGGAGTTGAACAAGGGCTGCAACTATTGTTTCTATATTTAGAACATGTACAAATCATTAATCAATTATTTGTTCACTTTATCTCTTTCTAAAACTGGCTAATTTGTCTCAGAGGGCTACAAACGTGCTTGCTTCCTTGTTTTTCTTAAACAAAGCAGTCCTTGCTTGATATAA